>CM041024.1:16685004-16930706 GCA_022984855.1 Dimocarpus longan
CTTTGCAGGCTTCCCATGCACCAAATGTGCACTAGTTTTAATTAAACAAATTAAGAGGCAAGTTAGAAGCATTTACCTGAAAATTCTACCAAAACATCAGAACATAAATAACTCTAGAGTTTGATTAGGATTTCTTGCTCTTTATATTTGGTAAGGATGATTCAACTTTTTAAAAATAACTAACACTATGAAAAGTGATTACAGGTAATAGAATGTCACATTATTAGTTATTTTAGTTAAGAACAATGAATAGCTACTATGGTTGGAAATGTTATTTAATTTATGATAAAGTGAACAATTTTCTTTTTAAAAAAATAAAATTGTATGAATTTTATTTGTTTAGTCAAAACAAAAAGAATGATTGAAATAACTCTAGCTAAAATGGTTTTCTTATTATTTTAACTAGAATTTAGCTAACATTTACTTGATAATTTGAGTTCCAATAGCATCAAAGTATGTTTGCAATTAAAAATAACTAATAATATATTTTAGTTCCCTAAAGTCAAAACCACTTCAATTAATAAAGCTTCGATTCGAGGCAGATTCAAGAACTAGCCGGTTAGTTAGGGCATCGCATTTTGAAAAATAACTGTACAAATAAAAATTGAATTTTATTATCAAATTGCCGTCCCTTGTTAATTTATAAAGTTGTCCATTTTTTCTGCTTCATTTTACAAGATTACCTCAATTAAAACAAAAGAGATTTGAGAGATAATCTCAATTATGTAATATTTTGTTTAAATATATAAATTTGAATGGGTAAAACTGTCATATATAAATATGGGCCCCAGCTATTATATATAATATCTGTATAATTGCATGAGGTAGGCGTAGATTGATATTTAGTCAAATTAAATGCTTAAAAAATAAATAAACTAACCATCAACAAAAAATAAAAAAAACTAAACGGATAAGTACAAAAATAACATATTAAATTAATGACTTAATATTTATATTAATTTTTAAAAAATATAATAAATGAGTCCTAAATCATATATAAAAATATCATTACAATAAATGTAACAATTGAATCATTTTTAAAAAAAATATAGTCCTCTTATTAATTTTATCAAGGGTATTTGTATAAAAAAAAAAAAATAAAGTTTATGACTTAATTATTAATTTTATTAAAATGAGACAAGATTATCAATCCAATATTTAAAAATACCGTCCGATGACATTTTCTCCAACTAAAAACCTTATAAAAGAAGATTTCTCTCATAACTACCCAATATATATAAAAGCAAAATCCATCACCGTTACTTTACTTTTATTATTTTTTTGACTTTCTCACACTAGCACAGGCTATTACTGGGACAGCTAATATACAACTCTAAATACTGATACGGCTATTACTGGGACAGCCAATATATAACTCTAAATAATGATTCGGATCTTTACTTTCAAATGGCTGACAATGATAACAAAATTTAGTGGGTACCCTTGCATCAGCAAATTTAGCCCAGAAGTGAGCGATGGCCTTCTCATAAGGGTCTTGGGGCAACAGAGGCCTGTCCTTCTACACCTCGTCAATGTATTCAAGGATGAGCAGCGACTCAGCGATGGACTTGTCGTGCTGGATGAGCACAGGGACCTTCTTATGGATAGGATTGTAGTAGAGAAGAGGGCTCTTGTTTCTCGAATCTTCTTCTATGTACTCGTATTCAACTCCTTTGAGCTTCGGAGCCCATTGGACTCCTGTGTAGAAAAGACTTGTAGAAGATCCAATCAGCTCCACTTCGCCCATGCCTATTAATTAATATTAAACCTTCAGCGATACAACTGGGGGTTTTCAATAGTGCTCTATCATTTAATATATGTATAGATTGATTTTTATTGTTCTCTGAAAAACATATGTGGACAAGCATCATTTGTGTAATTTTCTTGGTCGTTGCAACAACTTGGAATCAAGATAGCATAAGAATTTTTTTTCTTAGGAAGCACGGATATTTGACTTATAAAAGGGTGCGAGACGGACATGTACACACGTTTTTTCCATATACCTACAAGCTAATTCATGACGGATATGTTAATTGACTTAGTCCAACATTTGTCTTGTATCTCATCCAGAGTTCCACATATACATCTTTGCTTTCCTGCAGAAAGAGTTAAAAGACGAAACCGGTAATTTTTAATGATCAGCCACTTCAAGCGTGAGACACACCGAAGTAGAGGCAGCACAAGTAAGATACATGCCAGACCCTGAAGTTCTTTGAAGCTCACAGACAAAAGCATCATTTTAAAGCTTCTCCAGAGATCTGAGATCCCATCCTTCTCCTTTAGGTGTAAAATGACCTAATATGCAGGACAAATCAATTGCAGAAGGGACGCGTAAACTGGAAGAGGATGTTACAGAAACCTACATGCGTACATTTATGCACTAATACGAAAAGAAGTTGCATGTAATTCATGACATCTTTTGGAGCACTTCAGCAGTTACCGGCTGTGGAAATAAAAATATAACTCAGGACATTGTTATTTTGAAACCTGCAGTTAAGCAGTTTGGATCTAATGCCACGCTGCTGCACTCTGTTGCAACACTGATTATAGCAGCCACATTTGCTCCACCATTCTCTAATAATCTTCCTCTCTAAGTGATCCTTGCAACTCAAAAAAAAAAAAAAAAAATCTTCACCTCTTCCATGGGTAAGGTGGCAATCCCTAAAAGCTAGAAGGAATTTCCTCAGGGATGGTAGCATGGTCCTACCATCCCCCTGAGAAGAATATATAAAAATAAGACCTCGTTAAACATAACGAAGATGTGTAGCAGCAGAGATTCAATAGTTGAATTTACCTGAATCTCTTCAATTTACCAGAAGCACTCTCTTGAAGAAGAGATTCATCTGTTTTGCAAAACCTACATTACATAAAAGATCAATTATTAGAAAACTTAATACTATAGACATAGGGATAATTAAAAAAATACACAATAAAATTGAATTAGTACCATCAAGTATGGCCTTTTTGGCAATTTCAATCCAACTGCAACGTCACCTACCAATCATGAGACATAAACCAAGGGTAACACAACCCACAAGACTAATTCTAATCGAAGCCAAAGACACTATAGGTGAATGGCAAAGACAATAGCATTGCACATCTATAAACAAAACATGTTTTCTTCAAAAGCCACTATTTGGCATAGCATAACTCCATTAAGTTATTAGCTCACCAAACAAACATGACAAATCTAAGATGAAAAAGATATTCAATAGTAAAGATGAAGTATGAAACTGGACTTTTAAAGCAAACGCACACCAAAACACATGGTGAGCCAGCAGAGAAGACATTGGCGTGTAGCTGCTTTCTGTGCATAGTCTGCAGTCAAACGATCTCCAAGTCCACCGCATATCGGAAAATGCGCACATCTAATCTAGCATAACAAAAACAAGTGAAATTCCACATTAATCCAACAGGGCATGCAAAAAAGTATATGAAATGTGCCTGTAAAGATGAAAATTAATTATTGATGAACCATCATAACCTACAATAGAAATATTGGTTGGAAACTCATAATACTGTTCAATAAAACCACCTGCAACAGTTAATCATCCAACAGAACATTATAACATCAATCCAGTAAGAATATCTTAGATTGAAATAAAATTCATACCTATAAGTCCAAAGGGATTATCTATTTCTTTTTGAGCTTGAACTGATTACAATAATCCTGATATAAAGAGGAATTTTCTAGATATCTTGAATAATCCTTCTTCATTACATTGTAAACTTTTGAGTCTGGAGGCATAATACTCTTAGTACTAGCATCATCAAATTTCAAAGCAATGCAGCTAAGATCATCAAGGAGATCTAGTGCAGCACTATCCACAGTATTTTTAGGACAAGGCTCATAATCAGGCACTTTGGAAATGAAACTTGCATATCTTACATCCTCATAAACATTTTGCACTCTGTCGTCCTTGGTGGAGGACTCCAGTGCAGTTGGATGGTACAGAATGAAAGGTTTTGGTTTCGTAGAGTCAGCCCACAAATTGTCCCTATCATCAGCAAGTGAGACGACATGATCATTGTGAGACTCAAAACTAGAATCCAATGCAGCCATTTCATGGGCCACTTGCATAACTTCATTGCAACAAAGTCTGACTTCCGCCTCTGATGAGAATCTTTCTGCTTCTTCTTCTGAATTTGGACAACCATTACGAAATTCATGAAGTGTAATAAGAACAGGAAGAGGCATAACAGGACCCACAAGGGAATCACCACGCTGCACTTTCTGTGACCACTTATTGCTGCGGCATGTTGACTTCCTTAAGTAAAAAGGAGGCAACTGGGGTAGCTCGGGAACACTTGAAAATTCTAAAGATGCTTTCTTCTGATTTAAGAGTACATCAAGAAATTCATTGTAGCTTGAAAAGGCAAGTTGTAAAAGTTCCATTGGCAGACCTGTCCACATTCTCCTCAGTGCAATCTCATGAATGTTTGCTGGCAAGCCTATGTCATTAAAAACAAAAGAAATGGCAGGAGATGTTCTAAATCGACTGAGCCCACAAATCCTCAACTTTTCACATATTATTTCATGGAAGTCTATACTAAAAGAATCTCTCTCTCGGGGACCACTGTAAGGATTTTTCATTTTGGAATCCAGAACTTCAGTGAGATTACCACTCAAATATCCATAAAGATTGTCAAATTTTAAATACTTATATCTTTTGGGAAATTTGTACACATCATCTTCCATGAAGCACAACATATTATCATCAATGTGCGACGATGAATCCCCATGGGCTCGTTCTAATTTGTTTACTAAATCCCATGAGGCATAGTATCTCTGTGCTTCAAGCTTCCCCGAGGACATTAACCTGACCAAAGTAAACCCACCAAATTCCTCAGATCCATGGAAGAGTTTAGAAAGAACCTTGTTTAGTATGCCAAAGCCCAAAACAATGTCTTTCTTCTGCTTCCAATTTATCCATGTAGGAAGTGCATCTTTGAAGAACTCTTTTCTTGTAAGACAACTTCCGCAGCAACAATCATGACCAGATACACATAAATCTGAAGGGAGGTCCCATGCATAAAGAGACTTGCAGATTTTTGCAATTTCCGAAGCAAAAGGCCTCCCACAACTTGGTAAAGAAGGTCCATAACAGAACAGACTGAATTCACAATTGCAAAAAGAACCCAATACAATGCCAAAACCAAATTCATCAGCCCACTCATATTTATTATCCCTTGAGTTCGCCCTCAATTCGGACAAACTAAACAAGTCAATATAACTAGGTTTATGAAGACCGTGAGCCCACTGTAACACTGATGTCAACGGCTTACGCACATCACAGAGAATCAACAAGCTATCAGAAGCTATAACAAAATTAAAACCATCTGAACCAGCTTTATGGAACAATAGGAACTGCTCCTTTTCAACCTGAGCATACAAACTCAGCATATCAATCTTCGCTAAAACAATAACATCACAGTCACCAGACCTCAAATCAACCAAAAAGACAGCATCGCATCGTGCTAAGATCAAAATTCTAGGATGCCAACTAAAATCACAACCCAACCATTTACAAGTCCCAGAACTACAATAATAATCATCCCACGACACTCTCAATCTTTTCCCTTTAAAGTACACATTTGATTTCTTAGTTTTCACACAAGAATCCAAATCAAACATAAACAAAGTACCACTTTGTAACAAGACCACACTCTCCTCCACCAAATGCGGGCTCCAACTAGCACTCGCAATGGAGCTACTCTTGAACAACTTAAAACCCAAATAACTTAAAGTAGGTTTTTCACCATCTTTATTAACTTTAACACTAAACCAATGAACGGAATACATAGTACAAACCAACAAGTAACCAATAGTGACCAAAGAACTGTTTTTGAAACTTGAAACTTCAGCGACAGGATTTACCAAAATTGTGCATATCCGATGTTTGAACTGATTCTTGGCCATGAAAATTTCATCATTGTCATCGGTTAAAACATTAAAACCTGAGTCTTTAAATGAAAATAACAAAAACCCAAGTTGGTCATGGTTGGAGCCAGTGGAGAAGAAGGCGATAACATTGTTTGTATTTGGGCAATGAAGAAGCTGAAGACAATTGTAAGATTCAACAAAGGTGTCATTATGGTGTTGGGGTCCAAACTGGGAGGCAATGGAGGAGGAGGTGGAGAGAGGTAAGGATGAAGTGGAGAGAAACCTAGAGAGAGAGAGTTGTGGAGGAGAATGAATGGGATGAAAGAGAGTGGGAGAGGAGAAGAGAAGGGTTAGGGTTTCTGGCTTTGGGTTGAAACAGAGTGGACCAACTACAGACCTCGCTGATGGGCCTGAGAGGAGAAGAGGCGGTGTAAAGACCTTCCCGACTGGAAATTGGGATTTCCATTCATCTGTAAATTCCATCCTTCTTGTAGCCAAACATACAACCTGCTGAACCATTAAAATTGTCACTAAGGCAACTTGACTTAGAAATTTCTATAAAAAAAGTTTAGGAAGCAAAGGATGAGTAAATGCAAACTCCGAAGCATATTAAAATCATTAATCAACCTTATAAACAGGGATTTTATAGACCAAAACTACTTCATAGGTGCAAGAGTAAACAAACAAACTTAATTTATACGTGAATGACAGTAATTGTTCACTGATGGGTGAAATCCAATATAGTCCAAAAGCACGCAAGGGCAACAGAAATTCAAATACAAATGTAATAAAACGAAAGAAAATGGCTGAAGAAATTATCCAAACCAAAAAAATTATTCAGGAGAAAAACCAAAATTATGGATTTAACAACTGATATATCAATTCCTACAACTTGAGACATTAATGTAGCTAGACATCACCTCTGAGTCTCAAAGGAGTTAAATTAAATTCAATGAGGAATGGAGATTCATTCATGACACAGTCAATGTCATCAAAGCCAAGTGCCCCAAATGCAGGAATACCAGAACATGAACCTGCAAGCACATTTTGTACCACACCCGCAGACCAATTTCAGTCTGTGTTTTGATATATAAAACAGTCCAATTTAGTTTCAAACCGTAGATGAATAATAAACAAGTAAAGGCTATATTCAACATTTGAAATAACAAAAAAGCTAATCAATTGTTCTATACTACTTTTCAGAAACAGAAGAGAAAAAAAAAATTTTTTTTTTGCTATTTTCAGAAACATATCGCACAACAGTCAGCACCCGTCCAAACTCCAAGCACGAACTCACGATTAGTATACAAAACTAGTGCCAATTAGTACACAAAACTACCATAAATAATCCACACACCAGAGCAATTTAGGAGAAGTGATTACCTCAGGTCCTCAACAAGAAGAGCAAGTAACCGGGAGCAATTGCTGGGCCTTGGGTGGTCAACGAAGGGGAAAGACGGTCACGAGAGAGAGTTGAGAGTCGGTCTAAGAGTGAGAGAGTGATGACTGTTGAGAGATTCAGAGACTGTCAACTAAGGTTTAATGAACAAGGTTTATGGCAGCCGCGGCGGTGACGGGAGTGAGCGACAGCGAGGTGACGCCGGTGAGGGTGAGAGACGCTGAGGGGCGCAGAGGAGAGGTGTGCCTCTGGCTGTCTGCGGCAGCGGGTGAGTGAGAGCTAGACTAGTTTTTTCCTGTTTTTTTTTTTTATATATATACCTGGTGACCAGGTCGGGTCGAGGCAAGAAAGTTTGACCCGTTACTGACCCGGTAACTCGGTCAGGTTACGATTTGTGCCCAACCCGCCCCGAAGTGATTTTTTTATGCCGAACTCACAAAATCGTCACCTGCTCGTCCAGTTTCCTTTGGTTTGCTTCAGTCTCTTCAGCCTTGTTCTCCGTCCACCACACAAAATTTGGTCGGCGAAATGATCCATCTAGAAAATCTTTGACCTGACATTGTATACATTTGTTCATAGATTAACATCACTAAATATTAACAACAAAACTTGTATTGTAGAAGATAGAAATGACGCAAATCGATCTGTCGAAGAAAGTGGCGGATAGGTACCTGAAGCGCGAAGTGCTCGGAGAAGGTACCTACGGTGTCGTTTACAAGGCCATTGATACTAAGGTAAACCCTAGCTCTTCTCTCTCCTCCATTTTTTGATTAGTTTTGTTGCTTTATAAATATATAAAAACCCTACCAGCCGTGTAATTGGAGTATTATTTGATTCTCTTAAATTGTCTGGCTTGTTGTTGAATTGAGGCAGTGGACATGTAACTGAAGCAGGTTATTAAATATTAAATCAAATTGCCTTGGCGATTGATAGGAGTGACATTAGGGAAGAATCTATGACTTTGGTTAGTGCTAATAGGTGAGTTAATTTGTTGAATGGTTTATTATAATTAGATTTTGGTGTTTGCAGACAGGACAGACGGTTGCAATCAAGAAAATTCGCCTTGGAAAGCAGAAGGAAGGGGTTAATTTTACTGCGCTGAGAGAAATTAAGCTGCTTAAGGAGCTTAAAGATCCCAATATAATCGAGTTGATTGATGCTTTTCCTCACAAGGGAAACTTGCATCTTGTGTTTGAGTTCATGGAGACTGACCTTGAAACGGTTATTCGCAATACCAATATATTTCTTTCCCCAGCTGACATCAAATCTTACATGCAGATGACATTAAAAGGGCTTGCTTTTTGCCACAAGAAATGGGTTTTGCATAGGTAAGTTTTTATATTTTATTTGCTCGGTTGGGTGGTATGATTGCATACTATAATTTTGTCTCATGTGTCTCCTACTCGTGCTTTTTAGGGATATGAAGCCAAATAACTTGTTGATAGGATCCCATGGACAGCTAAAACTTGCAGATTTTGGTCTGGCTCGTATATTTGGGAGCCCAGATCGCAAGTTCACTCATCAGGTTGATTCATTTTCCTCATAAGATTTACCAGTTTGTTAGGTAGTTCAAGTTTTCATTATGAATATTTGGTTCTTCTAAAGCTTGAGATGCCTTTGTATAGGTCTTTGCTCGATGGTATAGAGCACCTGAACTGTTGTTTGGTGCCAAGCAGTACGGTGCTGGGGTGGATGTTTGGGCTGCAGGCTGTATATTTGCTGAACTACTCAACCGTCGACCATTTCTACAAGTAAGGGTGACATTAGATTGTTATGAATGTTGAATCTTCTGACTTAGAAAATATTTGCTGAATTTAAACATGTGGTTACCGAGAAAATTGCTCGTTGGTGTTTTGCTGATCAAGTTGTGTTTGTATTTCAGATGCAGCTTTTGTGGCTCAATGTAATTGATTTAGATGTGCTACAGTGATTGATTTCATCCTTAATTATCCACTTTCATACTGCTCTGTTCCCCCTTTCTTGGCTGAGAACTTTCTTAAGCATTTGAGCATTAACTGTAGCTAACATTAAATATTTTAACAAAAAAATTGTTTGTGTTGGTCACCTGTGACTCTTGTCATTCTGTTGCATTTTAGTGGTAGTTGTAGATCACTCTATTCTTTTTTGTGTTTGCTTTTAATGTTCAGTTGTTGAACTGATATTAAATTCATTGTCCAAGTAGAAAATGAGTTGAATTAGAAAGTGTTTACATGATTTCAAAAATTGAACTCTTAAACTTGAATATGGTTAAACTTAATTCCATTTTTTCACGCGTTTCCAATGCACTCATGCACTTGACGTTTAGTTTAGTCATTAGTGCATTCTAGCCTGAATGTATGTCAAATAACATCATTGTTAATACATGTATGACATCACCTTTGTGATGACATCACCAATATAATGTTTTTTCAATGTGGACCACCAGCTTACTTTTCCAATGGAGTATAATTTACAAGTGTATGCTATTGGTTTGTATATCTGATCACAAATTTGTATTTGATCTTCTATAGGGGACAAGTGACATGGATCAATTAGGAAAGATCTTTGCAGCTCTTGGAACTGTAACACCTGCTCAGTGGCCTGATTTAGCGTACCTTCCTGATTATGTGGAATACCAATATGTTGCTCCACCCCCTTTTCGTTCGTTGTTTCCAACTGCTAGTGATGATGCTCTAGATCTGTTATTGAAGATGTTGACTTATGACCCAAAAGCTAGAATTACAGCACAGCAGGCATTAGAGCACAGGTATCCAAAATGTTTGGTTGTATTTTACTGTTACTGTTAGATCTCAGCTCTCATCTCTATTGTCCTATCTAGGTACTTTTCGTCTGCACCACTGCCTACAGAACCAAACAAACTTCCTAGACCTGCTCCTAAGCAGCGGGTATCAGAGGCATCAGATGTTAAACCTCAGGAGGGTCCAACTGTGCTTTCACCTCCTAGAAAGTCTAGGAGAGTAATGCCAGAACGTGAGGGATTCGGAGCAAATGCTCACCGAGTTGATAAGATTGAGGATCATGCTGGTGAAATGAAACAAACGGTTGGTGAGCTTGCTGGCCAGAATGAACAAGTGCCAATGTCAGTAGATTTTTCAATCTTTGCAACAAGACCACCAAGTCGACCAACCATTACCAGGTAAAGCAATACCCATTGCTCATTATGTTCAAATATTTACCGCAAAACTGGTTGAACCACAATGCGATACGACATGAATTAAGAAATCATTCATATATTTGAACAAGATTTATACAAAATGGCAAATTTATGTGTTTACTTTTCTCTATTAGCATGCCTCTAATTTCTTGTCCATTTTGAAGTTCATTTGTCAAATCCTCAAAGTTGCTCTCTATCTTTTTCTCTTTTATCTCTCAAACTTCCCTTAAGAATTAGTTTTGGAAACCACTATACTTTTGATTTGATGGAAAAATGTAATTATGATGGCTTGTATATATATGCAATTCTAGCAGGAATGAAAATTAAGATAGTAATGTTGATTCGGTTTCTAATTAAAAAAATAAGGAATGAAAAATTCAGGATGATTGGAGTAACAATTTATATTTCTGATCAAGAATCTAAGGCTTTTTTTTTTTTTTTTTAAATTTTTTATTGGTAAAAGTTTCTTTCGTGAATTTTATATCATATGTAGCTTAGGTCGGAATTTTTGTTTTATACCTTAAAAGTTACATTCTTTTGGGCGAAACATGGTTATAGGTGATCATGGATCACAACTCCTTTTTTTTTTTTTTCAATTCGAATGATTATAACTTCTATACCTCAAAAAAAAAAAAAAAAATGGAAAGTATTATAACTTCTATACATTTTTAGGCTTTATAAATAAAGTTCACCACCCATGGGGAAAATCTGTGACCATTAGTTTTCATTTCCTGTTGTTTTTTATTCTTTTTTTTTGGGGGGGGGGGGGTGTTATTCTGTGGTCAGTCTTACAGAACTTGGAGTAGGATAGATGGCCACTCTTGCTGCATCAGACATGATTGTGTGAGAACATGCAACAATTCATCTTTATGCAAAACATGTTGGACATCTTTGTTGAACTTTTTCTTAATCAATTGTGAATGAATATATGAGGAATGGGGGCTCTACAATGGTTGTTCTTCCTTGTTTGATGTGACTGGATCAATCAGTTTGATCAAATATTATACTAGATCATGTACATTGACAGAGTAGATTTCATAAAATATTGTCAGAAGGTTAGGTGGGAAACCTTGTTATGAGAAATTAAATTAACTTGTCACATTTGTATATAGATGTATTTTCATT
This sequence comes from Dimocarpus longan, assembly GCA_022984855.1. Classification (NCBI taxonomy): domain Eukaryota; kingdom Viridiplantae; phylum Streptophyta; class Magnoliopsida; order Sapindales; family Sapindaceae; genus Dimocarpus; species Dimocarpus longan. The sequence continues at coordinate 16,696,567 of CM041024.1, forward strand.
TCCCTCCTTGACGATTAGCGAATCATTATTTTTCCCCTTGATAATTTAAAAAAGGTCAAAAAACCCCCTAAATCATTGTTAACTCAAGTTAAAAGAAGGGGTAAAAGAATGTATTTTGAATTAATAGGGGGAAAAATGATGATTGTTCCATTGACAAGGAGAAAATAAAAATAACTCCTTGTATATATTGAACTAATCATGAGTTTAATTCATAATTTCCTCGCCGAAATTACTGGGTCTATCACTTTGTTGCAGGCAATCATTGATTAATATGATATAAAATTTCTGCTTAATTTATGTTAGAGGCAGATTAAAGCATATTCTTTCATTGTATACCTGCACTTAAAATGAATATGTACTTTAGCATTACCTTTTCACACTTTTGAAATTTAATTCTCCCATTTAGTCAAATGTGTGTGAATATTGTAGATTCCATATTAGAAGTAGCTTACTTTGTACCTGAATGGTTGACTTTTTCAGTTGATTCTTCTCTTTTTCAAATTTGATTTGCAGTGCTGACAGGTCTCATCTAAAAAGGAAACTAGATCTTGAATTCCCAACACCCTGAATAAGAAGAATGGATATAGACGTATTCATTTCCTTCGGTGTTTGATCATTTGGTGTGTTATTGCTTGCCACGCATTGAGGCATGCGATGATTTTGAAGTTTGTTATATTTAGTAGGTGGTCTCCGGCTCATTACCATATTTGTACTGAAGCTGTTTGTTTGCTACTAATCTGGCTTGAGAGCTTATTAAGATGAGCAAGTGTTGGTGATGTTGAAGATCATTCTTTTGAGGGATTGAAGTCGGGGTTCTAAAATAAGTGTAAAGAAAAGAAAAGAAAGTAAAATGAGAGTCCTTCACATTCAAAGAGAACTCGTACACTAGCCATATAAGGCCAATTTTTTGAGATATTTTGTTAATTTTAATGAGTTGACACCTAAGGTGAGGATAGTTGAACTTTGCATAGAGGGTATTTGGGTTCCAATTTGAAGTGGAATATTGCTAGTTATTGATTCTACCTTGTCTTCAGCTAGGCGAAGGAAACACTAATTTGTAGAGAAATTTCTCGAGTGCTTGTTAATGATTTTAATTGCTTATCAATGATGTTCTGAGGAAAGCAAATGTATCCAGGCTTCAGTAAGTTCCTCTATAGTTATTTCGCATTGCACTACTGTCATTTTCATAAATGAATTGGCATTTTCTTTTGTTATTTGCCTTTTTTTTTTCCCTAAGAGTCTTTAATATGACAGATGTGGTGCGTCCATAAAAAAGAAAAAAAAAAAAAAGTCAAGCGGTTATTACTAAAATTAACCACATTTGAAATTGAAAATTCCATTTTAGCCCCAATAGAATTTGAATTGTTTTTGGCTTACAAACAAATTGAATTACAACATATATATATATATATTCTTAAATTATTAAAAAGTCCTTTCAATTAAAAGAACCTGTGTAAAATTATCAAAATTGTCTCCAGCCATCGCACAAACCCATCCATGAGACCCGTTTCCACTGCATGACTTGCCTTTATGCCTGCTGTAGTGATTGCCTGCATGCCGACCATTGTTGCACGTTGTCATCATTTTAGAGAGAGAAAGTCACGAACTAAATCGGCGTTGATTTGGATTTGCGAAACCAGATCAATGTTGATTTGCTTTTGCTTGATAATCCTTGTGAGCCTAGTTTGTCTTAGGCGATCTCTCATGTGCTTGGGAAGCGATGGCGATGGCTTAGAGCTAGGGTTTTTATTTTTGGTTTTTTCGTTTTGGATCAGTTTTCATAAATTTGATATATTTAAGGACCTTTTGTAACTTTTATTGTAAGATGTGACCTATATTTCACAATTTTCAATTGGTGAAATGTGATCCACATTTCAGAGCAAAAAATGGTAAGAAGTCCCTATTGTGATATGTTGCTGGAAATTGATTTGGGAATGATTTTTGGTAATTTAGAAATATAGGTTGTAATTAGTTTTGTTTGCGGGTCAAAACCATTTTGGATAAAATTTAGACTAAAATAGATATTACTGTTGAATTTTGACTTGTTTCCCAAAATTCAACCATGTTTATATTTTATTTAAATTTTTGAACAAATTTCATTTTCATTCCTGTAGTTTTCAACTTATCAATTTTTTGAAATGTATTTGTTTTTTAATATTTTTTTGAAATATACTCTTAAATTTCCTTTACTGCATGGTTGATGAAACTTTTGGTGAAGCTGAAGGCTGCTGGCAGCTTCCTTCAATTCTTTTTGTCTTTTTCCTCTTTAAATATAAATATATATAATTAATTAATTACTCTTGTATTATTTTTTTTTTTATGCCGACATGTTTCGATTTGGTGTTAAAAGATAAAATGTTCGAAAAACTGTTAAGTTTGATTAATGCAAATACCTAATTGAGATATATATACTCATAAAGTTTTTGTCCAAATAACATTCGTCATCTAAAAACTATTTGACAAACTTAGATAATCTATCAATCTACATTTTCTCGTAATATATCTATTACAAAGAATATTATTTTGGTGCGAGTCTTTATTCTATTTTATATCTTTATAGTTTATACTAACTAGTTTAGTTGGTAGAGTAATACGTTGTTGTATGATAAATTTGAGATTCAAGTTTGGCTCACATAAGATAAGAATGTGTTCTGGGTTATATTCATTGTAATAAAAAAATTAGAAAAAGACAAAACAAACTATAACTCAGCTATAAGCAGAGGAATAATAGTAGGAAGATACAGTAATTTAACTTGTATTAGAAGTTAGAACCCGACGGTGAAGCAGTAAGCCACAACATTCATTGATTTCTCGGCAATTCCAAAACGCAAGTAAATGGTAGGAAGTGACGCTAAAGTCTTCCACAGGGATAATGGAGTTATAGACTCTCTCTGTAGCTTTCTTTGCCTAAACAAGAACAAGAAGACGACAGTTAGACATGACTGGCTAATGACCATTTAACCCAAAAGATAGAAATTTATGGATAACATTATAACTTACTGATGAAATTGATGCTGCTATCAAATTGTTCCCTTTCATGTTGTGTCAAGTAATTATTATATGAGTTCAATGATTGAGTAATTTTAATGTGTTACCTCTCGTTCCCATTTAGTGCAGATGGTAATAACGAAAAGAGATGTAACTTGCACAACCAAGGCACATATAATACCCAGCCAAAGCCCCTACAAACAACATATATATCTACATAAATCTTTTGCAGTTTAATTACATGTGCAAAAAGAGACATATATGTAAGCCAGAAAAAGAATAATATATGGGATCATCTGATTACCTTGCCACCAATGTGTAAAGCAAAGGCTAACACAAAGGCAGATGGAATCCCCACCAAATAATATGATCCCAGATTAACAAATGCACCAATCTTTCGCCATTCACATCCTCTAGCGGTGCCCCATGATCACAATCATAGCCGCTCATTAGATACTTTCTATGAAAAGAATGTTTATTCTTCATTGTTTTTACTGTTTATTCTTCATTGTTTTTACCGTTCATTATAAAACAAGCATTATCTTTGACATAAATTTTTATCTTTTAATGAAACTTTTATATAAATAATTAATTTTTTACAAGTAATTTAATTCTCTATTTATAAAATTCACTAAAAGATAAAAGTATCGATCAATTCTGACCTGATAATTTGTACTTCAATGAGATTAATAAGAAAAAATTAATGTCAGAAGCCCACGAAAAATGATTTGTATACAGTCTCCCCAAAAGTATAGATTATAACTTTTTGAAAAGCAATATTTGGATACAATCCAGCTTAAAATATTGAATCCTTATTAGAGAAAATGTAGAACTTGACGTTATTATCATCAATCAAATCTCCCTCATTTCAACACCACAAACCATCGTAGCTTCTGGTCACTTTTATATCTTTCCCAGTGATAGCAGAGAAATTCAAATTAAATTAAAAATATAAAGACTTGGAAGGTAAAAATTACCTGAGAGAACAGACTGGAGTCCATCTATAAAGCCAGATAAGGCAAGAATTGGCATCATGGTAGCTACATATTTGACCACTTGTATTGCGTTGCTGTAAAGATAACCCCAGATGTTGCGTATCAAAATCAAGACTGATCCCATTACAAGGCCTTCTGTTACGGCTATCACCAGCACAACACACACTGCTAAACGTGCAGCTTCTGGATGCCCTGCTCCTAACTCATTGGAGACTGTGGTGCTGTATTGTACAAACATCAATAAACATATCCATTAGCTGATGATAATTTAGAACACTTACAACAAAAGCAATGCTATAGAATAATGCTACACATCCTAGATTCTTTTATGAAATTTCCATCTAAAATGATACAACAGTTGAAATGTTATTTAACTTTAACGTGTGGATTATAAGACCATTGGTGAATAATGAATATTTTATGACCATTACAAATAGCTGTCTCATAGATATCTAAATAAACTATATCCAGTAATGGCGGACAAGATTAAAGATGCAAGAATAACTGAATAAGGGAACTTGCCACATCCAGTTTTAGTATAACTAACCTCACAGCACCACTAAGTCCAAAGGGAATCATCCATGCTGTTGCAGATGTGTTTAGGCTGGGAAAATTGATTTTAATTTGGATTAGCAGCACATTACAGCATTATTAATCAAAAGACATCAATAACTAAATATATCATGACCAAACTTGTGAGTAACAAAATTAATTGAAGTTGTCAAGTAATCTGATAGAAAGCATTGAAGTTTCTAGCTCTGGATTAGGAAGGAGACCAGAGAGGAGTACCATCATCTCAAATGACCACATCTCCAAGCTGCAAATCAAAGCCAGAGCAGACTGCATTAAAATCTTACACTGAAAATATAATTGTACATTTCTATAATTACCGAGTGTAATTGGATAATAGTGTTGAGTTTTTTTTTTTTTTTTTTTTTTTTTATGTTTGAAATGAAAAGTTACAATCCCATATTGAAAAGAAACACTCTATTTTTTAAGTATATTAAAGATAACTTGAGTTGAGTTGTTGAATGACCAACAAAACTTTTATGGGCCTTGTTGGAGCTCTACATATATATATATATATAATATATATATATTTAATTATCAAAAGATGGACCTTGGGTTTAACGCGAATTCAATAAATTGAACCGGACGGAAACCTAACCTAGCAGATTGGAGATCCCATGGTCTAGGTTCAATGGGTAAACTGATTGGGTAAAACTTAAATTAGAGAAATACACAATTTAACCAATTTCTATGATAAAGGTGTGTTGAATATTGATAATGTATAGGATATGCTTTGCATTTAATGACACTAAATGTAAAAATAGTGTCACCTATATGATAGTAAATATGGGATCGCATTTATGAGAATGAAAAGATTAATTTCTCTAGAGCTATTATGAATACCGGGATATGTTCAGCACCAAAATGAACAACAACGTGTAAACTACAGTGCACAGAAAAGATGTGTTATAAGTGAGATTTATTGTCTTGATTTACTAAAATAAAGTGAACAATTCAAGAAATAATTTCTACTGCGTCACTAAGTAGATCCGATATGGACTCACTAGGGTAAGTTCAAGTTAAGAAGACACTAAGTAGATCCGATATGGACTCACTAGGGTAAGTTCAAGTCAAGAAGACACTTTTTTCGAGACATGACACATCTAATTCCTTAGACAGTTGTTTTAAAATTTTTTAACAAATGTGGTCTTGAATTTCCAATTCAAATGTGGGATGTCGTTGAGGATTTTTTTTTTTAAGTTTGAAATGAAAAGTTACAATCCCACATTAAAAAGAAACACTCTATTTTTTAAGTATATTAAAGATAATTTGAGTTGAGTTGTTGAATGACCAACAAGGCTTTTATGGGCCTTGTTGGAGCTCTATATATATATATATATATATATTTAATTATCAAAAGATGGACCTTGGGTTCAACGCCAATTCAATAAGTTGAATCGGGCGGAAACCTAACCTAGCAGATTGGAGATCCCATGGTCTAGGTTCAATAGGTAAACTGGTTGGGTAAAACTTAAATTAGAGAAACACATAATTTAACTAATTTCTATGATAAAGGTGTGTTGAATATTGATAATGTATAGGATATGCTTTGCATTTAATGACACTAAATGTAAAAATAGTGTCACCTATATGATAGTAAATGTGGGGTCCCATTTATGAGAATGAAAAGGCTAATTTCTCTAGAGCTATCATGAATACCGGGATATGTTCAGCACCAAAATGAACAACAACGTATAAATTCTCTAGAGCTATCATGAATACCGGGATATGTTCAGGACCAAAATGAACAACAACGTATAAACTACAGTGCACAGGAAAGATGTGTTATAAGTGAGATTTATTGTCTTGATTTACTAAAATAAAGTGAACAGTTCAAGAAATAATTTTTACTTGCGTCATTAAGTAGATCCGATATGGACTCACTAGGGTAAGTTCAAGTCAAGAAGACACTCTTCCCGAGACATGACACATCTAATTCTTTAGACAGTCGTTTTAAAATTTTTTAACAAATGTGGTCTTGAATTTCCAATTCAAATGTGGGGTATCGTTGAGTTTTTTTTTTTAAGTTTAAAATGGAAAGTTACAATCCCACATTGAAAAGAAACTCTATTTTTTAAGTATATTAAAGATAATTTGAGTTAAGTTGTTGAATGACCAACAAGGCTTTTATGGGCCTTGTTGGAGGTCTATATATATGTATAATATATATATATTTAATTTTCGAAAGATGGGCCTTGGGTTCAACGCAAATTCAATAAGTTGAACCGGGCGGAAACCTAACCCAGCAGATGGGAGATCCCATGGTCTAGGTTCAATAACTAAATTAGTTGGGTAAAACTTAAATTAGAGAAACACATAATTTAACCTATTTTTATGATAATGGAGTATTGAATATTGATAATGTATAAAATATGCTTTGCATTTAATGACACTAAGTGTAAAATTAATGTCACCTTTATGATTATAAATGTGGGGTCGCATTTATAAGAATGAAAAGACTAATTTCTCTAGAGCTATCATGAATACCGACATATATTCAGAACCAAAATGAACAATAACGTATAAACTACAGTGCATAGAAAAGATGTGCTATAAGTGAGATTTATTGTCTTGATTTACTAAAATAAAGTGAACAGTTCAAGAAATAATTTCTACTGCGTCACTAAGTAGATCCTGTAACGTCCCGATAATTATTTCCGTCCGATTTATAGTCGTTGATTTCATAAGTAATTTTATAAAATATTTTGATCGTGAATAAGTACAATTTAATATTTTTGAAAACGTTTTTGCCCCGTAAAGAATTATTTTCGAGTTTAAATAAAATAAGTAGCAAAGTGAGAATGTGAGGTTAGTGTAATTAGATTGTATTGTAGGGAAGAATTTTTGAGTTAAATAAATGATTTATTATATAATTATTAGTATTATTATTATTACGATTATTATTTTTCATTAAAATAAATTATGTATTTGTGGATAAAATAAGGTTATGAATAAATTTGAATAAGTTAGTGGAAGTATGAGATGTCAAAAATGTTAAATAGGATGTTGGTATGTGAGTAGAGGTGTAAGTGCAGAAAATAAAAACGTTTTGGGTCAATTTATAAATAATGAAAACTTTGGGGCAATTTCATAATTTCGAATAGTTGGTGTCTATAAAACCATTTTGTTTCCAGAATTTTCAGTTCTGTCAGCTGCAGCACCGACTCTCTTCCTCTCTGCCATGCGCTGCTTCTTCCGGTGATTTTTCATTTTCTTTGCTAATTCTTTTTACTTATTTTCAATTATTTTCTTACAATCATTAAATCTTCCTACCATCCACCTATTTTTAGTCTCTAAAGCACCAAATCCATCAATCTCTCAAGAGGATTTTCGGATCTCTAAATGGGTCAAAAAGAGGTAAATTGATTTTAGTTGATTATTTTGTATTGAGTTTTAGTTATGAATGTTATAATACATCCATAAGCATGATTTTGACGTTGTTTTAGCTTTTGTTTTTATTATTTTGATTTATCTGTTGATTTTTGTGTATTTTGGAACCATAGGCAGGGGTTTAATCGTGTGAGAATTTAGGGGAGGTTAGGGAGGCGTAAAAACCTCCCATTGGATGAGTGGAAAGCTATTGGAAAGTCCAAATAGATTGGTGTACACTTATTTTGAGACTTTTAATTTTATTAGTTTGAATCAAATATATAAAACCTCCTGACAGTTATTTCTGTTGTTTATTTGAAATGTTAAATGGTTTTAAATGTTAATTGGATATTAATTGTATGCTCATGGATGAGTTTGTTTGATGAAAAATGAATTTGAAAATAATTTCGGAAATAATATACCCTATAGTCAAAATTGATGTGTAGCATGCTATAGGGGTAATTTTGTCATTTTTATACCATCTGTATATTATTCGAATGATGTTTAAATAGTCGATGGGTTAAAAATTAAATAGATAAAATTAATCTCTTGAAACTAATTTGTGGTAAGGAAAAAGAAAAAGGGTTTATTAAAAAAAAAAAAAGGTTAACTCTGAAGTTAGGGGCAAAATAGTCATTTACAGTAGTCATGAGAGGTGACACAAAGAAAGTTGATTACTAGATTTAAATAGGTAATTATTATATATATGTGATTTAAAGTTTGTTGGGTTTTGAAGTGCGTAGAAATATTTTGATAAATCATTTTGAAAGATTGTTTAAATATGATTTGATTGAATTTTGAACGTAAACGAAAAAGAAAACGAAGTGAAATGAAAAGAAATGAATAAGTTGGGTACCTTGACCGAATATATATATATATATATATATAGGAATAAAGGTATGAATATTCTGAAAAAGAATTGATGTATTAATTGAATGTATAATAGTGTTCTCTGTCATTGATATTGATAATTTCTAAGTATGAGAAAAACCGTAACTGAAATTGTATTTATTGGTTTTTAAATAAAATTTTTGTTAAAAGATAAAAGTTATATATATATATGTGAAAAGTTGCAGTGATTAATAATAAATTATAAGGGCCCGCGTAAATCTAATCATCGGTAGGTGGGGATTGATAGTTGGCTAGCAAATAGGGTGATTTTTAGCAGTACTACACCGTTACGATTGATCACAGACGTTGTATGACGGACTTTGAGAGGCACCAAGTGCCCGGTCTTGAAACGAAAACAGATTGTGATATGCAACCCGGTGGATAGACACCGAGCGACCGTTGCCGGGGTTACCGTTTAGTCTGACTGATGCCAGTAAACCCGTTATCGATCCATGGTATCGTGATAGAATTTTACAAAGGGCTCTAATTAAAGAAGAATGGTAGAATCGTAAATATGTTTGATAAATGTTAATTGATAAAGTAAAATGTGTGAAATATGTTGAAAAGAGATGATATGGGAGAAAAAGGCAGCATTGTAATTAGATGTGACAAGTAAGACTTGATATGAGGAATGCTGATATTTTATTTATTAAGCGATATGATGTCATAAATTTTACGATTGGTTAAAATTTTTAAATGATTAGTTAATGTATTACGAATATATCATTGAAATTCGTACCTTGTGTTTTGGTTTCTAATTGATGATGACGTGCTATTTGCAGAAATATAATAATGATTAAGATCTGAAATTTCATTAAAGGGATAATAGAGTAAAAGTGTTTAATGGATTCCGAAAAAGTTAGGTGATTGAATCATGTTGGATATATGTGTTTTTGAATCCTGTTTGATATATTTGTTTTTGAAAAGCTAAGTATTTATGTATTTTGTTTGATCTTATTATTGAAAATTTGATATTGAGTTACCGTATTAAAAAGTTTGAAATGAAAATTGTTAAACAAAATCGTGTTATATATATATGTATATATATATATGTAAGAATAATAAGTATTACATATTTGATAAGAATAATTATTAGTAAAATTTTTACAAAACGAATTACTAAGTATATATATTAAGTATATAATTTAGATAATTGAAACTTTTAATAAAGTGTTTATGATCGAAATTGATTTTCACGTGGTTTTGTATGTGTAATTATTAATAAAGTAGTTTTTATATGTGACTTTTAATAAAAGTTTAATAATCTGAAAACAATTTATATATATAGATATATATATATATACATATAGAAAATGATTGGTACGCGTTTAATATGTGTGATTCTTGATAATGTGTTTGAATAGGAATTTGAAATAAAATTTTCTTTCAAATTGAACTTATGTGATGAAAAATAAAATATATGTATTTTGAAGGTACAGTTATGAGTAAACCGATTTAGTTGTGAATTTAGTAAACATTGAGAAATGTGTGCATATGGTGAATATTGTGTCGAGGTAAATGAAAAGAAATACGTTTATATATTTGATATATGAAATCAATAGTAACTTGGGGAATCAGTAAATGTGAATATAAAATTTATGAATAGATTATGTGTAAATAGATGGAAAAACGATTATTATGTAATTGATGTGTATAATAAATAGTAAAGTATTTTCATAGTGATATGTAATAGAATTTTTACAAATATAATTGATATGTTTAATAATAAACTGTACATATTCTGTGTGTGTATTTATTATTAAATTAATACAATGATGAAGTTTAGTAACGAAAAATATATTTTGAAAATTGTTTCAAAATCTCGTCAAAAGAGATTTTATATTTATATCTATTTATCAATCAATAGATTATTAATGTGTTATATGATTTTTATTTGAAACCGAGGAAAACTGAATTTTATAAAGTCATATTTGAACCAATATTTTATGTACTTTATGACTTATGCTTTCTTCTGAACTCTCAATTATTGTTGAAAGGTTTTATTGAGATTATATTATGAGAAAATGAAGTTTTATGATTTTTAAATTAAGTGTACACCCACTAAGTAGAAATACTTAGCGCGTTGGATTTACCACGCACAGGTAATTGAATTGGGCTTGTTGTCGAGACGAAGACGAAATCCCTGCAGATACTCTACGAGTCACATCCCGTCATAAAATTTTGAGTAATATTCATTCTGTATCATGTGTGTATATTGCATGGACACCATCATGTATGTGTATAAGTTTTTAAATTTAAACGTCTGTCAAGTACAATTTGTATTAAAGTTTTAAAATATTTGTAAATTATGTATACTTTGAATTTTGATTAAATTGTGATTTTAATTATTTGCGTGTTGAAGTGATTTTTGAAATCGGACGGGAGGTCCGAATTGAAGTTGAGAAATAAATTTTATAGAAGTGTTATCATTTTCTTTACAGGTTTTTAAATTTTGGATTATCAGAAAAACAGAGGAGATTCTGCCGGATTTTTTAAGAATATATATACGAGAAAATGATATTAAAGTTTTATATATACGAGAAAATGATATTAAAGTTTTTCAATATCGTAAAACTTTTAGTGGTGATTTCATTTCTTTTAGTAAGAAATTTTCAAATAAATGAATAAATGAATTTTCAGTTTGGAACCGTAACGCTCTTCGTCTCGAATCTCGCGTCGACGGGAAATCGGGGTGAGGGGTGTTACAGATCCGATATGGACTCACTAGGGTAAGTTCGAGTCAAGAAGACACTTTTCCCGAGACATGACACATCTAATTCTTTAGACAGTCGTTTTAAAATTTTTTAACAAATGTGGTCTTGAATTTCCAATTTAAAAGTGGGGTATCGTTGAGTCTTTTTTTTTTAAAGTTTAAAATGAAAAGTTACAATCCCACATTGAAAAGAAACATTTTATTTTTTAAGTATATTAAAGATAATTTGAGTTGAGTTGTTGAATGGCCAACAAGGCTTTTATGGGCCTTATTGGAGGTCTATATATATATAATATATATATATATATATATATATATATAATTTTCGAAAGATGGGCCTTGGGTTCAACGCAAATTCAATAAGTTGAACCGAGCGGAAACCTAACCTAGCAGATGGGAGATCCCATGGTCTAGGTTCAATAAGTAAATTAGTTGAGTAAAACTTAAATTAGAGAAACACATAATTTAACCTATTTCTATGATAATGGAGTATTGAATATTGATAATGTATAGAATATGCTTTGCATTTAATGACACTAAGTGTAAAAATAGTGTCACCTTTATGAAAAGACTAATTTTTCTAGAGCTATAATGAATACCGGGATATGTTCAGGACCAAAATGAACAACAATGTATAAACTACAGTGCACAGAAAAGATGTGCTATAAGTGAGATTTATTGTCTTGATTTACTAAAATAAAGTGAACAGTTCAAGAAATAATTTCTACTGCGTCACTAAGTAGATCCGATATGGACTCACTAGGGTAAGTTCAAGTCAAGAAGACACTTTTCCCGAGACATGACACGTCTAATTCCTTAGACAGTCGTTTTAAAATTTTTTAACAAATGTGGTCTTGAATTTCCAATTCAAATGTGGGGTATCGTTGAGTCTTTTTTTTTTTTTTAAAGTTTAAAATGAAAAGTTACAATCTCATATTGAAAAGAAACACTCTATTTTTTTAAGTATATTAAAGATAATTTGAGTTGAGTTGTTTGAATGACCAACAAGACTTTTATGGGTCTTGTTGGAGGTCTATGTATATATATATATAATATATATATATAATTTTCGAAAGGTGGGCCTTGGGTTCAACGTCAATTCAATAAGTTGAACCGGGCGGAAACCTAACCTAGCAGATGGGAGATCCCATGGTCTAGGTTCAATAAGTAAACTAGTTGGGTAAAACTTAAATTAGAGAAACACACAATTTAAACCATTTATATGATAATGGTGTGTTGAATATTGATAATGTATAGGATATGCTTTGCATTTAATGACACTAAATGTAAAAATAGTGTCACCTTTATGATAGTAAATATGAGGTCGCATTTATGAGAATGAAAAGACTAATTTCTCTAGAGCTATCATGAATACCGGGATATGTTCAGGACCAAAATGAACAACAATGTATAAACTACAGTGCACAGAAAAGATGTGTTAAAAGTGAGATTTATTGTCTTGATTTACTAAAATAAAGTGAACAGTTCAAGAAATAATTTCTACTGTGTCACTAAGTAGATCCGATATGGACTCACTAGGGTAAGTTCAAGTCAAGAAGACACTTTTCCCGAGACATGACACATCTAATTCCTTAGACAGTCGTTTTAAAATTTTTTAACAAATGTGGTCTTGAATTTCAAATTCAAATGTTGGGTATCATTGAGTTTTTTTTTTTTTAAGTTTGAAATGAAAAGTTACAATCCCACATTGAAAAGAAACACTCTAATTTTTAAGTATATTAAAGATAATTTGAGTTGAGTTGTTGAATGGCCAATAAGACTTTTATGGGCCTTGTTGGAGGTCTATATATATATAATATATATATTTAATTTTTGAAATATGGGCCTTGGGTTCAACGCCAATTCAATAAGTTGAACCGGGCGAAAACCTAACCTAGCAGATTGGAGGTCTCATGGTCTAGGTTCAATAGGTAAACTGGTTGGGTAAAACTTAAATTAGAAAAATACACAATTTAACCAATTTCTATGATAAAGGTGTGTTGAATATTGATAATGTATAGGATATGCTTTGCATTTAAGGACACTAAATGTAAAAATAGTGTCACCTATATGATAGTAAAATTTGGGTCGCATTTATGAGAATGAAAAGACTAATTTCTCTAGAGCTATCATGAATATCGGGATATGTTCAGGACCAAAATGAACAACAACGTATAAACTACAATGCACAGCAAAGATGTGTTATAAGTGAGAGTTATTGTCTTGATTTACTAAAATAAAGTGAACAGTTCAAGAAATAATTTCTACTGCGTCACTAAGTAGATCCGATATGGACTCATTAGGGTAAGTTCAAGTCAAGAAGATATTTTTCTCGAGACATGACACATCTAATTCCTTAGACAGTCGTTTTAACATTTTTTAACAAAAATGGTCTTAAATTTCCAATTCAAATGTGAGATATCGTTGAGTTTTTTTTTTTTAAGTTTGAAATGAAAAGTTACAATCCCATATTGAAAAGAAATACTCTATTTTTTAAGTATATTAAAGATAGTTTGAGTTGAGTTGTTGAATGGTCAACAAGGCTTTTATGAGCCTTGTTGGAGCTCTACATATATATATATATATTTAATTATCAAAAGATGGGTCTTGGGTTCAATGCCAATTCAATAAGTTAAACCGGGCGGAAACCTAACCTAGCAGATTGGAGATCCCATGGTCTAGGTTCAATAGGTAAACTGGTTGGGTAAAACTTAAATTAGAGAAACACACAATTTAACTAATTTTCATGATAAATATGTGTTGAATATTGATAATGTATAGGATATGCTTGGCATTTAAAGACACTAAATGTAAAAATAGTGTCACCTATATGATAGTAAATATGGGGTCGCATTTATAAGAATGAAAAGACTAATTTCTCTAGAGCTATCATGAATACCAGGATATGTTCAGAACCAAAATGAACAACAACGTATAAACTACAGTGCATAGAAAAGATGTGCTATAAGTGAGATTTATTGTCTTGATTTACTAAAATAAAGTGAACAGTTCAAGAAATAATTTCTAGTGCGTCACTAAGTAGATCCGATATGGACTCACTAGGGTAAGTTCACAAGTCAAGAAGACACTTTTCCCGAGACATGACATATCTAATTCCTTAGACAGTCTTTTTAAAATTTTTAACAAATGTGGTCTTGAATTTCCAATTCAAAAGTGGGGTATCGTTGAGTTTCTTTTTTTAAGTTTAAAATGAAAAGTTACAATCCCACATTGAAAAGAAACACTCTATTTTTAAGTATATTAAAGATAATTTGAGTTGAGTTGTTGAAGGGCCAACAAGACTTTTATGGGCCTTGTTGGAGGTCTATATATATAATATATATATATATTTAATTTTCGAAAGATGGGTTATGGGTTTAACGCCAATTCAATAAGTTAAACCGGGCGGAAACCTAACATAGCAGATTTGAGATCCCATTGTCTAGGTTCAATAAGTAAACTAGTTGGGTAAAACTTAAATTAGAAAAACACACAATTTAACCTGTTTCTATGATAAAGGTGTGTTGAATATTGATAATATATAGGATATGCTTTGCATTCAATGACACTAAATGTAAAAATAGTGTCACCTATATGATAGTAAATGTGGGGTCGCATTTATGAGAATGAAAAGACTAATTTCTCTAGAGCAATCATGAATACCGGGATATGTTCATGACCAAAATGAACAACAACGTACAAACTACAGTGCACAGAAAAGATGTGTTATAAGTGAGATTTATTGTCTTGATTTACTAAAATAAAGTGAACAGTTCAAGAAATAATTTCTACTGTGTCTCTAAGTAGATCCGATAATGACTCACTTGGGTAAGTTCACGTCAAGAAGACATTTTTCCCGAGACATGACACATCTAATTCCTTAGACAGTTGTTTTAAAATTTTTTAACAAAAATGGTCTTGAATTTCTAATTCAAATGTGGGATATCGTTGAGTTTTTTTTTTTTTTTTTTTTTTTTTTAAGTTTGAAATGAAAAGTTACAATCTCACATTGAAAATAAACACTCTATTTTTCAAGTATATTAAAGATAACTTGAGTTGAGTTGTTGAATGGCCAACAAGACTTTTATGGGTCTTGTTGGAACTCTACATATATATATATATATATTTAATTATCAAAAGATGGGCTTTGGGTTCAACGCCAATTCAATAAGTTGAATAGGGCGGAAACCTAACCGAACAAATTGGAGATCCCATGGTCTAGGTTTAATAGGTAGACTGGTTGGGTAAAACTTAAATTAGAGAAACACACAATTTAACTAATTTCTATGATAAAGGTGTGTTGAATATTGATAATGTATAGGATATGCTTTGCATTTAATGATACTAAATGTAAAAATAGTGTCACTTATATGATAGTAAATGTGGGGTCGCATTTATGAGAATGAAAAAGCTAATTTCTCTAGAGCTATCATGAATACCGAGATATGTTCAGGACCAAAATGAACAACGTATAATTTAAAGTGCACAGAAAAGATGTGTTATAAGTGAGATTTATTGTCTTGATTTACTAAAATAAAGTGAACAGTTCAAGAAATAATTTCTACTACGTCACTAAGTGGATCCGATATGGACTCATTAGGGTAAGTTCAAGTCAAGAAGACACTTTTCCCGAGACATGACGTATCTAATTCCTTAGACAGTCGTTTTAAAATTTTTTAACAAATGTGGTCTTGAATTTCCAATTCAAATGTGGGGTATCGTTGAGTCTTCTTTTTTTTAAAGTTTAAAATGAAAAGTTACCGTCCCACATTCAAAAGAAACACTCTATTTTTTAAGTATATTAAAGATAATTTGAGTTGATCTGTTGAATGACTAACAAGACTTTTATAGGCCTTGTTGGAGGTCTCTATATATATATAATATATATATTTAATTATCGAAAGATAGGCCTTGGGTTCAACGTCAATTCAATAAGTTGAACCGGGCGGAAACCTAACCGAGCAGATTAAAGATCCCATGGTCTAGGTTCAATAGGTAAACTGGTTGGGTAAAACTTAAATTAGAGAAACACACAATTTAACCCATTTCTATGATAAAGGTGTGTTGAATATTGATAATGTATAGGATATGCTTTGCATTTAATGACAATAAATGTAAAAATAGTGTCACCTATATGATAGTAAATTTGGGGTCGCATTTATGAGAATGAAAAGACTAATTTTTCTAGAGCTATCATGAATACCGGGATATGTTCAGGACCAAAATGAACAATAACGTATAAACTACAATGCACAGAAAAGATGTGTTATAAGTGAGATTTATTGTCTTGATTTACTAAAATAAAGTGAACAGTTCAAGAAATAATTTCTACTGCATCACTAAGTAAATCCGATATGGACTCACAAGGGTAAGTTCAAGTCAAGAAGACACTTTTCCCGAGACATGACACATCTAATTCCTTAAACAGTTGTTTTATAATTTTTTAACAAATGTGGTCTTGAATTTCTAATTCAAATGTGGGGTATCGTTGAGTTTTTTTTTTTTTAAGTTTGAAATGAAAAGTTACAATCTCACATTGAAAAGAAACATTCTATTTTTTAAGTATATTAAAGATAACTTGAGTTTAGTTGTTGAATGACCAACATGATTTTTATGGACCTTGTTGGAGCTCTACATATATACATATATTTAATTATCAAAAGATAGGTCTTGGGTTTAACGCCAATTCAATAATTGAACTGGGCAAAAACCTAACCTAGCAGATTGGAGATCCTATAGTCTAGGTTCAATAGGTAAATTGGTTGGGTAAAACTTAAATTAGAAAAACACATAATTTGACCTATTTCTATGATAAATGTGTGTTGAATATTGATAATATATAGGATATGTTTTGCATTTAATGACATTAAATGTAAAAATAGTGTCACCTATATGATAATAAATGTGGGGTCGCATTTATGAGAATAAAAAGTCTAATTTCTTTGGAGCTATCATGAATACCGCGATATGTTCAGTACCAAAATGAACAACAACGTATAAACTATAGTGCACAGAAAAGATGTATTATAAGTGAGAGTTATTGTCTTGATTTACTAAAACGAAGTGAACAGTTTAAGAAATAATTGCTACTGCGTCACTAAGTAGATCCGATATGGACTCACTAGGGTAAGTTCAAGTCAAGAAGACATTTTTCTCGAGACATGACACATCTAATTCCTTAGACAGTCGTTTAAAATTTTTTAACAAATGTGGTCTTGAATTTCCAATTCAAATGTAGGGTATTGTTGAGGGTTTTTTTTTTTTTTTTTTTTTTTTTTGTATTGAAAAGTTACAATCCCACATTGAAAAGAAACACTCTATTTTTTAAGTATATTAAAGATAACTTGAGTTGAGTTGTTAAATGACCAACAAAGCTTTTATGGGCCTTGTTGGAGCTATATATATATATAATATATATATATATATATTTAATTATCAAAAGATGGGCCTTGGGCCTTGGAGCTCTTGTGCTCGGGCTCCCTTTAGGTTGAGTCTTGACCCGTCAGCCAATCTTTTTAAATTGTTTATTAATTTTTATTTTCAAATTTGAATTTAAATAAAATTCAAAAGTTGTGTTGATTTTGAAGGGTGTACTGGTTCTGAGAAATTGTATTCTTACATAATTCTGGTTATAAATAGTATTCTTCAGTTATTAATAATAATTAATGGTTTTTTTTTTTTTTTTTTTTAGTTTTGTTTATTTTACATTCACGGTAGTTTGTCTGACTTTTGGATTGTCTTGCTTCAATACGGAAGAATTGATAGTTGAATTCTGGGGGCAGTCTCCATTCGTCCTTTGTTATGAGTATTTTTTGAACTGCCTAAATGGGTGGGTAAAAGTCCAATGAAAAAGACCCAATAAACCGACCTAGTAGACAAAGGCCCAACTCATAAGCATCTGCTCGTCAGCTAGCTCATCAGCTAGCAGATCTGCTCGTCAGCTAGCTCGTCAGCTAGCTCATCAGCTAGCAGATCTGCTCATCAGCTCGTTCATCAGCTAGCAGATCTGCTCGTCAGCTAGCTCATCAGCTAGCAGATCTGCTCGTCAGCTCGTTCATCAGCTAGCAGATCTGCTCGTCAGCTAGCTCATCAGCTAGCAGATCTGCTCGTCAGCTAGCAGATCTGCTCGTTCATCAGCTAGCAGATATGCTCGTCAGCTAGCTCATCAGCTAGCACATCAGCTCGCCCAGGACAAAGTTTGCTCGCTGGGTGCAATATCTGATCGCCGGAGTAAGCCGCTCGCTCAATGTGCTCGCTAGAGTTGACCAGTTGACCTTCTGGAAGGCGAATCAATTCAATTCAGGAAAGGAATCAACTTACCTATTGTCATCCAAATTGAATCACGATATTCTTGGCAATTGCTGCATATACGGTGGAGATAACCTTGGGAGATATTATCTCAATTAATGTATATTATTTTTTGCCTTATCTGTAACATTCCGAAACCTATTCAAATTGTAACATCTCCTTTATAAATAGGAGATCAAAATCAATGTAAAGGGGACTTCCTCTCGAGATCTCTCTCACACTGTAAAGGCAGAACAGATATAGTAATAGTGACTGCTGCCCCTAACCGGAGCCGGCACCGTGGACGTAGGCCATTCTTAAGGCCGAACCACGTAAATCTCGTGTGTTTCTCTTCTTCCTCTTTGCCTTTCTTTTTATTTGTTTGTATCTTTCACAGATCTGCAGTCTTGGGTTTGAACGAACTAGCAAGTTGACTGAACCAGTTTCAGACGTCAACATCTTGGCGCTAGAAGGAGGGCCAAACTGCAGCGTTTTTCTCAGTTTTCGGCAGCCATGGCAGGAGGAAGAACCAGGAGTCGTAGCTTAGCGGTTGATCGGCCTAAAAGGCAAATAGAGCAGCAACACCACGTATCTCATTCCCTTTCCGATGCAGTCGCTGAAGGAGAAAACCTTTCAGCCCCTCGCCAGCCAGCGTCAGCCGTTCCTGCTGCTGGGGGGCTTCAGGAATGGAACCAGAGACAAGAGGCGCTGGGAAACATGATGCAGCAACTTGCAGAAACAGTCAGATCATTGGCTCAGGTCCAAACTCAGAATGTGCCCAGACTTGAAGGTGTTGAGCCCAGAAATTCCCAACAATCGCGAGAACAGGTTTCAGCAGCACCTAGAAATTTCCAGCAACTGCGAGAACAGGTTTCAGCAGCACCTAGAAATTTCCAGCAACTGCGAGAACAGGTTTCAGCAGCACCCAGAAATTTCCAACAACCGCGAGAACAGATTTCAGCTCGGGAAAGGCTCGTCAGGAGAGCCTCGCAATCTGTTAACTCTCTCCTTCCCCCTAACTCTCGTGTAAGAGCTGACAATCGTCGAGTTCGAGCAGAAGAAGTGGAAAATCAGCGACAAGCAGAGTCGCACCGAGCAAACAGCTCGCAGGGCCATGGAAGCATACTGAATCACCGTTCTCCGAGTCGTGAGCACTTAAGAGAGTTTAGGCCAGAAAATCCGATGGTAGAAGAGCTCTTCCAAAGGATCCGCCGGCTTGAGGCGCGATGGGAAGGTAACGAGCAGAGGGATCAGCATAATGGAAGAACTCCTCTCGCCTTGGATATCGAGCTCGAGCCTCTACCTCCCAGATTCAAGGTCCCTAGCATTCCTCATTATGATGGAGACGCAGACCCGTATGACCATTTGGACGCGTTCAACATTCAGATGGATTTGCAGACCATCAGCTCGTTGGTCAAGTGTCGTGTCTTCCCCGTAACCTTTGGGAGCATTCCACGAGCTTGGTTCAAGAGTCTCCCAGATCGTAGCATAGGTAGTTGGGAGGAATTTCAAAGGAGATTTATCAGCCAGTACAAGGCCC
Organism: Dimocarpus longan; assembly: GCA_022984855.1. Lineage (NCBI taxonomy): Eukaryota > Viridiplantae > Streptophyta > Magnoliopsida > Sapindales > Sapindaceae > Dimocarpus > Dimocarpus longan. The sequence goes on from CM041024.1 coordinate 16,716,920, forward strand.
TGAAGAAGCAGCTTGCGCCGCCATGCCACCTCGTCACTGTCTTCCAACGAAAAAATGAATCGCTAAAGGACTATCTTACCAGATTTAGAAGCGAGGTTAACAAGGTAGACAGTCCTTCAGATGAAACCATCCTCACAGCAATTTCAGCTGGTCTCCGCAAGGATGGAAAGTTGTATAAAGATATATATAAGTCCCCAGTCAAGGACTTAGGTGAGTTTTATGAGCGAGCTGCTAAGGAAGTCGGATGGGAAGAAGCCTTTGGCTCAAGGAAGTCTGACCAGAAGGATGAAGCTGATGATTCAGATCAGTCCGAGAAAAGAGATCTTTCGAACTTTCAGATCGCTAAGAGGGCTAGAAAAGAGTTCAGGCCTAAGCGACCTCATCATGACAGTTACAGCTCATTGTCGAATACTCAAGACAGGATTTATGCAGCTGAGAAGAACAGGGAAGACTTTGGGGATCCTAATCCCATGAGATCCTCAGTCTGTAGCAGAAACCAGAAGAAATTCTGTGAGTATCACAATGAGGTTGGTCACGACACCTCAGATTGTCGGGAGCTGAGAGACGCCATTGAAAATCTGATCAAGCAGGGTCGACTGACTGATTATGTGGCCCAGCGGACAAACTAGCGACCTCAGCAGCCAACATGGCAGCAGTCTCAGCGAGCTCCCAATCCAGAACGTGAACCTGTCGTAAGAAAAATCCTCACAATTCCATATTTGGTAACTTTCTGAGCTTATGCTCTTACATGTTAACATTTTTCGATTTATGCATATGAATAAATTATATTTGCTGTGTTGTGATTATCATTGTCTTCATGATAAGTTGCCTTGGCTAAATAAACAACGTGGGCTATGTCGCCGGGTGACGACCCCCTGGGCGTAGCTCGCAACTTATTACGCTGTTGTCGGGTGACGACCCTCTGGACAGCCTTAACCGCTCACGCTGTTGTCGGGTACGACCTCCTGGATGTAGCTTGCAAATAATTGCACTATGTTGTCTGGTACGACCTCCTGGACAGCTCGCGAGTAATTGAGCCATATCAATTCGGATTTCTATCCTCTAAAGCACTGCAGAGTTTCAGACCTCTTCAACTCTCGCTATGTCGCCGGGTTCCAACACCCCCTGGGCATAGCTCGAGAGGTCAATTGTTATTAACAATTATTTTTTAGTCCACAGGGGAATCCAAGGACTTGGTGGAATAAAAACACAAGGTCAGTGCTAAGAACAAAGTGAACAGAAAGCCGAGCAGACCTCGCAAACGATGAGAATCAGACCTTTCACAACTCAAAGTGACAAAGCAGAAATTGAAGGGAGACAAGACAAGCTTATGCGCGATCAGCTTTTACCAGTAGAAATTTAAACTCCTAGCCCGTAAACGAGCTAGGAGCTGGGGGGCTTGTGTTATGAGTATTTTTTGAACTGCCTAAATGGGTGGGTAAAAGTCCAATGAAAAAGACCCAATAAACCGACCTAGTAGACAAAGGCCCAACTCATAAGCATCTGCTCGTCAGCTAGCTCATCAGCTAGCAGATCTGCTCGTCAGCTAGCTCATCAGCTCGTTCATCAGCTAGCAGATCTGCTCGTCAGCTAGCTCATCAGCTCGTTCATCAGCTAGCAGATCTGCTCGTCAGCTAGCTCATCAGCTAGCAGATCTGCTCATCAGCTCGTTCATCAGCTAGCAGATCTGCTCGTCAGCTAGCTCATCAGCTAGCAGATCTGCTCGTCAGCTCGTTCATCAGCTAGCAGATCTGCTCGTCAGCTAGCTCATCAGCTAGCAGATCTGCTCGTCAGCTAGCAGATCTGCTCGTTCATCAGCTAGCAGATATGCTCGTCAGCTAGCTCATCAGCTAGCACATCAGCTCGCCCAGGACAAAGTTTGCTCGCTGGGTGCAATATCTGATCGCCGGAGTAAGCCGCTCGCTCAATGTGCTCGCTAGAGTTGACCAGTTGACCTTCTGGAAGGCGAATCAATTCAATTCAGGAAAGGAATCAACTTACCTATTGTCATCCAAATTGAATCACGATATTCTTGGCAATTGCTGCATATACGGTGGAGATAACCTTGGGAGATATTATCTCAATTAATGTATATTATTTTTTGCCTTATCTGTAACATTCCGAAACCTATTCAAATTGTAACATCTCCTTTATAAATAGGAGATCAAAATCAATGTAAAGGGGACTTCCTCTCGAGATCTCTCTCACACTGTAAAGGCAGAACAGATATAGTAATAGTGACTGCTGCCCCTAACCGGAGCCGGCACCGTGGACGTAGGCCATTCTTAAGGCCGAACCACGTAAATCTCGTGTGTTTCTCTTCTTCCTCTTTGCCTTTCTTTTTATTTGTTTGTATCTTTCACAGATCTGCAGTCTTGGGTTTGAACGAACTAGCAAGTTGACTGAACCAGTTTCAGACGTCAACATCCTTCAAGTAAGCGGAGGGGGAAAAATACTGTCTTAGGAAATTGCACACTCACTGCAAGTCTCTATCATCGAATTTCTGTGTTCAAGTCAATTACTTTTAATTCATTTCTCTCTCTTTTATATTCATATATTGTTATTTTTCCGTGTATTATATTCGTAATTTAATACTGATTCACCGCTGTTTCAACAAAAAGCACTTTTTAAGTATAAGCTTTCTGTAAAGACATGAATAAGAGCTTTATTTGATCTAGGAAAAGCTTTTCACTCATTATGAAATACCACCACGTACTTTTTTTACGTTAAGTGGTCAAAAACACTGGCTGTAAAGAAACACAACATCTATAGAGCGAGAAATATGTTAACTACCAGACCATAACAGCCGAAGGAATAGCAAGTTTAAGGAAAGTGAAGATATTCTGCAGTGCCTCCGTTGAAAATCCAGTCCAACTTTTTTGACACGAAGAAGAAAACTTGACATAAATCGCCAACAGCAACACATTTATCCAGTAGGAGATTGAATTTGCCAATGCAGCTCCTCTGCTTCCAAGGCCAGACTTGAACACCAAAAACCAGCATCGAGGAAAGTGTAACAATGTAGTGATTCCAGAGCAGAGCATCATTGGATAAACAATGTTTTGTGTCTGCAAGAACCGGTCAAGGCACTGAAGAAGACCGTAGGCAAAAAGGCTTGGGATCATGAACCGTGCATATGAGCCTGCCTCTTCTGAGATTTGAGGGTCTTGATGAGCTAAAATGAGAAGGGATTTTGTGTTTGCCCAGATAAAAGCAGGAGGAACGCTGACTAGTAGAAGAACAAACATGGCTCTTTGCATGTGTATTCCCATCATATGGTACTGTTTTGCTCCATGTGACTGTCCACATAGTGTGTCTAATGCATTTGCCATTCCCATCTATCGAAAACAAAAATAAGCAAAAATATAAGATTTATCAGCGCTGCTAAAAGTTCTTTTAGAAGCACTTTTGAGTGAAAAACATTTTATGTAATAGCACTTGATGTTAGGGTCTAAATCAGTAATCACTCTTTTAAATATCTAAGTGAAATGGTTATTTAACTAGCCTATCTGTGTGCTTTCACTACAAAAAAAACAAGCATAGATTGGTTCTACACTAAAATTTTAGCTTTGTATTCTCCTTCATACCCTCCCTGAAATGTAAGCCATCCTTTCTAGTCTCCACAACAGTTCCTGACTTCGTTGACATTGTTTTGTGCACATCAAGTCATACGCACATTCTGACCTTATGATAGAATTTTAAGTAATTCTGAAAAAAGTGATTTCTTTATCCCAAAATAAAAAGAAAAGTATCCTTTCCTGTGCTTATTTTTGCATGAAAAACTCTTACCAACATTTTCTTGTAGAATACCGGTACAACTTCTTCTCATCAGAGAGACAGCAGAAAATTTTATTTTTTAAAAAATGTGTTTGATTAGAGTTTTAGACACAATCCAATAACTTAAGTGAAAATTGGAAAACTTGAAATCATTTTTGTGATTTTTAAATATAAAAACAATTTTCAGATCATATATCAAATGATCAAATATCAAGATTAGAACTTGAAATTTTAGATCATATCATAATCTTCAAAACACTTATAATTCTTCTCTTTTGTATTTCTTATTATTTCGTATTAAAATGAGCTAATATATTTGAGATCTAGATAGAAACATTAGGAGATTATCTTAACAAAATATTAACAAGAACTAAAAAGATAAGAATTCAAAATTTATAATGCATTAGTAAATTATATTCTTCATAGAAACAAACAATGCTTTGCATATAGAATCATTTTAATGTAGAAAAAATTGGACTAGAACCTAAAAGTCTGTACAAATAACAGCTTCATACTGTAAAAAGACTTGTATATTCATATATATTATCGCCAAAATTTTAAAGTATGCATAATCTTAACATCTTATATGTGGTACAATCGAAGCCACGTTTGTCTTCTGGGTGGAGTAAGCTTGAGAAATGGTCATGGTTATTTGATATCTAATAAACAGTTGACCATCACTGCCAAAGTTAAACTACAATTTTTTTGTTTTTTTTGTTTTTTTTAATAATTGGGACTAATTCAGGGGACAACCGAAGCTTACTGAGATAGAAACATTCCTGACACGATTAGGGGAGCTGTTTTTAAGTGAAAATAATTTACCCACGTGAAAGTGAGAGAAAGGTCACATGAAAGTAAGGGGCAGCCCACACAGAAAGTGGGAAAACATTTATCATTTAGCGTAGTAGGTTATTAACCCACGCATTTGAGAGCATGGGGACCGCTTTGCAGTAACCGCCAGAGACAGCTGCCAATTACTTTAAAACGAGGGAATTACTGAAAACCCTCTGTACATTTCGTTTATTACAATCGAAAACCACTTTTACCTTTTGTAACAATGACCTCCCCTCTATTAACGGTTTGACCATGGTTGACCGTCAAAGTTAACTGTTTCAAGGTTATTTTGGTCAATTTATTTGATTTTTATTTTTTCTTTTAAAAATTATTTTAATTAATAAATAATTTAAAATTTTAAAATTTAAATATATTTAAAAATAAAATAATTTGAAAAATTAAATTTAAACTATCAAAAAATAATTTAAAATTTTTTCAAATTGATCTAGACCATCCATCTTTGAGATGGACGATCTAGATCCATTTAGAATAAAAATAATATTTAAAAAAATTAAAAAAAATTTTGATGATATTCTGTACATCACATTTCAGTTTCTGGTTCACATGGCAGGATTTTGATTTTAGTTTCTAGTTCACATTTCAACTTTCTGACACCAGGATTTTGAAGATTTTGATTTCAGTTTCTAGTTCACATTTCAGCTTTCTGATTATGAAGGATATCTGGTTCATCAAGAGAGACATTAATCCAGCATCATCACAAACAAAACCACTACCATCATCATCAAACAAACCCAAAACATTATCATCAACACCATTACGATTAACACAATCATCATCAACAACAAACAGACCCAAATCGGTTTTCGATCTGGAAACCGATATGAGTTTCTAGATGGAAACCCAGATCGGGTTTCCAGATTGGCTTCTGGGTTTCGGAACCCAGATCGGCGTCTGGGTTTCCATCTGAAAACCTCGACGCCCGTCCGGGTTCGACCCAGACGCCGATCGGGGTTCCGGAACCCAGATCGGCGTCTGGGTTTCCAGATGAAGTCGATCTGGGTTCCGGTGATCGGCCAGTGAAGAAAACGAAAAACAAATAGAAGAAGGAGAAGAAGGAGAAGAGAGAGAGAGATGTGAGAGAGAGAGAGAGGTGAAAGAGAGAGAGAAGAAAACAGAGAAATAGAAGAGAAGAGGGAGAAGAAAAAGAAGAGAGAGAGAGACAGAGAGAGAGTGACAGATGAGATAATAGATTTTAAAAATCAAGGGCATTTCCGTCTTTTTAACTTATTTTGTTATTTTTCAGTTATATTAGACGGTCAAACATTGTCAAAGGGAGGTAATTATTATAAAATGTAAAAGTAGTTTCCGATTGCAATAAGGCTAATATCCAGAGGGTTTACAGTAATTCACTCACTTTAAAACTACAATCTTAAAAAGTACAAAAATAATATTTTTATAAACTTCAAAGCTACTAAAATATTAACATACTACAATTCACGGTTTTATAAGTAGAGCAACAAGACTGTGACCCCACCAAACTGCAATTGGCATGAGAACTAGGTGTTCTACCAAATAAAGGGGAGTAAAATGAACTTTGGAATGAACCTCCAAACTCTAAGAATGGGAAAAAAACTGGCCTGATCATTGACAATTAACAATTAACATAACTATTTTCATTCATCAAATGTATAGGACATAATGTATAGCCTTTTTCTTTGATAAAAGAAAAAAAAATTGAACACCCATATTAAGTAAGTACTCTAAAAACATAAATTAAACGTAACAATAAAGTTTCATGTATTGTGCACACACAAGACAAGAATACCATTTAAACTCAAAAGGAAGGTGTAAAAAAGAAAGAGGAAGCCAACTGACCAACAAGCTGAAACCAGTAACAGAAGCAAAAGAAGTGGCCATGGAAGCACCCGAGAGAGCCAACTCTCCAAGATGACCCACAAACATAACCGATATCATCTGCAAACAAAACTGCAGAAGACAAACTGATATCAATGGCCCTGCAAGCCATAACTGCTTCTTCACTTCTTTACCAATCTTGTTCCTCCCAACGCCATTTTCATTGTTATCTCTTGTCTCTCTATTCAATCCATAAACGTTATCTTCAGAGATTTGAATCAAAGGAGAATTCAGGGACTTCTTGTCCTCTACTCTCTCCATTCCCCTTGTTCACAGAGAGACAGTGAAGTTGAGTTTTACAACGACTAGGTGGTTTACATGTGGAGGTGGAATTATTTGTATTTAATTGGAAAATGACAAATTTGGAATTTTGGGACGGTAGTCTGTATTTAGGATATTACTTAATAAAAACATTTGTATTATTTGTCCATTTCACTAATCCGTACAATTCGCTGCTCTGTGTATATTTATATATATATATATATATTTCTAGGGAACAGAAGAACGGGTTAATTAATGAAAATGATAGATAATGAAACATCATTTAGAAGAAGACAAATAGAGCATGTGACTTGATTTGATTTACAAGCTGTGACTTGTATGCAATATTGAAAATATCCATATAGATGGAAATATTAGTGCTACGATTCGATAAAAATATCGATATCGACAAAAATTTACATAAAATTTACGAATACGCAAATTTAGTTAAAAATATAATATTTTTTAATGAAACTTTTAATAATATTTAAATAATTATTTCTACAATCAAAAATCATATTTTATCTAAGAAGTAATAACTAAAATGTATAAATATGAATATAATTTATAGAGGAAATATATGAAAATATAAAAAACTTCCATTAAAACTTTTCAATTAATTTACATCACACAAATCATGCAAATTTTAATACCAAAATGAAATCCTAGGTGGTTCATACATGGTATAGCTAGCATCTAGATTTATATAATGCTGATACTGTGACATATAATTTGAATGATTTTGAATATAATCACGAACATGCCATGAATAAGCTTCCTGATTTCTTCCTACTATTTGTCCATAAATAGGAAATTGTGTGTAAGGATCATTGGAGATTCCAAAACTTTTATGGTCATCATCACTAGTCCCTAAACTTATAGATTCAAAAGTAGTTGAAATGTTATCTTCATTGGATGATGATATCCCTAACTGTATTTGATGGATTCTCCTTATATAATCCTTACCAATAGCCCTTATGCCTGGACCCGCTGCTCTACACCCATGGTCTTCATCTTTTGTGCAATGAGTGTATTGTTCTTCACAAGTAAATGGGCTCAATGACAAACCTGTATTAGTATAATTTCTTTAAGTAAAAGCATAATTATTTCCTCCATTGTCATCATCATCGTCATCGTTATCATCGTCATCGTCATCCTCCTTATCATCATCATCACTATCATCATCATCATCACTATCATCACCATCATCAACATCATTGTCTTCATTATGAATTCCATCAATATGATTATTTTGATTGAAGCTAGTTGTGGACCTGTGCACCTCTTTTCGCATTGCCAGTGTCTTCATTATCAATTCCATCAATATAATCATCTAGATGAAAGCTAGTTCTGGACCTACGCACCTCTCCGCGCATTCCCATGTCCCATGGGTCACCTCCACTACTACTCGTAACCTCTTCTGATAACACCTGTTCAACATTGATTCCATATTCACGAGCACTTGTAGCAATTTGGGGATTGGGGTTACCTTCATCATCATCAAGGTATAATGGAATTCAAGGCCCCACATGGAATCACTAGACAAAAATTCTCCAATCTCCTCTCCACATAAACGCAAGACAAGTATACAACATAATCACTCTCTTCTTCCAGTGTAGTGTAAGTCAAGTCAATAACTCCATTTTACAGCAAATCCCATTTTTTTTCCTTTTTTTTTCTTTTCTATAATTTAGACAAGTTTGTTTTTACTAATTTTAAATTCATTTGTAAATCATACATCTAAATGAAATACATAAATTTTTCTTTTCTCTTATTCTTGAAATAATACATAATTAATATTAGTTGACATAAAAATTTTATATACATACAACTTATCTTTAAATTATATGTTAAATATAATAATTAATATATCCTTCATTATATTATTTTACAATGTACATAATGATATATATATATAGTTATAAACATTAATTTAATAAATTTGAAAGTAAAAAATTATGTGGTTTCAAGGATTTATATATAGGATAAAAGAAGTATGCAAGTCCTTAACAATAATATAATAATAATTAAAAGACTAATTATTTAAATATATCACCAACAACAATGTAACTTCTATATAAACTTACAAAAAAAAAAAAAAAATAATGAAATTACCTCAAGAGTAGATTTTGCATTTGGTTGTAACAAGTTGCTAAATGGGTAGAAGCAAAATTCTCCATATTACCTTTAACAAAAACACAACAATAATCAAATTATTGAAAAACTAATTACTCAATATAATTTTAATGAATAAGGTAACTTTTGATGAATTTAAGGGAGAAAAATACTTTCAAATTACGTTTTATGTTTTGGTTGTTGCTTGTAAACAAGTTCCTAAAAAATTAGCTTGTAATTTGAAGTTTTGAACAAAGAGATGACGAGAATAGCACTTGAAAATGAAAATGAAAACATAGTAAGGGCTGAGGAGTTTTTGTTTTTAAAATAGAATAGCAATCATGACATATTTGACTATTAAAATAGAATAACAATTATGAGATGTTTGAACTTGACTACAAAATGGAATATAATAATGTGATTCTTGATGAAAATGAGGTTCCTCACATAGGTTGAAAATTTATTTTATTTATTTGATAAAAGTTTAACAAATTTTTATTTGAAAAACTTAAATTTTACTTTTATTTTATGAAAATTGAACCTATATTTTCGGATATTTCATGGATATTTCCGAAAATTTCCTCGATATTTTGTAAAATTTATACTACAAGCTCACGGAAATGATATTTTACAGAAATATCGGAGATATTTTCAGGATATTTTGACGGATAGGAGATTACACTTCCTATCGATATCGGTACCCTCGATTTACGAAAATATCGGTGGAAATATTATGAAAATCACAAATATTTTAAACTATGTTTGTATAAGGTTGAGACTTGCCCTAGTTCTATTATACGTTACAATTAAAACCTTGCCACGACAAAATCATTATTTGTTGAATATTTGCTGGCATGATACATACATTTATACTTGCGTTCTGTCTCCGACCACATATATATATAAGGCTAAAACAAATTAAAAAATCGATTTTGACATCAAACCGTTGATGTATTTTTAATCTAAGGGTCCATGCTACTAAGTTTTTAATTGAGCTTTTTCATGGCACATCAACATTTATCTTATCCCTTGGCATAAGAATACATCAACGTTTAAATATCAAAGTTTAGTTTTTAAGTTGTTTAATTTTAACGTGACTATATATTTAGTTTTTCTTCTATTAAGACGAGCTGATTTTAATAATGTCAGTTATAAATTTATAAACCATTGAATGTATTGATTTTTTTCATAATCAATATAATCTGTTAATTATTTAGATGTAAATTACCACCGATAAGTATGATTTATACATTTTTTTTTTTATTTTAATTATAAAAGTATCCCTAACTAAAATAACCAATAAGGATATTAAATGTATATTAAACTTAGATTAATTAAACGGAATGCAATCCAGCCAAATAATTATATACCATCCCCAAAGTTCTAACTACTTAACAACTTAAGGCATGCAGACAAGAAATTGAAATTTGGGGTGCATGCGCTCGTGCGCACACAAAGCTATAATATGAGCTTATTGAAAGTTAAACCCTTAACTTACTGTTATAAATAAAAGACAATTACTTTTACATTAAGAAGAGAAAACTATTCATAAAAGATTATAATATTAGCTTCATCGGAATTAAACTTTAACCTTTAGAAGGATGAAGAGGTATATAATCAACTAACTAAGAGGTGATGTGTGAGTACAACATTACAATTAACATTATTCTTCTACAAGTCCTCATTGTACCATCTTTTTAGTTTTTTTTTTTTTTTTTGAAATAAGCTGAATATTCGTTAACATTCACCTAAATTTAGACACACTAAGAGGTTGTTTGTTTTTTGTATTTAACACTTAATGGTGCTGAATTTGGTTAATTAAGAGATTTTTGTTTGTTTATTTAAGTGGTCAAACCACTTAAAACCACCCAAAAACCACTTAAAAAATTAAGTAACATTTTTTGACTTTTCACTTAATACAAAATCACTTAATAATTTATAAATATATTATTCCAAATTTATCCTTCCTAAAATAATATGTTTCCAAATTTGTTTTAGTTTTATATTATAAAAATTTCTTTTAATACTTTAATAAACAACATTGAAAAATAAAAATCCTAAACATCTCAACATTATTTCTTTTTTATAGTTGGATTACTATATTTCTTTAATTAATTCTGGTAAGAATCTTTATTGATAAAATGTTTATGCAACAACTAAGAGACCAAATTACAAATCAATTTGTTTAAGTGTTTGATTATTTTTATTTAATTATATCAGAAAATATATATTACTTAACAATTTCAATTTTCGTTGTAATAGTAATTTAATTTAAAATCATTTTATTTATTTTTATTTGAATATATAAATTTAATTGACTCTACTATTTTAATTAATCTTATTTTAATTATGAATAAAAATACTATATATATAAGTAACAATTTCAACTTTTGTTATAATAGTAATTCAATTTAAGATTATTTTGTTTATTTTTATTTGAACATATAAACTTAATTGATTCTACTATAATAATTAATCTTATTTTAATTATGAATAAAAATATTACATATATAAGTGTTTTAATATTTGTTAAATAATTTATTACAATTGTTTGTATCATATTAAATAAAATTATACAACAACTAATAGTAAAAGGATATAAATGTCAAATTACTGATAATCGGATAATTTTAACTTTAAAAAACAAACAAGATTATTATTTATTCAGAGGTAAGAAAAAAAAAAACAAACATGTCAATCAGATTTCAGTCACTATTCAGCTTTCTGTCTTCAGCAGCACTGTTCAGTCTTAGATGAAAAAACAAACGACCTCTAAGAATACAACCAACACCCAATCAAATTTGGGAATACAAACAACGACCATATACACCCAGACCAAATATTTCATAGAGAAGAGAATTAAAGTGGCTAGATAAAAAGTCAGACGATTTCCAAACGCTGGAAATGACTTTGACATAACTGAATCTAACCAACTCACGTCAAACCTTAACAACCTTAATTAACTCATAGAAGCATTAAAACACAAAATAAAAACAGCAGCAATACAAAATGCTAGAAGAGAAAACAATCTCCTTTTATCAAAACAACTGCAGCTACAAGTTTGCCGTTACATCTGGCTGCAAGGAAGCTTGAGATTACTACCGATCTTCACCCAAGGATAAGGAGAGGCAACCTGCGAGCTGGATCTGGAAAACAGCTAAAACAATGGCTGGAAATCAAACAAAAAGAGTCATTGGAACCCAGATCCTGCAAAACGAAAATTGTTTTTGACCATCTGGATCCATCCCTCTTTTTACCAAGCCTTTTCCTCTCTCTCTCTTTAGGAAGGTCTTTGTATCTCTAGGAGATAAACGGAGGGTAAAGAGAAAAACAAGAAAAGAAGAAGGTAGGGAACACTAGAAAACAAGAAAAACAGCTCTGGATCTAACCGGAAAACCACTCCCCACAAAGAGTCTCTCTCTAAAGGCTTTTCTCTATCTAGAAACTGAGAGACTCTTCGACAAGACTTAGGTCCCTACTATCTTTTTAGTTTATACTAGCTAACTTAGGTAATTGAATCTTTTGTTGTTGTATGAGAAGTGTTGATTCAGGTTACAGTCATGCTAGGACGAGAAAGGGTTTAGAATTAAACTGACTATTATTGTTCTTTTAAAACAGATTATAACTCATCTATAAACACAGTGGTAACAGCATTAAGAAACAACATTCACTTGCATCAATTTAACTTGCCAGGTAGAAAAGGTTTTCTGTTTGAAATGATTTAAGTTAAAAATAATCGTCTATAGTCCACCGGTCACAGAATTCTTCTCTTTGGTTTCCATAGAAATCGAAGATTTCCCGTCTTAATATCACAAAGCTTGAAGAGTTCAATAGCAGTTATTGTGAGAGAATTCCACCGGTGAGCCACATCGTTCATTAATTCCCAGGCAACCACAAAAAAAGGGTACCAAAATCTTCCGAATTTTTTTTTTATTTTTCGCTTATTTGATGATTGCTCCTCTGCTGGTAGACAGTTTTAGGACACTGTATCCACAGGTGTTATCGACTCATAGACTCTTTCCATAGCTTTCGTTGCCTAAACAAGAACGAGAAGACGATAATTAGATATGGATAATCATAATTAAACTTTAAAGATGCAATTAATTGATAACAGTTATAAACAATATGAAAAAATTGAAGCTGATATTAAATCGTTACCTCCATATTATGTTTAAGTAATTATTGAATTTAAAAGCTTATATGTTGAACTTTTACAAGGACCAAAGGTGGTAATCTGAGTTCTACCACTGATGCATATAAGATAATTGAGAAATGAATGTGTTATACCTCTCGTTCCCAGTTAGTGCGGAAAGTTATAATGAAAAGAGATGAAACTTGCACAACAAGGGCACATATAATACCCAGCCAAAGCCCCTACAGACAACAAATATACATCAAGGTTACTCTATGCAGTTTTAAATACATATGCAAAAGGCATATACGTAAGCTAATATATATATATGGGATCATTTGATTTACCTTGCCACCAATGTGTAAAACAAAGCCTAACACAACGGCAGATGGAATCCCCACCAAATAATATGATCCAAGATTAACAAAGGCACCAATCTTTTGCCATCCACATCCCCTAGCTGTGCCTGATGATCATAATCACAGCTGCTCATTAGACACTTTTGATATACAAAGAATGTTTCTTCTCCACAGGTTTTAACATTCATTATAAAGCAAGCATTGTATTCGATGTAAAGTTTTATTTTTTTGTGAAGTTTTTATATAAATAATTATTTTTTTTACATGTAATTTAATCCTCTATATATAGAATTCACTAAAAAATAGAAGTTTGTATCAGGTCGATTCTAACATGATAATTTATATTTCAGTGAGATTAAATAAGAGAATTTGTACATTTTGAAAAGCAATTTTTAGACACAATCCAACTTAAAATAATGAATCCTTATTTGAGAAAATGTAGAACTTAGTGCCAGTATCATGAATGAAATCTCCCTCATTTCAACACCACGAACCAACCTAGCATCTAGGCGGGTCATTTTTATTTCTCTCCCAATAATAGAGAAATTCAAATTAAATAAAAAAATATATAAGGACTTGGAAGGTAAAAATCACCTGAGAGAACACACTGGAGTCCGTCTAAAAAGTTAGACAAGGCAATAATTGGCATCATGACAGCTACATATTTGACCACTTGTATTTCATTGCTATAAGCATAACCCCAGATGTTGCGTATCAAAATCAAGACTGATCCCACCACAAGGCCTACTGTTATGGCCATCACCAGCACAACACACACTGCTAAACGTGCAACTTCTGGATGCCCTGCTCCTAACTCATTGGAGACTCTGGTGCTGTAATTTACAAACATCAATAAACATATCCATGAATTGAAGAGAATTTAGAACAATTACAATAAAAGCAATCGTATAAAATAATGTTACACATCTAAAATGATACAGCGGTTGAATTGTCTTTTGATGTTTGGATAGTGGGACGTGTGGTTAATGATATGACCATTACATATAAGCTGCCACATCATTTAGAATGTATCAATGTTTCAAAGCCTAATCGTCAGGATAGATCTATATCCAGTAATGGCAAGATTACAGATACAAGAATAAGGAAACATGCCACATCCAGTTTTAGTATAACTAACCTCACAGAACAACTAAGTCCAAAGGGAATCATCCATATTGTTCCAGCTGTGTTTAGGCTGTAGAAATTGATTTTAATTTGGATTAGCAACACATTGCAGCGTTATTAATCAAAAGACATAAAGTTGTCAAGTAACCTGATAGAAAGCACTGAAGTTTCTAACTCTGGATTAGGAAGAAGACCAGAGAGGAGTACCATCATCTCAAATGACCACATCTCCAAGCTGTTCATCAAAGCCAGAACAGACTGCATTAAAATATCTTAACACTGAAGGTATAATTGTTCAGTTTTATAAAAACCAAATGCAACTATCGAAAAGCACTTTTGAGTATAAGCTTTCTGTAAAAAAATGAGAAAGAGCTTTAATTTGATCTAAAGCTTTTAAAGAAAGGAATATATGAAGTGTTTCATTACAAAAAAACCATCTAGTACTTCTCATTATAAAGCGAGAAAATAAATTCAAGAACTTTTGACTAGCTAAAACACTATCGTGGTATCAAAAACACTGATAGTAAGGAAACACATGGAGCATATATATCTATAGACATATATGTTAACTACCAGACCATAACAGCTGAAGGAATAGCAAGTTTAACGAAAGTGAAGATATTCTGCAGTGCCTCCGTTGAAAATCCAGTCCAACTTTTTTCACATGAAGAAGCCAACTTGACATAAATCGCCAACAGCAACACATTTATCCAGTAGGAGATTGAATTTGCCAAAGCAGCTCCTCTGCTTCCAAGGCCAGACTTGAACACCAAAATCCAGCATAGAGGAAAGTGTAACAATGTAGTGATGCCAGAGCAGATCATTATAGGGAAAACAATGTTTTGGGTCTGCAAGAACCGGTTGAGGCACTGAAGAAGACCGTAGGCAAAAAGGCTTGGGATCATGAACCGTGCATATAAGCCTGCCTCTTCTGAGATTTGAGGGTCTTGATGAGCTAAAATGAGAAGGGATTTTGTGTTTGCCCAGATAAAAGCTAGAGGAACGCTGACTAGTAGAAGAACAAACATGGCTTTTTGCATGTGTATTCCCATCAGACGGTACTGTTTTGCTCCATATGACTGTCCACACTGTGTCTCTAATGCACTTGCCATTCCCATCTATTGAAAACCAAAATAAATGAAAATATAAGATTTATCAGCACTGCCAAAAGTACTTTCAGAAAGAACATTTAGTGAAAACAAAAAAAAAAATTATCTTTTTAATGAAATTAAAATATATATATTTGATGCTAAATTAAGAAACATATATTATTAGATACTTCTAAAATTAAAACAATAAGAATTTTGACCTTTGAAATTATAGGGCATTTTGATCGTTCTATATCTTTAATCATTGCCACCCAACACTTGATAGCAGATGACTAATGGCAAGGGATATCTGTGTTAGATTTTGGAAACCTCAAGTAAGTTTCGTGTATCAGTATAGCAACAAGACTGTGACCCCACCAAACTGCAATTGGCAAGAGAACTGGGCGTTCTACCAAATAAAGGGGAATAAAATGAACATCTGAATAAACCTCCGAACCCAACAAATAGGACAAAAAACAAGATGTGTATAGGGTAATATATAGATTTTTTATTTAAGAAGAAAAATAATTTAAATTGAACATTTGCATTTAACAAGTACTATTACATATATGTAGTCTCCATACTATAATTCACTCGAAAAATTTATGAGAACAAACAATTTATTAGGTTTTAAATGCTAAGAGATAAATTGAACGTAACTAAAAAATTCAAATATATATGTTTATGAGCACACAACACAAGAATACCATGTAAACTGTGGAGTCGAGACGAAGAAAAATCAGTAGGAAGGTCTAAAAATGAAAGATGAGGCCAACTCACCAACAAGCTGAAACCAGTAACAGAAGCAAAAGAAGTGGCCATGGAAGCACCAGAGAGAGCCAACTCTCCAAGATGACCCACAAACATCACTGATATTATCTGCAAACAATACTGCAGAAGACTTACTGATATCAATGGCCCTGCAAGCCACAACTGTTTCTTCACTTCTTCACCAATCTTGTTCCTCCCAACACCATTTTCATTATCATCTCTCGTCTCTCTATTCAATCCATAAACGTTTTCTTCAGATATTTGAATCAAAGGAGAATTCAGAGACTTATCCTCGTCTAGTCTCTCCATTCTCTTTGTCCGCAGAGAGACACAAGTGTTTTAAGTTTTACAACTACTTGCGCTCTATACACATGTGGAGGTGGATTTATTTGTATTTGATTTGTAAATGACAAAATTGGCTGATTTTTGAGACTTGGACTTTTGCATATTACTTTATGAAAAAACAAAATATTATTTGCTGCTTTTTTTGTTTTTTTTAATAACAAGAAGACAAATACAGCCGCCCTTGTGTCCCATCTCACGTTGGACTGTAAACTTGACGCGACATAATCAGTAAATGTTCAACAAAAAAAATATAATCTCTCTGTTCGCTCACAACTGGTGAGAGACTTAGATTTACATTTACTCATATTAATATATTGGTGGCATTAAACATACGTTCAAACATGAAGTGTGACGTGTGTACCATGAGCGCACAAATTCATTTCTGGTTAAATTTTGTTCATCTAATTAAGGTGATTCCTTGAATTATATATAATTTAAGTTGAAAAAATTATCATAATGTTTTCCTAAGATTTAGGATAGTTTGAAGAGAAATTCTTTATGGTGGCTCCAAAATAAAAATCTCTAATAATAGTTTTGGACCTTTTGACATATCTTTTATTAAATTTATCTTGAAAGAATTATTAGATAAATTTTAATAGGTAAAAATCTATACCATAATCTAGAAACTCATGTTAAATCATTAAGAATTATAGTAGAGAAAGCATACATGAATCCATAGAGATAAACTTGAGTAGGATTTAATCTTCCACAGTCAAATCTCCTTAGTAATTCTATAGTTTTCTTCTTTAATGGGGAAGGAGAAAGAGAGAGAGCAAAATACTACGTTGATTTGACTTAGGGACCATAACCCTCATAACATTCTTTATATACTAATCTAATTAGATTCTCATTAACCCTAATTTCATTAGTATTCGGTTTCTACACACTAAAACTCATATCCAATGGATATCTCTAGAACTCATTAATAGATCACTTATCTGACTCTATTAAAATAGATAGTCTATAATATAATTGTTATTTAATATGTAAGCTTATAATAAAAAATATAAAAAACAAATCCCAACAAGCTTCCACTTGGACTATTTATATTTTCTAAGACAATTATATTATCTATAATCTTGAGTACGCACTGAAAAACTATCCGTCCTGAAATATCTCCTTAGTTACAATCAGGTCCATCTACTATATTATTATGAGATCAAAACAACCTTTGTTATATTTATTTGTAACTAGACCCATCAATGGTCACCATACCAATATATTCAATGACATAGATCGAGTATGGATGCGTAGCATGGAAATTACATCCAATGTGATCTCAAATATATCTATTTCTAACTGGTCCTACTTTAATCTTTAGTGAGATCAAACACAAATAACGTTCATAGTTTATAACTGAACAATATACTTTATTCTGCGAAAAATAAATATAAAATATGTTTGTAATAAAGAATATTAGAATACTAACTCCCACTAAACATGCACATCAACAACCAAAACAACATTCATATGAGCAGTGTGCTCATGAAAGACCTTGAGTGGTAATCCCTTAGTAAGTGGATCCGTAATTATGGAGTTTGTCCCAATATTTTCTATAGTCACGTGATGATTCTGAACTCTTTCTTTAACAACAAGAAACTTGATATCTATATGTTTAGACTTCATAGAACTTCTATTGTTATTGGAATAAAGCACAACCGAATTATTATCACAATATATCTTTAATAGTTTTTCAATACATTCCACAACTCGCAGCCCTGTGACAAAATTTTGTAATCATATCTCATGATTAGATGTTTTATAACAAGTTATGAACTCAGCTGCTATGGTGGAAAAAGTTATAACTGTCTGCTTAGCACTTTTCCAAGAAATAGCTCCACCAACTAGCAGATAAATATAGTCCGACGTGGATCTTTTACTGTCTTGGCATCCAGCAAAATCGGAATCAGAATACCCAACGATCTCTAAATGATCTGATCTTCGATATGTGAGCATGTGATCTTTTATTCTCTGTAAATAATGCATAACTCGTGTGGTCGCTTTCTAACAATTCATTCCTGGGTTACTTAAATATCTGTCCAACATTCCCACTATAAACGCAATGTCTGGATGCGTGCATACTTAAGCATACATTAGACTTTTTACAGTTGATGCGTAAAAAATCTTTTATATTTCTTTTAGTTCCAACTCATTTTTAGGGCACTGACTAAGACTAAACTTGTCTCTTAGCTACAGATGTGTCTTCTGGTACACAACCTTTTATGTCGAATCTATCAAGAATTCTGTGGGGTACGAGATTTGCCTATACTAGGCTTCGGCCCAGGTTTACCCTGCGAGTCCACTCAATTGGTACTGTCTCCAGTCCCTAATGAGGTTTTCCTTCGCCTCCCCCACCTCTCGAACTCAAAATCAGGAACCTATAGTCTCAGTTTATTCAATGTGAGTACCAATTGAGCTATTGCAGGACAAACTTGGGCCGAAACCTTGTATAGATAAATCCTAGACCCCACAATAAAAAGATGTTACTAGGTCTCGGCCCAGGTTTGTCTTTTTATTGTGGGGTCCGAGATTTACCTATATTGGGTCAAATAGCTCAGTTGGTACCAATGTTCCAAAACTCGCTGCTCGCTACTCGACCGGCGAGGTAGCGAGCAGCGAGTACTCGGAAACTCAACGAGTACTCGATGAGGGGTAAAATTGGTAAAAACTGTAATAAAGTATAAAAATCTATAAATATCATAAAGAAATAGGCTAATTGAAAATAATAAAAATGATTACATTGTAAAAGATAATGGTTTTTTTTGAAATAATGAGAAATAATGAAGGGTAATTTTGTCCAAAGGCAAAAAAAATGAGGGGCATTTTCGGATAACCAGCCTATTTTTTTTCCACATCTTCTTCACTTCTCTGAGTTCTCTCTGTCTTCACTCTTCATTTCTTTCTTCTTCTTCTTCTTCTGATCCTCGTGTGTGTGGGTCAGTGGGTGTTACTTGTTAGATGATAAATAGAGACGATGATAATAGAAGATCTATTATTGGCTGAACAGATCTGTTACTGGCCGAGCTCTCCCTTCTCCGTCACGGCTGCGATCAACGATAATGGGTGAGTTTTTTGGTGGGTTTCTGGAATGTGTGTGCGACTCAGTGTAAGTTTTTGTTGGTGGGTTTTGTGGATTGAATGATTGATAAGTCTAATGAGTGATGACTGATGATAATAAGAGATGAAAATGAAAAAAGAAAAAAAAAATACTGATTGTAACGCGACAGACGGAGTGGACTCACGGAATGAGACCGTGACTGCAACGGACGGAGTGACGGAGGATGACGAGAAGACAGCGGTAGTAAAAGTCAACTGACGATAGCAGAACCAGACTCAGCAGGATCGACAGAAGCAGCACGGCGATAGGCAGAAGCAGAACAGAACGCAGCCGAGTCGACTCGAGTTGGGCCCGAGTTGGGCCGATTTTGGACAGTAACCGAGTTGAAGCCACCGATCTGGGGGTTCTCGGCTCGAAAACTGGTCGAGCGGCGAGTTTTCGATGAGAACTCGACCAACTCGACTGACTTTTTAAACACTGGTTGGTACTCACCTTGAATGAACTAAAACTATAGGTCATTGGTCTTAAGTTCAAGAGGTGGGGGAGGCGAAGCAAAACCCCATTAGGGACTTAAGACTAGACATGACCACGGTTTGGTTCGGTTTTGGTTCCGGTTCCGAACCGACGGTTCCGATTCTAAAAAAGCTAGAACCGGAACCTTAACCGAAATAACACGGTTTCGGTTCGGTTCTGGAACCGACGGTTCTATAACGGTTCAGGTTCAGGTTCCGGTTCCAATTTCGGTTCTATAACGGTTTCGATTCCGGTTCTGAAACATTTTTTTAAAATGATAATTTGAAATTTAAAAAGTAATATTAAATTATATTTTAAAATTAAAAATAAATTTATACATAAACCAAATAAAACCATTACCCGACTCACTCTTCTCTCTCCTCTCTCTGTCTCTCTCTCTCTGACTCTCGTCTGATTCTCTCTGTTTCTCTCTCTCTGACTCTCTGACTCTCGTCTGATTATTTTTTTTCTTCTCCGATTCTCCCTCTTCTTCTTCTTTTCTATTTCTCTGTTTTCTTCTCTTTCTCTCTTCTCTCTTCTTGTTCTTCTTCTTCTTCTTCTTTTTGTTTTGTTTGTTATCTTCACCAACCGAACCCAGATCGACACCGATCTGGGTTCCCACCGATTTGGGTTCCCAGGAACCCAGATCGACGCCGATTTGGGTTCCCAGGAACCCAGATCGACGCCGATCTGGGTGCTGGAAGTAGATCTGGGTGCTGGAAGTCGATCTGGGTTCCTGGGAACCCAGAGGACCAGATGGCTCGTTTTATTTTTTGTTTTTTGTTTTTTAATTTATTTAAGAACGTCAATCTGGGTTCACCCCAGATCGACGCCGATCTGGGTGATCTGGCGTCTGGGGAAAACTCAGACGCCGTCTGGGTTTCCAGAGGACCAGATGGCTCTTGTTTTATTTTTTGTTTTTTTTTTTAATTTATTTAAGAACCGAAACCGCCGGTTCAAGGCGGTTCCGGTTCCACCGGTTCTTTGAACCGACGGTTCCGGTTCCTTTAAGGTTAGAACCGGAATCGGAACCGCTACAGTGACGGTTTCGGTTCGATTCCAAACCGGAACCAGAACCTTATGTTCTGGTTTCGGTTCTACAATGACGGTTCGGTTCGAACCGCACGGTTCGAACCGAACCGTGGTCATGTCTACTTAAGACAATACTGATTGAGTGGACTTGCGGGCAAACCTGAGCTGAGGCCAGTATAGGTAAATCCCGGACCCCACAAACTTTTTCGATATAACTCTTTTGTGATAACCTAAGGATATCTCGAGAGCGATCTCGTTATATCTGTATGTCTAATACAAAATAGGCGTCCACAAGATCTTTCATTTCAAAATTCTTTATAAAAAATCTCTTGGTTTCGTGCAATAAACCTATATCGCTGCTAGAAAGCAGTGTTCATGGACATATAACACCAGAAATATGTATTTACTCCCATTGAACTTATGATATACACAATCTTCAACCTTATTTACCTCAAACCCATACGAGATAATAACTTGACGAAATTTGTGATACCATTAACGGAAAGCATGTTTAAGATTATAGATGGATTTCTTTAATTTACAAACCATTTTCTTTGGATCACCGGATACAAAGTTTTTTGGTTGCTTCATATATATTGTTTCATCAATGTCACCATTGAGAAACACAGTCTTTACATCTATCTAATGTAGCTCCAAATTAAAATGAGCCACAATTATAATTATGAAAGAATCTTTCATAGAAATCGAAAAGAATGTCTCTTTGTAATCAATGTCTTCCCTCTGAGTGAAACTCTTAGCAACTAGATGAACCTTATATCTCTCAATATTGTCTTTTAAATCTCTTTTGGTTTTAAATATCCATTTGCAACCAATAGGTTTTGCACCTTCAGACAATTCAACGAGATCCCAAACATCATTGTTCTTCATGAAATTCATCTCAT
The DNA here is from genome assembly GCA_022984855.1 of Dimocarpus longan. NCBI lineage: Eukaryota > Viridiplantae > Streptophyta > Magnoliopsida > Sapindales > Sapindaceae > Dimocarpus > Dimocarpus longan. The sequence goes on from CM041024.1 coordinate 16,739,107, forward strand.
CATTCATAGCATCAATCCACTTTTGAGAATTAGAACTTTGTTTGACTTGATTAAAATTGATTGGATCATCTTCCATCACTCATATATTAACCTCATGTTCTTAGAGATAAACGACATAGTCATCTAGAATCGCACTTCTCCTTTCTCTAGTGGACCGTCTTAATGGCATATCCTCTTGACGTTATTGAGTTTGCACTTCAGGTATAATTTCTTCATTTTGCATAGAGAGTTCTTCTACATTATCTTGATATTCTGAATTTACATTTTGAACAATATCAGGAATAAAAGCCTGATCATTATTAATAGCAATAGTAGGAAGAGAAACAAATTTCTCTTCAAAGACAATATCTTTAACCTTATCTATCCCCACAAATTCAACTTCCTCAAGAAATCTTGCATTTCCTATCTAAAAAAATAATCTAGTAATGGGATCATAAAACTTGAAACCCCTTGACCGTTCAAAGTACCCAACAAAGTAGCAGTTTATAGTTTTTGAGTCTAGTTTCTTTTCATTTGGCTTGTAAGACATTGCCTCAGCTGGACAACCCCAAATGTGTAAATGTCTAATACTAGGCTTCTTGTCTGTCCATAATTCATAAGGGGTTTTAGCTACCGTTTTGCTCAAAACCCTGTTAATGATATATGCTACAGTCTTTAATGCTTCTCCCTAAAGGGATTCTGATAAAGAAGAGTGATTAATCATACTTCTTACCATGTCCTTAAGCATTCTGTTTCGTCTTTCAGTAACACCATTCATGCTAGGTTTGCGTGGCATTGTGTATTACGTGACGATACCATATTCCTCTAGAAATTTCGAAAAAGATCTTAGACGTTGTTCACTGGATCCGTCATATCTGTCATAATATTCATCACTACGGTCAGATTTGACAGTTTTAATTTTCTTGTCAAGTTAATTTTCAACTTCAATTTTGAAGGTTTTAAATACATCCAAGGATTGAGACTTCTCATATATCAAATATAGGTACTCACACCTTGAATAGTCTTTTATAAACGTAATAAAATATCATTGACCATTCCAAGAAGCTGTAGGAAATGGTCCTCAAATATCAGTATGAATTAGTTCTAAGACATTTAGAACACCTGTTGTCATCTAATTTCTTAATATTTGTCTGTTTTCCTTTAATACACTTAATATACAGACTTCGAAATCTGTCAAATTAAGGGAATCAAGAATCTCGTCAAACACAAGCCTCTGAAGAGATATGACCTAAACGCTTGTGTCATAGTGTAGTGGAAACCCTGTCAGCTAATTTTCATTTCGTACCTCGTGAATTTATATGTAAGGTTTCATTAATTGAGGTAATTATATCTAACAAATATAGGTTATCATGCAAAGATAAAGAACCAGTATCAATAAAATTCGAATATTGAAAAAGACTAAATTTATTATTTCCAAATGAATAAGAATATTCAAATTTATCCAAAAATAGAAACTGAAACCAAATTCCGTCTAAAAGATGGTACTACATAAGTCTCTTCCAAATTCAAAAATTGACTAGTCTTTAACGATAATCTAAAAGTTCCTATAGCCTCTACTACAACTGTTTTACCATCGCCCACATAGATAAATCTTTCAGCATCACTTGATTTTTGGCTTCGCAGACAACCCTACATAGACACACTTATGTGAGTAGTGACACCAAAATCTATCCACCAAGTGTGTGTAGGTACAGAAGCTAAATTAACCTCAGAACAAACTAGATTGAGAATTATACCTTTATTAATAAGTCAGTTAGCGTATTTGAGACATTCTTTCTTCATGTGTCCAGCTTTATTGTAAAAGTACAGGTAAACTCTCCATCCTATTTTCTTTTGCACCTTAGGCTGTGATGTTCCAACTATAGCTTCTTTTCCTCTTTTTCTTTTCTTGTCTTTAAAGATGGTTGCTAAGTTAGTACTTTTAAAACCTTCTCGCTTCAATTTTTCGTCTTCTTACACACAGTGAGATGTTAAGAGTCCATTTGTCCTTTTGAGTGTTGTAACTCACTTTAAACTGACTGTATTGTACAGGAAGAGAAATCAAAACTAAGTACACCAGCAAGTACTCAAACAGCTCTAACTTTAATGCTTTTAGTTTGGAAGTAATATCAGACATCTCAATGATGTACTTCCTTATGTTCCATTTTCCTTTATACTTAATTGAAACAAGGTTAGCCAAAAAGGTACTTGTTTCAAGCTTTTCGTTTTTCGTAAGACGTTATTTTATTCCCTCAAAGAACTTCTTAGCATTTTTCTCTTCAGACATAGAGCTCCTAAAATTTTTCGGAATGAAATGTTTCGTGATCATAAAACTCATGCGATTAGAACGGTCCCACTTATCCATACTCACCTCTTCATTAGCGGAACTATTCTCATTAACAGATGCATGTTGTTCTTCCCGAAGCGTAAGGTCAAGATCCATGTAACTGAGAACAATCATAATGTTGTCTTTCCAATTCTTGAAATTCGTGTCATTAAGCACATGAATAGAGTTAATATTGGTAGATATTGTTGAAGCAGTAGTAACTGAATCGAGAATAAAATCAAATACAAGTTTACAATCAATAATCATGTCATAATACAAAAATACTCAATTAATACATTCATGCATGACATGATTAAACGATTTTCATAATGGTGGACCCTAAAATAAGATACCTAGCACAATATTGACATTTAGTCTTTAGGCTGAAATATCAACTGTAAGTGGTACTCTCTGTGTAATAATTAAATATTGACAATTAATTCCGTCAAGTAGTAAACCTTTCTTTGGATCGACTTATTACTCTCACGAAAAACCTAATAATCATCACATATTTATTATCACAGTGATAACTTTATATTTATAGAGTTATTTTATCTTTTTAAATTTGAATTCTTGCTTAGTTCTTAATATTTTTATTATTATTAAGTAAATTATTTCATATTTCTTTTATTTTTATTTTCAGAATAAAATTGGTTAAAAATGCGCATGTGGACCCCACCAAGTAATATTGTTCAAGACAAGATCATCGCTACAAAATGAATATCATTCGCAGCAAGTTCATCCCCTCAAGAATTACTCGAGTCGAAAATCGCATAAAGAAATTATCGCGGTTTAAAGATAGGGTATTCTAGAAATAAATATTATGTCATGCTGATGTAAGAAATGATGTAATCAAAATTATGATGTAAGCAATGATGTAATAGAAGTTGACTTTGAATGGGGTAGGTGAACGATGATGTAAGCGATGATGCAATTTGGTGGAAAATCAGGAAATGATGATGCAATCGATGATGTAATTGGAGGAGAATTTGGCCTATAAATAGGCCTTAGAATCACCATTCTAGGCATTCCATCACAAACCAAAATAATAAGTAGTTTAGAGAAAGAGAGAGAGAGCTTGGAGAGGAGGAGCAAAACAGAGGAAGAAATGCTACGGTGAAGCTTCAATCCACTAAGTTTTCCTATCTCTTGTTATGTTTAATTTTCTAGTTTTTGTAAATTTTATTATGAAGTAGATTTGTTTTCTAAGATTATGATGTAGCCTACCTTTGATGTTCCAAACCTTTGTTCAATTCAATTAATGATTTTCTATCTTGGTTGATGCATTTAATATTGTTCTTAATGCTTCTAAATAATTGGCCACTATTTAGTTGAATTGTTAATCATAATGATAGCGGAAGCTGATTTATGTGTCTAGTTCATTATATTTAATGTCATAAATTACATGTAGGATAGGAATATACCTGCATGGTTTGTGTAGTCTATAAAAGAGATCCATAAATCTTAATGAATCCTTTAATGTTTTGACTTGCATGGGAACATAGCAGTTAATCTTTATAGGGTATTTTCCTTAGACCTCGGGAGGGGCTATGTGAATAATTCAGGGAATCTCGACTAGCAACTGGATAGTTAATTTTTGTTAAAAAGAACAAAGGGGACGAACAGATTAGTTATGGTGAAATCATAATCTTAGAGTTTTTATTCATTGAATTAATTTTCATTTATTTTCAATTGCAATTAAATTTAATCATAGTTATCAACTCATTCACTCAAATTTCATCTACCAAATAAAAGTTGAGTTATTTTAATTTTGGGCATTAATTAACAACAATCCTCGTGGGACGATACTTATCTCATCACTTTATTACTTGTTCGACTCGTTCACTTGCGATTTTGCACAACACACAGGTATGCTCATTATTTGGTTAAACAACAACCTTTCTTTGGACCGGTCATTATTCATATAAATAATAGATATACACATCTTAATATTTCAAAATAAACAAATTTACATTATAAAGGTTACTTTAGTAATGTATAATTTTAATTAATTTATTTTGAAATATCAGATGATATATATATTTTATTATTTTCAAACCAAAACAAAACTATCATCAATTTAATTATTATGTTAGCATTGTTGATTTTATATATACATATAATGGCACTGACATATATACATATATATATAACCAATATAACTTATATGTAAGAAAAGTGCATGATCCAATGTCCATTGAAGATTTCTGAATATAAAAGTCAGGAGGCGTATCCAAAACAATCTCATTGAATTTTATAGAAGACAACCTTTTGTTCAATTAAAAATCAAACAATTGTCTGATGAGAGAACACTTAACAATATATATATTCTTGCTTTAATAATTCTTAAGCCAGTACAAAGAAGAATTATGAAATAGGGAACATAGAGACCCCACCACTTTTGATTTAAAAGAATAACAATCAATCAAATTTTTTTTTAAACAAAATCATGTATCAACAAACAAACAACTGTAACAAAAATAAATAAATAAAAGAACTTGAAACATGTACTTGTGCATATGAAACTCACGGCCATGAGCTTTACAAAAGTTACATGTGGCCACTGAGCAGAAAGAACGATTTGGACAAGAGTTAAAGCGGAACAGGCCACTCGGCCTTCATATCATACGCACAAACACAAAACACAGTCTCCAATAATTATATCTCACATTTAAGTTATATATATATATTATGGCGGATCCACTGTTAGGCGTGCCCCCTCCCCCCGCTGAAATTTTAAAAAAAATTGATAAATTTACTGTTTAATTCCAAGGAAGTAGAAAGAAAAAAAAAAAAAAAAATTTGTCTGCGCTGCAGTCAGTGCAGCGCTTATGCTCAGCATAATAGTATCTCCATGACCCCTCATTTTGTTCAAATTACGACTAACGAGCCCTATTTCTCTTTTTTTCTTTTTTCTTTTTTTAATTATTTATTACTTTCTTATTCAATTACTTATTTTTTCTATTTTTAATAGGATTAACTTATTTTCCTATTCCTTACTCCTATTATATTTAGTTTTCCTACTTCTAATATTTTTCCTACTCCTACTTAATTAATGTTTTCTTTTTTCAATTTTATTCTTTTAATTCTTTTTTATATAAATACTATTTACATTGATAATTTATAATTTTAGCGAATAACTTTTTTTTTTTCTTTTTCTTCTTATCTTTATCTAACATCTCTTTATTTTCACTTTGACATCTTATGACTTATCGGATTAGTCTTCTAAATTAATTACTTTTTAATTTATTTATTTTTTAATAATTTAAATTTAATATATATCTTATCGATAAACCCTAAAATCTTAAACTTTAAATTATTGCATTAAAATTATTCATGTATAATGTATTGTTATGATTCAATTATATATATATGTAATATTGTTTACTTTATAGCTTTATATTATTTAGAATCAATAAATTATTATTAAATTTTTTTAAAAAAAATTTATTTTATTTTTATTTGTTATGAAATAGTTATGGAGAGATATATGAAAAGAAAATCATCAGTTGAGTTGGAATCATCTTCTTCAAAGAAAAATTGTGTTGAAGTCAATTTTTCAGATCTCCCTACTAATCCAGAACTTCGAACTAAAATATTAGATTATGATTCTAATGTCTGTGAGCAAGTTTGAAGAGCATATCTACTAAAAGGTCCTTATCAACCTCGAGAACACAATTTTCCTATTAGACTTTTTGGACAAAAGTTTAGGCGATTCAATACTGTTTGATTTACTGAATATTAGACTTGATTAGAGTACAATAAAGTAAAAGATGTATCATATTGTCTAAGTTGTTATCTTCTAAATCATATAACGTTATTGAACATTGTTTTATATAAAAACATTACACATTTAGTATATTCTTAATTTTTACTATTTTTATCATTTTATTCATGTGCCCCCCCTGAACAAATTTTCTGGGTCCGCCACTGTATATATATATATATATATCAACGAAGAACAAAAAAATAATTCTGAATGATTCAATATAAGTATTGAGTAAGCTCTCATACCATTTATTGGATAAACTTTAATGAGCGAAAACCTATACCACAATATAGAAACTCATATTAAATCATTAAAAATTATAGTAGAGAAAACATACCTGAATCTATAGAGACAAACTTGAGTAGGATTTAATCTTCCACAATCAAATCTCTTTAGTTGTCCTATAATTTTCTTCTTTAATGGGGAAGGAGAAAGAGAGAGAGCAAAATATTACGTTAATTTGACTTGAGGACTATAACCCTCATAACATTCTTTATGTACTAATCTAATTAGATTCTCATTAACCTTAATTTCATTAGTATTGGGTTTCTATATACTAAAATCCATACCAAATGAATATCTCTAGAGTTCATTAATAGATCATTTTTTTGGTCGTATTAAAATAAATAGTCCATAATATAATTGTTATTTAATATGTAAACTCAAAATAAGAAATATAAAAAACAAATCCTAATAGAAATGAGATAATACGAATTGATACGTATAGAAATTTGTACCATATACATATTTCTATACTTCATCAATGAGCAAAATACACAAAACCCCTCTCAGGTAAGACCTAAATCAGTTATAGTTAAAGATTGGGTTTAATAACACAATACCCCCGAGTCAACAGTATCTGTTGACCAATTCTCGGTTGATCAAGGGTAATTTCGTCATTTATCGATAACAAAAATTATTAAAAAATTATTAAAACCATTTTTCCAAAACCTGATCTCCACCACCTTTTTCTTCTTCTTCTTCTCCTCCTCTTTTTCTTCTCTGCCTCTACCTGATCTCCATCACCTTCTTCTTCTTCTTCTTCTTCTCTTCTTTTTCTTCTTTTCTCCCTGATTTGGGTTCGTGGAACCCAGATTAGATCTGGGTTCGAACGACGCGAACCCAGATCTGATCTGGGTTCGTCGTCGCGCACCCAGATCAGATCTGGGTTCGTCGTCGCCAACCCAGATCAGATCGTCGCGAACCCAGATCTCCACCTTCTTCTTCTTCTTCTTCTTCTCCTCTTTTTCTTCTTTTCTCCCTGATTTGGGTTCGTGGAACCCAGATCAGATCTAGGTTCGAACGACGTGATCTAGGTTCGTCGTCGCGAACCCATATCTGATCTGGGTTCGTCGTCGTGAACCCATATCAGATATGGGTTCGCGACGACGAACCCAGACGTCTGAGTTCCTAGATGACGAACCCAGATAGATCTGGGTTCGTCGAACCCGTCGTGGTTCGTCGAACCCATATCTGGGTTCGTCATGGTTGGACGAACCCAGACGTGGTTCGACGAACCCAGATCTGGGTTCGTCTGAGTTCGAACCCAGATCTGATTGAAGATAATGTCTAGATGTGTTTGAAGATGATATCTGGATGTGTTTGGATTTTTGCAGATGATTAATTATATGTTTGGGTTTTTACATATTGATGTGAGTTTTTGCAGGTAGTGGTCATTTATGTCTGGATGCAAATTGATATTTGGGAGATGAAGGTTTCTGGATGAGTAGAAACCTTCATGACCTTCTGGATGAAGATGAAAGTTGTTGTAGAGATTGAGTGTTTCAAATTTTAAAAGAAAAAAAAAATTAATTTTAAAAATGGAGGGTATTTACGTCTTTACACTTTAAATTAAAGTTGACCGTTAATTTTAACACATTTTGACCGTTAAATTAGGTTTATTGTGTTATTAAACTCAATCTTTGATTATAACTGTATTTAGGTCTTACCTGAGGGGGTTTTGTGTATTTTGCTCCTTCATCAATATAAACATTCTAATATATCATTTATGAATAATGACAAGAAAATTTTAATAAAAATCACACTAAATCATCATTATTTTTGAAGATAAATAAGTACATTATAATCAAATCATGTAATTTACCTAACAAATTTATCAATTTTGACATATACATCTCTTTAAATTTATAATTTTTTATTATCTACTGTGATGATTTGTTATATAAAATTCACGTTTTACCTTGTTAAAATATAAAAACTATTTTGTTATAATTAGTGTTTATTTTATGTTCCTTCAAAAAAAAAAAGCATACTTTTGTTTTTTTGTTTGCTTTAGAATTTTATTAATTTAGTAAAATTAATTAGATTATGTTAATTCATAATACTATAAATCAAATATTTCTATTAACAGAGCTTCTCTACTCAACGTTTGAAATCACAATTCACAAATTTGTTATAAATAATTTGCTAGCTTTTTATTTTCACAAAATTTACTGTGACTGTCCAACACACTCATAATAATAATAATTACAACAACAACAAAATAAATAACAAACTTTAGTAGTATATAAATATAAAAATATGCAGAAGATACGGAAGACAAAGTCGTTAATGCAAGTAACGTAACATATATGACAAGCCCTACTGATAATGAAGCAGCTCCAGAGCTGTAGAGAGAGTGGATCTGAACCTCAGCACATCAAGCTTCACGTTCTGTTTCTGCAAGTAGATTGAACTGACCAAATTCCATCCATGTTTACCAACAGACAAAGGGTCCCTGATAATTTCATGATCAAGTGGGTACTGCCTTATCAAAGTGCTTTCTGTTATGGATATCTTGTAGTCCAAGTAACTCAAGTTCATGTCCACAGTAGGCTCTCCAAAATCGATTCGAGCCAGCTTGTCTATCTGTCCCAGTGGAACTACCTGAATCAGAATAGCATTGTCAGGGAGGAACACCATGTTGGTCAGTCCAGCTCCATGGACTCCCATCATCACATCACATGAGTTCACTGTTTCTGCAAATTTTGATAAGTCTGTTGATAGATTGGCCTCTGCTACCACCACTTCATACCCCAAAGTTCTAGCTGTTTTGCTGATTTTACCAATATTCACAAAAGACCTTGTTTTTCTCCTGGATATGATCATTAATCTAGGCCTTGTAGCTCTGTCTTCACTATCTTTCAATTTTATCGCATTGGTTCTCTTCAAAGAGTAGGTGCTTCTTAAGAACTCCCTGAAATCTTTCATGGACAGCCCAGTTGGAGTCTTTGAAGGGTCAATCCTCAGCTCTTTGGCATGACATTTCAGGCCAACAATGATGCTTGAATAGCAATGAACACTTTCTTCATTATCGATGTCGATAATCTCATACTTGGACAGTTTTTCAAATACTTTCCTGAACTTGGAAATCCACCAAGGTCTGTAATCTGTCACAAGAAATTGAACTTCCCCATTGAAGTGTTGGGAAGTTATAAACAGTGGAATTATTAAGTCACTGAAGTCATGAAAATGGTTCCCTAAAAACCCTCCAATAGAGAAAAGAACGACTGGAACACTGTGATATACATCACAATGAGGAATTTTTTTATGGCCTGAAACCAAATTAATTGTCCAATTCTTCACCGAGTTCATTGCTGACGGAAATTCTTTTCTGGTGTAAGGCCTTATATTCCATGATTCTTTTTCTACCAGAAAACCTCTCTGCAATGAAGCTATGTAAACAGCTGAAGAATTCCCGTGAACCCTTATGTCCCCTGTGATCTCACAAAAATCTGATCTTGGTTCCATCACATTGCATATGGGTTTGAGCTTCTCTGTCTCTCTCTCTGCAAATTACAAAAATGAATATTAAATCATACATACTATAGGCTGTTTTTCAGTTCATATAAAAGTTTATTTATATCTGTAAAGCTTAACATGGTCGTCCGCGGTAATGACAAATTTTATTAACGTGCTTCTCACGTATACCAAATGAAAACATAAATGCAAAGTTAATGTCGGTCAAAATACAAATTAGACATGTACAGATTCTACGCACCATCCTTTACTAGCAAATTAATTCCAAAGTAATCATCATATTTAAAACATTAATAGCAAGATTTCAAATATATATATGGTTTTTATAATCAATTATATCTGGATTTAAAAAGTAAGGACCAATCAATCAAATTCATTAATTGAATTATCTCTACTAAAACAAATTATCTTTTCTATTTAATTTAAATGTAATGGATGATTTTTATTGGTTGATTCTTACTTTTTAAAATCAAAGCATTAAACCCATAACTCTATACATACATGTGTATATATATATATATATATACACATATATAACCCAGTCCATAACTCTAACTCATTACATAAAACTTCTTTTATTCAAAAGAAAAAAAACAAAAAACAAAAAATTTCATGATATAGCCTATGAACCCTTTAAAAAAAATTAAAAAACACGAGTCCATTAGCCCATTAAAAAGTCGGCCCATTATCTATCTTAGAAACCCAACCCATAAAAGGGAAAGAAAGGGAAGAAATAAAGTGATACTGAGAGTAGAATTTCAATTTATGGTGTTCATTATTTTAGAGATTTAAACTAAAGTAGTTTTATGTTTAATTCATGTGATTTTTTTTATTCTGTCGAAGGTGAAAACAAGTAATTTTGAGGAAAGGATACAAAAATGGAAGAACCAGCGGAACTTAGAAATAATAAAAAGCGAGTGCCTTGTAAGATTGATTGTGCTATAAGTCGTCACATTAATCATATAATATATATATATATAACACTTTGAATCAAGTGTGAGATCCTATACAGAATTGTGTACTAGATATTGATGTTGTATCATTACAAAGACATTTATCACATCACAATTCACATGTAATAAACAATTTTCTAAGAATATAAAACTAAATTTCCATATCAAATTAGACAGTCAAAAATTTTATATGAGAGAGGTTATTGTAATTAAACAGGATATATACAATATATATATATATATTTTTGAAAAAGATCTATACAAAATACTAAGATTCAGATATAATAAAGATATTATTAATTAACATAACAATGTACATGTCAAACTTATAATATATATATATATGTATAAAGATATAAAGAACTATTAAGTTAATGAAATCAATGGTTTATTAAAACCTATCAAACTTAAACATTATATGATGACTTGAAGATTAACACCTATAACACTATAAGACTCTCACAATAAATTGATAAAACTCCTCACATATGCTCGTAAATACATATGATGAGACTTAACTTTTTATTACGAATCTGAATAGGAAGTACACTAATTATTTAAGTTATAAATGAATATGAATTTGAAGTATATAAATCAATTATATCATAATTGAGTTTCATAATATTATTACTTACTGCAAATAATAATTATAACATTGAAAAACTAATATTATAGAATAGTATATAATTTATAAGAAAAGTATTGAATGAGAACATTTATATCATATTGAAATAATACAACTAATCAATGAACTTGGATAAAATCACACTTATATTGTAATTAAAACATTTTTGAAGAAATAAATCAATAAAATAATAAAATCAACGCTATCTTATAAGTTACAACAAAAGAAATGAAAGATATAAAATAATTGAAATATTCTAATCTATTGGCAATTTTAATCCTAAAAAATAGACAAGGAAAGTTCACAAATTAAAAGTTGATTAAATTAAAAAATATATATTACAATTTAAAAAACAAAAAAAATTGAAAAAAATGTAATAATAGAATGTAATAATTTATAAAAAAAAAAAAGTAAGAATTCACTAATTTATCCTATAAAAATATAAATACACTATTATATGGATGAAAATGGAGAATAAAAATTTAATATCTACATAAAAAAAAAAACACTATCAAAACATTTAAAAAAATAATTCTACGTATTAAACTTTTAATTTTTAAAAATAAAAATAATATATATTTTTAACATTTGAGGTGGGACAGGTCACATTGGATCTGCTTCTAAAGTTAGGTGTAGAATAATTTCGTACATATATATATATATATGGAGAGAGAGAGATTTAGCATTTTTGTCAAGTTATTTAGGATCAGCTTACAAATTTTGGAATTTATTTGGTGTCAATCCTTGTCACAAAGTTTGTTGATCCTGCCTCATTAATATATATTTACATGTTCTAGAGACGTGGCTTTTACTCGAGTAATATAAAGCTGTCATGCAATGAAGTACTCTCTCTGTTCTGGCATACAATTCCTCTTTTGTTTAATACAACATCAATTGCAAGATGGTAAGGTTTGAAAAATAGTGGATATTTTCTAGAAGTTTTCAGGAAAACCATCCAATTATCTTTATAACATCTTGAAATATTTCTAATTATTTTTAATTAGAATAATCTAGCTAATCAATCAACGACATCACAATTCATATCCATATAAGATTCTATCATACACGCTCTAAATTAAGAAGCGTCGAAGCGAATCATTAAAATAGTTGTTTAACTAAGTTATGAACTATGATAATGCAATCTTAAGTTTTACAATTTATTCATACCTAAATGTCGTGAGATACTTGTATCCTTGATCATCAACTTTCCTAGACTAGCATCAATAGACATCTGTAAATTTGCTGCATGATAAAATAACAAACCTTAAAAAGTTAGAAAGTACAAAAAAATGAAACTCACATGGTTGAATCAATTTGCCTTCTCAAGACATATTAAAAAAGATTGTTGTCCAAAAAAATTAATCATGTATGTATATATTTAGTGTAACAAAGTGGATTCAGGTAGTTTCAATATAGTTTAATTAACGAAGAGAACTTACAAATTGGAAGAGGACCCAAATGAGGCTTAAAAACAGTGCAGAAGGTGAATGCAATGAGCAGGAAACCAATCAAAACCGCATATCTGAACTTCTTCTGCTCATGCTTGCTAAAGCTTCTAGCAAGAATAGAATCGTACAACATTCTCTCTTTCTTTTCCTTCTTCTCAGAACTCAAGACAATCTCATGCAAACACTCACTCTTCTCAAAGGTGCTCCTATGATGACAAATATGCTTATAATAATGCATGCAATACAAAAACACTCTCTCTTTGATAAAAGATATAATTATATTTTTAAACTCCTTGTATGAACTAAATGATTATATATATATTAAGGCATTGACAGATCGAGCGAATCATATGTCGACATTAAAGATATATTTTGGTGTTGTTGCATATTCTTGAGAACGAATTGCCGCCTTTGGATTTCACCTTTGAAAGGTATGAGCCAACTAAAAGTTGATAAAATATAAATTTCCATGAAAAGATCATTAAGCAAGCATGTTCATATTTGCACTCTTTTTCATGTGAGCACCTTAACCCGTCATGGGCTGGACAAAACCTGTTTATAAGCCCAACAAATAGTTGGTTTGTTAAATATTCAACGACTGGTAACTATATTGCATGTAGTTGTTCCAACAAATAGTATTATATATTTCCTTTCGAAAGTAGTTCACATGTTATTTCAAAAATAATAATAATAATACTAACACACTTGCTGGAGTTTTGTATACTCCATTTTGGTGAGATTAGGTTGGAATTCCACAATTAACTATCCAACCTCACTTACAGTGTTGAATTATACAGGTTTGGGCAGAAACATCCTGATTCAATGTAAGCCTGCAAAGGATAAAAAAAACTCTTGCACACTAGTGCATAAGAAAAGTCTACATATATAATTCTGCAACCCTCTATGGAAACTACCTTTAATTTGTCTTAATGGATAAAAAAACTCTTACACACTAGTACATAAGAAAAGTATGCATAAGATAAATTTTGCTTCTTACATTAATTTTTCTTCTTATAATGGATTTTTTTTTTTAATGAATAGAATGGAAGTTATTGTCTTTCGATTATAAGAATAGATATCCAAGCTACATAAATAGTAATTAATTTTGAAATTGTTTGTTTGATTATAAGAGTAAATATTCAGCCGTATAAGTTATTATTAACCTCAACAGGTCTGGATAGACCGTTAACTTATGTAGTGATTAATCTTTAAATATTTGTCTGATTATAAGAGTAAATATTTTGCTGCATAGGTAATTATTAATCTTAATAGCTCTGGATAGACTGTTAACCTACATAGTGATTAATCTCAGAATGTTCGTCTGATTATGAGAGTAAATATTTGAAAGTATAAATAATGATTGATCTCAATAGGTTCAAATAAAATGTTAACATTTTTTTATTTTAGCTTCAAATATATATATATCCATTACATTTGAGTTCATTTATTATATTTGAATTGAATATGAGAGAAATTTTTTTATGAAAGAAAATATAATAGATGAATAACAATTTAAAAGTCATGACATACTGATTATATAAGTTATGTGTGTGTATATAACTATTCTAATTCAAAATTTCATTATAATCTCAATGATAGATGAGTAAACGACTAAACGGCATGAAGGCAACCGTTTAGGTACATTAACTAAAATTATAACCATTAGGTTACGAAATGTCAAAACATTTTTCAACTTCAACCTAATTCATCTGGTAGTTGGTATTACGGTAATTGATTATACACATTTTGTTTTTCCATTTAATCTTATCGAATTGTTTAGTGTGTATATATATATAATATATCAAATTCCATTTCGGTATACGCTTGCATCTCTTTATTTATTTAATTTTTTTTTTTTTAATTTACTTCATTGAATTGCCATATGGCACATGCCTTCCACCAATCTTTCAATCCTAGAAAATAAAATGCAGTATTGAACGTTAATCTACTTGTTTAAATTTTCATATTATTATAAGGCTTTCAAATATGGTCTCAAAACAATTTTGCGGTGAGAATTTTTTAGCTGAATCCTATAATATTAATGTACTGTCCATTACACAAATTAAATCCAATCTTGCATTGAGGGATTCATCAAATTTTATTACTGCTTCAAGGGATGATTTTCTTCTAATCACATGTCGATAACTCAGGTTAATAGAATAACAATATACAATTTACTTGGGTATGAATCTATTTAGAATTTTGACAATTTAATTTTCAATATGTCAGATCTAATTAAGAACTGAAACTTAATTTTTGTGTCTGTACACTTAAATTCGACTCATTAAAAATTGAATGATCAAGATTCTAAATGTATCCGTATCTGAATATACCGTAAAATGTATCATATATATAAAATTCGAACAACCAAATTCTATTTTAATATAAATTGCGAATGTACTGCATCTTAAAAGCCTCTTTATTTATATGTAATGGTTTCTTAAATTACATAATAGAATGGCTTACCTGCAATAGACATATTAATCAACAATAATTAGTGTTGATCTGTCACTATCTTTGATCACCTTAATATGCCAAGAGGAAACCTCTCCCTCTTTCCTTCACTCTTGTCCACACACAAACAAAAGGTAACAAAAAATGGAACAAGAAAAAGCAATGATCTAACTAAGAAACTTATTAAGCGGGTACAAGACTGGACGAATGAAAGGGTTACTCTTCATCATGAAGTAATCACCAGTAACAAAACATGTAGTTATTAGCTGTATTCATTTGCAAATATATATATATATATATATATAATTATTTACCACCATTTTTTCATTGAAACTTTTTACACTCACTTTAATTATATTACTATCCTGTTCTAATCAATTTTAAAATTTAGATTGACTATGATGATTAATATTGTTTTAAAGAAAATTACACAAACCTACCTTGACTTTAATATAAGGGATAATTCTAACATCCTCAGCCCTATTGTTTGACCTAGTCGTTAATTTCCCCGTATAGTTCGGATAAATCCCATTTTTTCCTTTCTGTTTAGTCTATTAATAAACAACATATTTTGATGGTGATAGTGCATGAAAAGATGAAATTACCCCTAAGTATAGAAAACTAAAAAAAAAAAAATTTATCAAAACAAAAAAAAAAAGCAAAAATGAATTTAAAAAAACAATAAATAAAAATTAACTAAACAAAACTAAATTTTAAATAAATAAATAAAAACTCAAATATTATTTTCAAATGCTTCTCCACTAATCTTTTTACACATTATCATCATCATTCTTAACAACAAAATGATGAACCAAAGATGAAACTATTATCATCAATCTTTAGACACGAGACCATATTTTCCCATCAACCAAACATAATTACAATAAATGACTTTATTCAAAATCTCATTGAAAACTATTTCAAAAAACAAAAAATCTCATTAAAAACAAAACAAACACAAAAACAATAAAAAGAAATCAAACCTAGGTGTTCGAATCCAGGTGTTCATCTAGGTTCGAAATCAAATACATATGAACATTTGGATTCGATTTTGAACCCAGATATGGTCCACATATGGATTCGAAATCAAACCCAAATGTGAAAAAAGAGGAGAAGAAGAAAAAAAATAGAAGATGAAGGAGAAGGAGGGAGAGAAAGAGCGGAGAGATAGAAGTGTTTTTAAGAAATGAAATTTTTTCGAGTAAAAATCATTTTGATCTCTAAGTTTTGAAAAAATGGTCAAATTTTTAATTATATTTCATAAAATGAACAAATCGTCTCTAATGTTTTGATAAAGTATCGAATTAGTATTTCTCATCAGTCAACTAACAGTTAAACCTAATAGACAGTGTGGTGAGTGAGGGTAAAATTATCATTTTTAATCACGATCTAGGATAATGATACATGTACAAACTAGATAAATTGAGAAAAAAAAATAAAAAAAGAAGGAAAAGAAATTAAAATTGTCAAAAGACAACCTTACCCCAATCACATTCATTGGGTCAAACACCAACACACCTTATTCTCACCACCGACCAACCAAAACCACTCGATACTTACAACCGTCGCTATGGAGGACACCGTTCAACCAGCTAAACGATCGGCGTCGGCTGTCTTCATCATCGCAGGTGAGTCCGGTCGAGTGGGCATGTTCGAGTTTGGTGGTTTGTTGATTTGAAACACTCAAAACCTCCAGCTATCACATCGATCCCGGGGGGCACGTTCCGGTATGTAGGTTTGTTTCGTTTTGGTGTAATTTGAAGTCTTTTGTGTTTTAATGTTCTGTCTGGGTAATAGAGATGTATGTGTGTTTTAATTGTCTAGGTGAGTAATTTTCTGGCTAAACACTTAAAGGCAATTTTTGTTTTTTTATTTACTAATTTGTGTTATTGCACTTGGATTAATTAAATCTCACCATTCTAACTTTCTAAGACTAACTATGTGTAAGGCTACAATGCATGCCACCTGTTTGTTAAATGTTTCGAGCGAAATATTTTGTTGATCAAATGTAGATTGATTCAGATTGTGTTTTGATTATTTATTTTTTTCTTCAAAGTGTTTGTGGATCTTGTGTTTTCATCATTTCAAGTTAAATTTGTGTATGGTATTTTTTTTATTATTTGATTTCTTATATGGAGAATGGTTCATGAGCTTGTTTATATTTGAGTCACCAATCAGCATGTGTCCTAATATTTGACAGTTTTCATATTGATAATGGGAAATTGCCCGTGCATATATATGCAAAAAGCACTTGTTGGCTTGAGGCATATCAATCTCGAAGGTCTACATTGGAGAGTTTCCGATGCTAAAGGGCAACACTATACAATTTTTTTTAACGAAATCCGCACTCTTAAAAAGAAAATTGAGTCCAAGGGCAAAACTCTAATTTCATTATACTTATATACATAAAACCATCACTGTTAGACAAAATCTGCACTCTAAAAGAAATTGAGTCCAAGGGTAAATTTGAAATTTTATTAAATTTATATATAAAACCACCAAGGTTACCCTTCGTAATTAAATGTTATTGTAATATTTAATTATAGACGGGGATATAACAATCTTTTTGTCAGTTTTTACTGAGTTTAGAGGTAAATGAGTGTTTTTACATTTTTCATTAGATTTGACAGTTAGTTAATTAACTGGAGGGATTAATTTGACACTTTCTAGAAATGTTAGGAATGATTTGGTTATTTTTTAAAATATAATTAAAAATTTATCTCTTATCCAAAATTTTGGGACCAAAATGATTTTTACTCAATTTTTTATTTTTTATTTTTTTGAATTATATGATGGACATGATTTTAAAAAATATGTTTAATTATTGATTATTTAAAAATATATATAATCTTTTAGTGTACACATGATACACATCTATTTATTTAATTTATTTTACAATAAATTGACGATTTTTATCCTTCCTGATTAACAATTAAACATTGATTTTTACTGTTTACATTGGCAGTAAGGTTTTTTTTGCTATTTTTATAAATGATGGGGGCTTTGACGACTTTTATTAACTATAGGGGGTCTTTAGCTATTTTTTAACTTTGGGGGATTTTTGGTTATTATATCAAACTATAGGGAAACGTTAGATTTATTACTTAATATATATATATAGTATGATGCTCTCCTTTTAATGTTAATGACACAGACACTCACTGTCACTAGTTGACCACAGTTAACGTTAATGGTTAACCTAATAGTTAGACGGTAAATTTTTCATTTCCTTATTACCTAAACGGAGAGTTCTAAAACAACATAAAACCTTCTAAAATCTTATTTTCCCCCAAAATAAATTTTGACTGACCTAAATTTATAATTATAGATCTACCTCTAGACAAAATTTTGGGGGAAAAAAAAAAGAATAAATTACAAATTAGTTACTTGGAGTATGACTTCTGATAAATAGAATGAACTTTTTGCTTTATGAACAAATTAACCTCAAACCATTAGTGTTGACTGTTACTTTTAAGTTTTAACTCTTAAACCATCAAAAGTCCATTATACCCTCATTAAATCTAAATATTTACTAAAACATCATTAAGTTAATTAATATAAAAAAGTTTTAAATCTCCACCATACATTTGGTGGACAACAGAGATCAAATACAATTAAAAACTATCTTTTTTTAAAAAAAAAAGAAAAAGAAAAATGTAAGATTGAAGATGGAGATTCTTTCTAGGATTTGTACCTTGAGCTCCAAGCAATCGAGATCTCAGGTTAGGATGTTAGACCATTGCCAGCAAAGGTGATCCTAATTTGGTATCTCCACATTGGAGACCTAAGACATGGGTCTCCATCGCAAAGGTGGAGATCTAGAGATTTGGGTCTTGATGTTTATGATTTGGGTCTCTATCTTCAAAGATGAAATCTTATATTTTTTTGGATCTCCGTCTTTTTATGGGTCTCCACAAATGGTGAATACCCAATCTAAATCTCCACCAAATTGAGATTCAATCATTACTAGATCATAATGATCTAATAAACCAATAATATAATGATGTAGTGAAGACTACATCATCCATAATTTGTTGTCTAGCCAAATCGACGAGGATCTAATTGGATCTCCATCTAGTGGAAATATAAATTAGATCTTCATCGTTGATGAAACCCCGTTAACAATAGAGATATATCCTTCCCTTTTTTCTTTTAATTCTTTTAATTTTGTTAATTGGTTTTATTTTCTACTATCTATCTTTTGAGATTGATAGTGAAAATAAATTTTTTATTATTTTATTAATTAAAAAATTAATATTTTATATCTTCTGTTAAGTTTGATTGTTAAATTCCTTCAAAAACAAAAAAAAAAAAAAGAAAGTTTGACTATTAAATTGTTGGTCAAAGAGACCAAATTGATGGTATTTAAGAAACTTTAGGAATGATTTGGTCCTTTTTAAGTTCATAATTAAAAAATTATAATTTTTGAAAACATGTCCTAACATGAAGTTTGCCCAAGATAATATTATTGAAAATATGGAAATCAATTAATCAAAATGATACTGAACAACTTGAATTTATACCCAAAATTCATTCCCAATACTGCCGTATATATTATGAGATAATGTCGTTGACAGACCCCGTTTCTGCACTTCTATTTCCGTACAGACGGCAGCCTGCCGGCAACCCCACGGTAACCCTCCAGCCTATATTTAATCCGACTGAAAGATTCCCGTGAAGCTAATCCGTTTTTCCCTATTGAAAACTTTTTTAATTACACATTTATATAATAGACTTAGTAAAAATTTGGGCAGCATAACGACTATTTTTTTAAGATTACCACCCTGCGAATTTGGTAAAAACTTTAAACACTTCTAAAATCAATTGGTTTTTCCCAAACTTCTGGGCCTCAGGCCTTCAATTTATCAATTCACAAGCAACCACAAGCATGTCATCAATTTTCAAAATAAGTTAAAACATTAAATCGTACGTCACGCATTTATATTTACTCATACATGTTCAAAAATAAGAAAAACTTATATATTATGTCATATACAATTAATTAAGTATTTCCCAAAATAAACTACATTTATACAATCACAGCAGTACAAGCACTCCCGACTCCATCTACCTAGTCCTGAACTGGAGTCTCTGATCCTGATATACTTGTACTTGTACCTGCATCTGCTCCTGGGGAGGTTTTGTTTGTAAAACATAAAACAGTATAAGCTACACGAGCTCAGTGAGTGTTGTAAGTTTTTATTTTTATTTTTTCTTTATAAAAATTCCTCCCTTAGTTTTAAAATACTTTATAAACCTCTCATCGCTGTAATATGAAAAATCAATTTTTCTCTCAAAACCATTTTTCAGATAAATGCATGGATAACTTATTTATGTAAATATCATTCAATTCCATTATAAAACTAAAAGATACGATAAATTATCATATAATTTCAGTTTTCTGCATAAAATATAAATAGTGGTGGCATTATTATTTTTGAAAAGTCTCTGAATAAAACGAGCCAACCACTAATGGTCCGTACCATATGGTATTCTAGGTATGGAGCGGAATTTTGCCTCGCTCCGGCCTTCCCGGAATTTTTCCTCGTTCAGGTCATCTATCCGGTATTACGTAGCGGAATTTTTCCCTCGCTACGGAGCGGTATTTTTCCTCGCTCAGGTGGAAGCTAGCTAATAATATACCCTATACGTGCATTAAGCGACACACTAAACTGAACAATTAACTCGATACAATCCCCCCTGCGGGTTTCCTCCCGCTGTTAGTGACAGACACTCCAAACACTGCCAATGCACGCTTCGGGTACTCAACCTCAACCGGAAATAACTGTAGTATCTACCAAGCATACCATATGTTCAATATATATTTTCATCAAATAATTTTTCACCATAAATACTTATCTCGTATAAACTTTTCAAATTTAGGAAATCCACATATCATATAATCATTTATAGTCCATACAAAATATTTTTCATATAATTTCATTTATTTCAAAATCAAACTATAACATATCATAACATAAACTTTAAAACATTATATCCAAAATATTTTGAATAACACTCACCAATTATTGATTCACAAAATCACACGCTTTCGGGTTTCTTCGATTCCAAATATAATTATCGTCGTCCTAAATTAAATCTACAAAGTAATATAATATATAAAATTTTTAGTACGGCTGCTATATAGGAAAAATAACCCTAAAAATGAATTCTACACTTAAAAACGAGTCCGTAGACACGTTGGGAGCTAAATTTCGAGTTCGGGAGGTCGGAAATCTTACCTCCGCCGTACGTGGTGACCGACGGCGACTTTCCGGCGTCGGATTCCGGCGACCTCGGTGGTGGGAGGTATGGTTAGGTGGGTTTTGTTGTCCTTGACACACTGATCACGAAAACGAGGTCGATCGGCGTCGGAATTGCTTCGTTTGGCCGGAATCTACAAAAATAAAAGTTGATTAACCGCCTTACTTCGTCTACTGAAACGAAGACCCAAACGGTGATAAAAATTGATAAAATTGGTACCTATAGAATCTACGTCGCACGAGCTTTCAAACGGTACCAAGATCGGCCAAAACGGAGCTCGGATGAGGTCGGAACGAGAGGTCGAAGTTGAACTCGCGGAGACGAAAACTGCTGGAATTTCTGAGGAGAGAGAGAGGAATGACTCGGCTGGATGAAAAAGATGATGATATAATCCGGCCGAATTGTAATTTGCTCCCTCAACTTTTCAAACATTACGATTTTAATCTAAACGTTTAAAAACATAACTTTTTAGTCCTTACACTATTGCCCAATTTTTATCAAAATTTTCAATTTCACCCTTTTCTTCAATATTTCTTTTAATACTATTTTCATACCTCTAAATCAATTATTTTACCATTTCTTGAGCTCGAAATCGCATCTATAAATTTCATCATAATCCAATTTTATATTTGGGCACTCTAAATTATTATTTTATTTCATAAATAAGACATACATGCACAATACGTATATAATACTAAAATAGGGATGGTATATTACAGTCGTAAATTATGTGAGAATTATAAATAATTTGTTATGTTATTTGGGATAAGAAAATTTTTGGAATAAAATTCATGCTATGTAGATTGATATCAATAGAGGTATCGATCTACATACGCAAATTAAGGATTTCCAAATTACCACCTGCCTTTCCAATTTTTCTTTTTCCAGTTATTAGGTTTTAACTTCTTTGACTGAGTACACTTTAATCCATCAATGAATGTTGACTGGTACCTCGAAACGATATTTCCAGTATCATCAAATGTAATTTAAAATAATAATTTACTGTTTGTATATTCTGTATAAATAGCTTAATTATCTTAAGACATTCAGTTGCCACCTAACATTGACTTGTACAATAATACTTGGTAATTTTGTCAAAGATTTTAGTTAGATGCTTGAACGCTTTGTGTACATATAATAATATATAAAGGTAAGAGACAAAATCAAATATAATATAAATATCATATCTCAACCAGGGAAGGTAGAGTCGATGGCAAGATCCCAAAAAATTGATTGCACTATTTGTATGACAACAATCCTTTAACTTCGCTAACCATGGCTATAAAAACTGTATAAACAAATTGATTAGTTTAACAGATTGTATTAGTTAATTAATTAATTAATTAAAAAGAATATAATATTTTAAGGTACACGGGTATTAGTTCCTTTGATAAAAGACAATAATGATTAAAATACTAAGCTCTCCGACTCTTGGCTCATCATGCATCCCACCAAAACTATTGCAGACAAAGATTGTTAAAATGTCTTATTCTAACAAACCATTTATTTTTCGTGCCTCTAATTCCTCATCACTGAGTTAACTCAGTTGTCGGCCGTTCATCTAAGTTTCCCCGGCTTTGAAACATTAATTCTTCACTAAAAGTAAGCTGACGTGTTAATTGCAAATTGATAATGTCAATATTATTGCTTTAGTGTACTATAAATTTTCTATAAATGTCGACACCATTGTAACAAACTACTTATATTCTTCCGAAAGACAAGATATATGCACAATTAAAATCAATCTAATTAGGTTAACATATCAACTTTTACCATGTGTATTTGGTAGTTCAGTTGTTAAAATCTATTAGAGCATCTCCAATGCAAATGTGGATTGTCTTTTAAAAAAAATGGACATATCATTAATGTCAAGGAATGTACATCCTATGTGGCATAAATATGAATTGATAGACATACAAATCTAAAAAGACTCTCCAATGCTATTATATTTATTTCAATGATGAATAGTCAAAGAATAATATATCATTAAAATAAATTATTATAAAATACTATTTTATGGAAGTTTTAATTATTTATTGCTGACATGGCTATCAAGAAGGCTATCTAGAAATAGACATTGAGGTTGACATCCTCTACTTTTTTTTTTGCCACGTCGGCTTGATAGTGGTTATAGAAGTTTGCATTGAAGAGCTTAATTTTAACACTCTATCAATTTATCCTATGTGGCACTCCATTTTTTCACAATCCATATTTGCATTGGAGATGCTCTTATACTTTATTTAGGAGGTCTTAGGTAGGTATGTTAATTTAAAAACCAATCACACCACTCTAAATTTTATTAATTTCATATTAGTTAATACTAGCTTTGCGGGTTAAATCACTAAAATTCCATGATTTGAAAGGATAAAATTGATTTGCACTCAAACTGTTCTATTTCTTTATAGCAATTCATGAAGCTGTCTTACTGGGGCTATCAAATGTTAATATATAGATAAATTGATTAATTTTTAACTATTGCTTGCTTATGCATTTAGCTTCTGCACAGTTTTTAGGCCACATTAAAATATGCAACATTTCGCTAGATTTTATGGGCTAATTAATACTCGTTTAACGAGCTAGCTATTTAACTCATTCGTAGTATTAAAGTTATCAGACTTGTATTTATTTATAGTAATGAAATAATGATATATATATAGTTTCATACACATAAATATTTATATCAACGTGCTAGTTTCATTTTATTTTCACACAAATTTTCAATTTATCAACTTTAGTTGGTTCACATATACATTTCAAAGGATTAGAATCCAAAGGCGGCAAATTCATTCTTGTTATTTAATACATTTGGGATTTTCCTAAATTGTGGAATTTAATGCATTTAGAGAATAATTCCTAAAATATAGGAATTAAATACACCAAGATATGGATCTTACAAAATAAGGAAAGTTAATATTTCACTGTTTTGGCAGTTAAGAAATTAGGAAATTGATTATGTCTTTATTTTGGCAAAAGAAAAATCTAGAAACTCAATCTTTATCTATTTAGGCAGTTGAAGGATTTGAGGAGATACATTAAACAATTTAGATATGTAATTAATTGGGAAATCAATTAATGCTAATTAATAAGGGGGTGTCTAGAGGTACTATATACAGGCCTCTCATCTCATTGTTTCAAAAATCCTAGAATTTGAGAGAAAAAAACAGTGATGTAGCTCTTGGTGAGATTCTTCTTGAGTGTTGGAAAATTATTATTCTCTTGGATGTATTCGGGATCTAGGGTGTGAGGATTTGAATATTTTTGAGTGTTTGTAAACACTTGTTGTAGTTTTTTCTCATTTTAGTGAAGATCTGTAACAGTTCCGTGGATGTAGTCATGTTTGGGCGAACCATGTAAATTTTATGTTTTTTTTTTTGTCTGATTTATTTTTTTTATTATTTTCGCATTATTTTTTATCGTTTTATTAATCTGGTGTTTTTGGGAGGTCTAATCCCTAACAATTCCCATGAATATGCAACCGCACCAAATGCAAAAAGCAATCATTGAAGAAGTAGATACATGTTTCTCTATCTCGCAACAGTCAACAGCAAGGTCTCCTTCGTATCATTTCAAATTAAAAATATTTAATAAAACCCGTCAAGAACTAACAAAATGATACGTATATACGTGGGGAGCACAATAATAGTTTCTCGTGGAAAATGCCACTCCGTTTGTCATACTAAATGGCACCCAGATTTTGTTTATCATCATTAGCCGTCCAATTCTGAAACTTCAAAGAGAGTTGGTTAGCTAGTTCATGTCAAACGGTTGTTTAAAAAGGCACGCACATTCGTGTTTTTGAACAAAGAAAAGTGCTTTTGTTGCGGCCAGCTAGCTGTTGTGTGCTCATGAGCATACATATATGGCATTTTAGAAGCACTTTTCAACGAGTGAGTACTTGCATGAGATTGTTATAAATTTGGAAAAAGAAAAAAGAAAAACGAAATTGAAAATGATGTACGATTCTATACTTGCTAGAAGCTTTAGCAAGCATGAGCAAAAGAGGTTCAGATATGGAGCATTAATCGGTTGCTTGCTTATTGCATTCAGCTTCTGCACTGTTTTAAAGCCTTATTTGGGTCCTCTTCCAGTTTGTAAGTCTTACATTCTTCATTCTTACACCTAGCTAGCTACTTTTTATGCATTATTCATCTTAATTCTTATTTCGAGATTAAACTTTTCAATTTGGTATTCCAATCACTTTCACTTCACAATTAGAAGACTGTGATATCAAAACATTCTAATAACTGGAACAAAATGTATGGATATTAGCTAATTTAGTGGTAGTTATACGAAGAGAATCAAATTTCTTTCATTCAGAAAATTTTGGTTTCTATATTTCAAGCAGAACAGAAGAGACAATAAAGGAAAAAAAAAAAAAAAAAAACTTACATATTTATGATTTCTTCCTCATTAGATCATGAAGTCTACTGAACGTAATATTTCTAATTTTTTTTTTTTTTTTGGCAGTGAATTTGAGGTTGTCAATGGGTGTTGGTCTGAGGATGCTGATGATCAAAGAGACAAGCAATTCTCAGAAAATATACAAGGAAGCAAGCAAGTCACATGAGCCTATAAGCCTTAAGAATATAAGCAACAGTTTACAAGTGGCTGATCATATCAAGATCCCTCAGAAAGTAATCGAAAACACAACCAGCTCCCAGCAACTACTGGTCAAAAATTCCAGCAACTCTCAGCAGATGGTGATTAAGGGTAAGTACTGATCACTATACCTAATAAAGACTATTAAATTTTAAAACTAGATTTTAATTTAGTCAGTTCAATAATTAGTTGGTTCCAAGAGTACGGATTATACATTAGTGATAAATAACCAAATCATCTAAATAAAAGTATAATTTTTATAGTACATTGAAACATTTAATAGTTCTTTTTTTCTATTATCAGAAGTAATTTTAGATTTGTTTGGTATTTTTTATGATAAAAATATTTTTTGTGTTTATTTAGAGAAATAGTTAATATATTAGTTCAAATATAAAGACAAACATCGTGTTAGAAACTGCTTTGAGAAATTTTTATTTTTTTTTTAAATTATTAAAAGTATTTTTATTCAATGGCAAATTTTTTATATAGAAGAAAAGGTACTCTACACCTACCTTTAATATACACCATTAAATTGCGCGACAGTTGCCGCAGTAGTGGCTACCCTCTTGGTTTGTGCCTGTGCAAAGTTCGAACCCATGCTGCCACCAAAAGTGTGTGGCATTTCTCCCCTCACTGTTCGTGGGATGCCCTCTCCTCCTCTCTGGTCATTCCTGTTTCTGGGAATTGATCATTCAGTTACACCACAATGTTTATCATTGCTGATCTCAATTATATTTTAAGTTAATTCTGATCATCAAAAATATATATATAATGATTTTATTATCAGTACTTTTTAATTTAAAAAAAGTTATGACAAATCAATTAAATTCATTTATTACATTATTTCTCTTATAATAAATTCTCTTTTCTATCTGATTTAAATGCAATGGATAAATTTAATTAGTATGTCTTAACTTTTTAAAGTTAAAGACACCGATTGTAAAATCATAATATATGTTTATATATATATAGATAATGGAATTGACTATTGTCATATTATATTAACGTTGGTTTTTGTAGTTCCAGAAATTGTGCCCAGGAAAGTGAAACCAACCTGCAACATAATGAAAAGATCAGACTTCTGTGAAATCAACAACGAAGATATAAGAATCGATGGAAGTTCAGCTACTGTATTTATTGCTTCATCTCAACTAGACATCTCTGCAGAAAATCAGTCATGGACTATAAGACCTTATGCTCGAAAGGGTGATCAAGTTGCCATGAATGGAGTTAGAGAGTGGTCTGTAAAATCTGTAAATGATCCAAAAAAACTCCCACAATGCACTCAAAATCACAGCATTCCAGCCATTCTTTTCTCCAATGGAGGATATGCAGGAAACCATTTTCATGACTTCACCGACATCGTCATTCCCCTTTTTTTAACCTCCAGACAATTCAATGGTGAAGTACAGTTTCTCATCACCAACAAGCAGTCCTGGTGGATCAAGAAGTTTCAAAAAGTTGTAGAAAACTTGTCCAAATACGACCCTATTGATATCGATAACCAAAAGGGTGTCCATTGCTTCACAAGTGGGATAATAGGCCTGAAACGACATGACAAAGAGCTGCATATCGATCCCTCATTGTCTGCTTATTCTATGAAGGATTTCAGGCAGTTCATGAGAAGCTCCTATTCGTTAAAAAAGGAGAAGGCAATCAAGATTAGAGACGGAGAAAAGAAAAGGCCTCGGCTTCTGATAGTATCACGAAAGCGATCACGTACGTTCATAAATACAGCCAACATTGCTCAAATGGCTAGAAGGATGGGTTTCGAAGTAGTTGTGGCAGAGGCAGATATGAATGTGTTAAGGTTTGCAGAAATTGTGAATTCTTGTGATGTTTTGTTGGGAGTTCATGGAGCTGGGCTGACCAATATTGTTTTCTTGCCTGAAAATGCTGTTTTCATCCAAGTGGTGCCATTTGGTAGGATGGATTGGTTGGCCAGAACATCCTTTGAAGAGCCTTCAAAGGATATGAATTTGAGGTACTTAGAATACAAGATCCAGGTAGAAGAAAGCACCCTGATTCAGCAATACCCAATTGATCATCAAGTTTTGAGAGATCCTGGCTCAATTGGAAAGCAGGGTTGGGATGCATTTAGGTCTGTGTACATGGACAAACAAAATGTTGAGCTTGATTTGAATAGATTTAAAGCTACTATTTTAAAAGCCCTTGAGCTTTTGCAGCCGTAAATGTATAATTGTACTTTTTTATTAAAATTTATAAAAAATTAATAATATTTTATAATTTAAAAAAAAATATAAGACTTTAACCATTTAGAATTAAAAATATATATATATATTTAACCACTCATATTCCAGAGTGGTGTGTAAAAATAATGAACAAAATATAACTGTTTTTTTTGCTTTTTTAGGAAAATCAAGTCTTGTGAATTGATCTCACTACTTCCCTTATTTGATCCCCTTAATATATTGAGTAAAACTCTTTCCATTTTTTCACACATTTTTATCTTGGTGGCAACAAGGAGGTCGAGTTCAGGTGACCTCACCCCTAAACCCGTGCTCATTTGGGGTAGGGAGTGGAGGACGGTGTAACATGTCCTTCACTTTTGTTTGGGGGTGAAGAACATATTCTAATCCCTGTGTAGAGTGTGATGACTCGGCCCTACTCTGACTTTAACTGATTTACTATATTTAATAATTAAAATTTTAAATTTGATAATTTTGACATGAAAATATAATAATTATAGAGTCATAATTAATTACTATTCTGCATTGCTCAATTAATTACTGTTCCGCACTACTTGTAAAACTTCCTAGAAGCTTCCTTCTAAAAAAATAAAAAAAGCAATAATTTTAATTTCCCTGTTTGATAGAATCACTAATTACCCTCTATTATTTGATGAAATCTTACTTTACCATTTTTGTTAACTCTATTAGTAACAAAAGGGATCTGACAATGACAGTGAACAAAAAGATCAAACTGCCCCTTAATTAAAAATTAAAAAAATAAACATTAATTAAAATTATTTTATGAAACAATTTTTTTTTTTTTAAAAAAATAGAGATTCAAATTAGATCTCCATTATCCATCAAAATCGATGGATGGTAAAGATTCAATCTGAAAATTAGATCTCTCCGGTGCTTCTTCAATGAAAAGTACAAACAATGTTTTTATCTTCATTTTTTATCAACAGACACCAAAATCAACAACAAAACTTCATTATTCATCAACAGACACCGATTCAACATCAAACTTTCATCAACCTACCATCAGCAATATCAGCACAATCATTATCATCAACCATCACTACAACAAAAATGGGTATCCATACCGGGCAATACCCGATATGGTTAACTATCTATATCGGGCAGAGCGTCCGGTGTGGATAAAGTCGGTATAATTGTTGATAATATCTATACCGGGCACCCGTCCGATATAGATACGGGTAACCATACCGGCCATTACCCGGTATGGATACACATATTGAAAATGAATCAATCCACGGGTTGACCCGTGAATGAAGAATATCCATGTCAGGCATGTGCCCGGTATGGATACTCATTTTCATATTAAAAAAAAATATCTATATATATATTTTAGAAAATATATATAATTTTATATTAAAATAAAAATAATATTACAACATACACAAAAAATTCATTTATATATAATCACTTGAAAATGTTATTAACAACATAAATATAATCACTTGAGGTCCCTTCTCTTTCTTTTCTTTTCACCACTCGATCCACTTGAAGATAGACAGTTAGATGTAACTTCGACCGATATCTGAAAATGTTATGGAAATAATATATATTATTATAAATTCCAAGCTGCATAATAAATGCATAACGTTAACAATTAGTTTAGCCAAAGTATTTGAAAAAATTTGAAGACTTCAACTTAATTAACTCAATTAAGACAATTAGGATGAGAATAGAATAATATGTAATAAACAAGAAACTTGAAATTTTTCTGTTGATACAAAACACATAAAATTCTTCAAACAAGTGTCACCAAAATGATATAATTTATAATCAGTTTGGCTGAAACAAGTGGTGGTTTTCTTTAGGAAATAGCTAACCTGTGAAGGTAGAGATGTGTAAAATGTGTTTATTAAAAAATAAGTGAGCAACTGTAATTAAATAAAAATAAAAATAAGTGAGCAACTACTACATAACACATTCATTACCACTTCTAATTTCAAGTTCAGATATTACACGGGTTGAAAGCAAGCTATTGTTGAAAGCAGGCAATTAAAATTTGAGGACAGCAAAGGTGGGAGAAAATCAAGAAACAGAGCAGATATTACATTGGTTGTGATACAGCCAAAGATACTTCTCCATGAGGATAAAGATAAAAGTTCACTCCCCAGAGCCAAACCTTGATAATCAACAAATTTCATGGGACATGATATCCCACCTGGGTGGTTCCAAAGTTTAAACTTCAGACTTCTTAGTTGAAAAGCAAAAGCTTTACCTCTCCACTCACCCCTAATATCTAAACAATAAAGTTTAAATTAACAAACAACTTCTATATCCCCTATAAAACCTGAATTGACAGAAGAATAAAAGAAACAAAAAAACCACAACCATTTCACCAGTCACCATAAAAGTGAAACCATACCAATATAGTCATCGTCTACACAAAGGTTGATAGACCCCGATCCTAGTTTCCTCAAAGAATTCATTTTCGACTATCAGATAAAGAATAAAGAGTCTAGAAATAATGCAAGAGGTCCGGTTAGAATTCGATTATATTTATAAAGCCCTGAGTATCGTGTTAGGAAGAAATAAGAATTTTCAGTGAATAGTGTTGGGATCCAGATGAATAGTTATTTTTCAAGAAAAGATCCGAAAGTTTGTGTTTAAGATCGAATTTGGACCCGGTTATATTGTTCAGGGTCATGAATTAAGATTCGATGAGAAACGAAAGTTTTCGATGAATAGTATTTTTCGGACGGAAATTTTCGAATGAATAGTAAAATTTTTGAAAATTGACTTTAAGGGTTGAAAAGGTCTGAAAATAATATGAGATTATAGAGAAACAGAAACGGATCAAAAAGAAGACCATTTGAATCAGTTTTAAGCGATCAGAAGAAAATTACGATATTGCCCTTTTGAGAGATTACTAGGTTTTAATGAGTTTAAACCCAATTGAATTTTTTTCGAAGCATGAGACTGATTAATAAGACATCCAATTAGAGTATTTCATGGTCAATTTAAAGATTAGATGATCATGGAATATTTTCAGAATATTTTTCGATCAAAGTGAAATTATATCATAAAAAGGGCAAAATGGACATTTTAAGTTAAGTATTCATGGATCACGCATGAGAATGATATGCGGAAGTTTCAAGGAGTGTAACCAGTGAATGAGAATGAGTTAACGAGAATGAGTGTAAAAATCGAGTTTTTAAGCTATAGATAAGTATAAAAAGATATCGATTGATTCGATCAGATTTCGATTAGGAACATTTCCTTTATCAAGTATATATGAGAGGTATTAGACCTAAATTGAAGTTTATAAAGTCGAATTGACCATAAGATATGTGTAGAATATTTGTGGAATATTTTTCAGAAGGATTAGGTATTGATACCAAGTGTAAGCGCTCACCCAGATTTATTATTTTATGGTATTAGAAATCTTCGAATTGAGTTACGGTCGAATCATATGCCTCCAGTAATGTTATTTGAGGCTTATTATATTTTCATATCGCAAGTCGGATATCATTTGACTGACCCCGGTATAATTACAAAGTGATTAGGCGAGATTTACGTGTTAATCAAGTGAGGTGAGCTCACGAAATTCAACCAATAAGAAAATAGATAAGTGTTTTTGAAAAAGTAATGGCTATGGATGTGTCACGTGTCATCCATGGATTGGTTGGAAAAATAAGTGGATGAAAATAGGACAAGTGGACCAATAGAATATAAAATGATTTGTTTTTGGGCACTAGTATAATTAGTGAAAGTTTGAGGCTATTAAATGAGATTTTCTTAAGGGAGCTTTTAGTAATTGAGCATTAAAATATATATAATTGAGTTTTATCTCAAATAAAAGGGAAAAGGGAGAGAGAAAAGAGAGAGAGTCGGGCAGAGAGTGAGCCGAGAGAAAAAGAGAAAAAAAAAAAGAGAAAGAAAAGAGAAAGAGGGAGGAAGAAAAGGAGATCCAGTCCGAATTTTGCCGTGGTTTCTTCACGAAAGTTGTTCCTCGTCATCTCCTCTAGCTAACCCAACAAATTTGAAGCAAAACGGTTGTCTATTTGGTGAGTTATCTCAGTTTTAAACTTGATGGTTCGTATGAAATCCATTTTTCTTCTTTCGTTTATTTTCGAATCAGAGATTAGGGATAATAAGAGGGATATGTGAGGATGATTTTGGTATGATTTTGGAGTGATTTGGTGAAAGAAAAACAGATAAAACGAGAGAGGAAAGTCGTAGAGAAAAATGGGTTTTTATGGAATTTGATCCCGTTTTCGATTCTAAGACATTAGATTGATGTTTTAGAGGGTAAGGAATAATCTTTTGAAGTTAGATTTCGAAAACGAAAAGTTTAGGATCGATTTCGGAGCTAAACGGACGAATTGAAGGGTGGTTTCTAAAAACCTTCGAAATGCGTTCGTTTAACGTTCGAAATAGTTTATTTAATTATAGTTGGGTGTTAGAACACTAGAGGATTGATTTTTGAAGTTGTCGGAAATCCGGAGCGAAAAGTGATTTTCGTTAGTAAGCGAATCCGGTTGATTTTCATTCCGAGTTTTCGACGATG
This sequence comes from Dimocarpus longan, assembly GCA_022984855.1. NCBI lineage: Eukaryota > Viridiplantae > Streptophyta > Magnoliopsida > Sapindales > Sapindaceae > Dimocarpus > Dimocarpus longan. Next base: position 16,772,018 of record CM041024.1, read on the forward strand.
AGATTAAGTATTCTCAAGTATTCATAGGAAAGAATAAGTAAAATTCATGTAGAGAAAACGGATTTCGAAAACCCCGGTTGAATAGAAATTGAAATCCGAAAGTTTAGGTGTTAAAGGATATATATAGAGATAATTGAATTTTTATTGATTTTAAATATTATTTGAATAAGTTAAGTGACCCTAAATGGATATTTGATGTTTTAGGATAAAAGCGGAGACTTCCGGAGGCATACGGAGGAGAATCAGATTTTATCCGAGGATGTGTTGTGAGTGGAACTACAAGTTTTTAAAATTTATATTGTCTAAAAGTTTATTTTAAAGTTAAAAGAATTTATTATAAATAGTTATTTATTTATTAATTGAATTTATAGTTTAATTCTAGCATAAAGATTTTAGTTTAATATTTATTTATTTATTTATATGAGAATTTATTGATATGAGAATGTGCTAGAATTAAATATTTTAGGCTTATTGCCTTGAGATTTAAAATATTTTAGTGTATTAAGAAAAAAAAATTTTAATAGCCTATGGTTTACCCTAGCCCCAGTTTAGTACCCGGCCGAATGCTCTATACGTGATACGGTAGATGAGAGGAAGTCAGTCAGTGAGATTTGAGTCTAGTCGACTCATGTGTGAGTGAGATATGAGTGATCCGTATGCACGTATAGGGTAGTGTAGTTGGTCCGCAGCGTGGGCCCGCTTTCGGCGACTACACATGGTAGATCCCCCACTCCTAGTGGTTAGCTAGCTTTTATATGCTACCACGTCAGGAGTAGATATTCCCTGGGTTACCATTCAGGCGAGCACTAGAAAAGATTTTAAGAAAAGAGTTTAAGAAAAGATTTCAGAAAGTTTTAGAAAGAAATTTAAAACGAGATTTAAAAGCAGTTTTTCTCACTCCTAGTGGTTAGCTAGAGTTTATATGCTACCACGCCAGGAGTAGATATTCCCTGGGTTACAATCCAGGTAAGCACCAGAAAAGATTTTAAGAAAAGATTTTCAAGAAAAGAGTTTAAGAAAAGATTTCAGAAAGTTTTAGAAAGAAATTTAGAACGAGATTCAAAAGCAGTTTTAAATGAGTTTTAGAAAGTATTTTAGAAAAATACTTTAGTTTTATTAAATTGTTTTTGGGAGAAATTTAAGTGTAGAAATGAGTTTTAGTTTAAAAGTTACTATCACTCACTGAGTTATACTCATGTTTTTCTTTAAATGTTTTTCTTAAAAATTCTCCCACAGATGCAGGAGCTAGTCATCCAGTCGACGAGATTCAGTCAAACGTGCAGGTGGACGTATAGGACGATACCTAATACAAGTATATATGGTGTTATTTTGATCATGTATATGTTTATATATATAGTTGTAAGTGTTTTAAAGAATTGTGGATGTATTAGTTAAAAATGTTTTATTAAAATTTTATATGAATCAGTTTTCTGATTTTAATTATTTAGTTGTGGTTGTGTTGTGAAAAATGAGCCGGAGGCTCTGGAAGTTGAGATATAAATTTCATAGAAGTGTTTTTTTATAAACTGTATTTGAAACTTGCAGGGTGGCATAGTTTAGAAAACAGACGGCATGCTGCCGGATTTTCAATAGAAAAGCGAAAAATTTGCACCCCTGCCACCTAGTAAACGAGTTTAAAAAGAAGTATAAAGAAAGTTTCGGTGCTCTGACGGGATTTCTTCGGACCAAAGTTAGGGTTCGTTGGAGTTCTGACAGGGTGCTACGGGGTCTTTCTCGGGTCCAGAGGAGGGATTCGGGAAGGGTTCCGTCAAAGGTATTGGTAAACATCAGGCACCAGGCACATCTGACCTTTTCTTTAATGTAAGCGTGAGAAAGTTAGCACATTCAACTCTTCTATAGCTACAATTTCAGCTAACACTAGCAAATTTGAGAGGCACAAACAATTTTCACAATACCCAAAAAAAAAATCGTTCCATAAAGAAAATCAAACATATAAAGAAGAATCTAAAAAAAGAAATATACCCAACTCTAAGTTAGAATAAAACAGAACCTAGCATACCGTTGAGATCAGTAAAAATAAAATCAAGTTCTCAATAAACTAAATAAAATCAAGCCCATCACACAAAATCCAAATACAAGACAACAAACAACCATGTCCAAGAACAATAACAGTACGATGGCATTTCAAGAGCAATAACAACAAAATCAAGCTCCCATTAAACTAAATAAAATGAAGCACCTGATCCGGCGGCAGGCAGATCTGAACTGAGGAATGGATAACGGTGGCAGACCTGAACAGAAGAACGATGGCAGATCTGGATGGAGGAAAAGAAAAAATGAGAAGAAAAGAAAAAGAATAAGAACACACGCGGCAGATCTGGATGGACGAAGAAGAAGAAAAAGGGGAGAGAAGACTAACCGGCGGCGGACGACGAACGGCGCGACTATCAGAGAGACGAACAGCTGGCGAAATGGGGGGAAGCGGTGGCGGCTAGGGCATGGGAGAGGGATAATGTGACAGAAAAAAATAGAGAGAGAAAGGAAACAGTGGAATGAGAGAGGGTGGGTGCTGCGGGTTGCAAATCAAAACGTTATCCATATCGGGCGACCCGGTATGGATAATAAAATATTTTATTTTTTTGCATATATATTAGCCATACCGGGCAACCACAAGACTGCTATAGATAATCATTTTTTTTTAAAAAAAATGATTATCTATGTCTGACCATCAACACCCGGTATGGATAATTAAATTTAATTTTTTTTAAAAAATAAAATAAATATTATTCATATTGGACCGTAAGTGTCCGGTATGGATAAGTGACTAATTATTTTTTAATAATAGATTAGCTCAGTATGGATAATAAAATCATTTTTTTTTTTGGAAATGTATTTTCCATACCGGACACACATAAGTCCGGTATGGATAATCAATGTTTTTAAATTAAAAAATGATTATTCACACCGGGTTATCAATACTCAGTATGAATAATTATACTTACATTTTTTTTTAAAATAAAATAAATATCATCCATAATGGGCCATTAGTGCACGGTATGGATAGTTGACTTACTATTTTTTTAATAATTAAAAAAAAATATTATCCATACCGAGCTTTTAATGCTCAGTATGGATAATTTAGTTTAATTTTTTTTAATTAAAAAATCATATCCATACCGGACCTTTAGTGCCCGATATGGATATTCCGGTATAGATAGCTTGTTTTATTGTAGTGTATTTCAAAAAAAAAAAATTAAAAGAAAAAAAAAATTAAAAAAAAAAATTGAGAACATCGAATATCATTCATCGAAGACTGGGGTCTATGGCAAAAAAAGACCTAATGGTCTTCATTGCGTGGGGACCAGAACTGGTCTCTAGGGAATGGAGACCAAGGTCTAGATGGCTTCCATTGTACATTGTCGACAAAGAAGGGGTGTTAGGTGTTGGGCTTCAACGATGGATGAAGAAAAAGGGGTTGTTGGCCATCAATGATGGATGAAGAGGATGGGTTGCTGGATGTCGGTGATGGACGAAAAGGAAAGGGTATTGGGTGTCGGTAATGGACAAAGAAGAACTGGAGTTTTGTGAAGATGGAAGAAGAAAGAGATGGTGATGGATGGTTAGGTATGGGTGTTGGAAATAATTATTTTTTTTATTAAATTATTTTTCATTTTTTTTCATTTCCACTAAGATGACTTGTTTTTTTCCTTAAATCTATTTTATTTTAGTTTAAAAAAAAATTGTTTTATTTTGCTTTCAAAAATAAACATTCTATTTTATTTTTTATTTAATATTTTTTTCATCTTAATTTTTTTTATCTCTACCGTCCATCACAATAGTGGAAATGACATTATTTATATTTTTTTAAAAAAATTATTTTAATTTAATTAATTAATTAATATTTTATTATATTTTATAAGAAAATTTGTTTTAATTTAATTAATTAATTAATATTTTATTATATTTTATTTTGATTTGACGATTTTATCTGTCTATACTAACGATCAAATATTGATTTTTAACATTTAAATTAATGGTATGAGATTTTTTTAGCTATTTTTATAAAATGATAGGTGGGCTTTAGGACTACTTTTATAAACTAGAGGGGGTTTCTAAGCGATTTTAGATGTCAAGGGGTTTTTGTTTTTTATACAAAATTATAGGGAAAAAGTTAGAATTATCCCAAAAAAAAAAAAAAAAAGCCTCCCTAGAAGCTTAAGTTTCCGTAACAGTAGTATTAATTTTTGAAGGAAGAGAAACCATTAGGCATTCCGTGATTTATTTATTTATTTTGTGATTTTAGGTCTTCTGTGATTTATTAGGTACTTTCAAGTTTTATTTAAATTCAAAAACAAAAAAGTATTTTCAACACCAACATGCAGTACTATTTATTAGTTTATGTTACCATGTTAGGATATAATTATATGACGTATGACAAATTAGGAAAGAAAACAAAAGTATTAATATATTACCACTATTTAATGTGGTGTAGTAAAAGAAAGCTGATTCAACTTCATTGTATTTTTCATTCGAGTTAAGGTAACATAAAGGATATTTCAAAAAACAAAACATCTTAAAACCAAGAGGTTGTTTATTTTTTCCACTTAAGATTTAATAGTGCTGAATTATATCTGTTAAGTTATTTTCATTTTTTTTAAGTCATCAAACCACTTAAAACTTTCCAAAAATAACTGAAAAAATTAAGTATGAATTTTTAACTTTTCATTTAATTACAAATCAATTAATGACATTTAAAATTTTTATTCTAAATCTATCATCTCTTAAATACCATAATTTCAAATTTATCCTAATTTTATATTACTCAATTTTTTTTTTTTTTTGGTTTTCCTTGATACTTACAAAAAATATATTTGAAAAAAAAAATCTACATATATCTCATCTCAAATTGTCTTGAAATTAAACTAATATATTTTAATTTATAATTTAAACATTCATTTTTCAATTGTTTTCTTAAATATATTAATATATTTAAATATATAAATACGATTAATACTATTATGTTTTTTAATCATATTTTAATTATGAATAAAATATTATTAATATATAAAAAAAATTTAGAATTTATTAAATTATTTATTTTCATATGTTTATATTAAATTAATTAAAATTACGTAACAAATAGTTAAAATGATATAAATGTCAAATTACTAGTTTTCAGACAATTTTAACTTTAAAAAATAAATAAGTTTATAATATATTCAGATATAAGGAAAAAAAAACATATTATTCAGATTTTAGGTTTCAGTCACTATTCAGTTTTCAGTCTTTTAACAGCATTATTCAGTCTTCAAAAAAAAAAAAATAAACGACTCCTAAATAAATCATATTTTTTATTAGATTTTCAAATATACATGGTTAAATATTGAAATTTAAATTTAAAACCAAAAATTAACTTAATTTGATATATATATATAAATATTCTAAGAAGAAATCTTACCACAGTTTTTGATATAAGGATGAAAGAGGCACATTAACCAATGCATCATACAAGTTCTTAGTAGAATAAAAAGTTTATTAGAGTTGTTTTGGGAAGTTGAAAAGTCGAATTCTTAAGAGGATGAAGATATTGAAATAGGGATATTAATCTAACCCTAGCCCAAACAATTTCAAGTAAGAATATTCAGAAAAATCGAAAGAAAACACAACGTACTTATCTCGCAAAGTTGCAATATTTTATTTAATTTTCTACAGCCAAAAGATTATAACAACCGTAAACTAATTTACTACTATTTATAGCTTGCTTGGGAAATAGAATCCAAAATAAATAAATAACTTAAGGAAATAAAAACTTAAAAGAAAACAAATCCAAAATTTAAAAAGAAAAAAATACCAGCAACTCTTAGCAGGTGGTGATTAAGGGTAAGTATTGATCATTATACAAAGATAGACTATTAAATTTTAAAGCTGGATCAGTTCAATAATTGATTCCAAGGGTATAGATTATATAATAGTGACAACTAGACAGATCATCTAAATAAAATTATAATTTTGCATTTAAAGATCTAAGAGTGTTTTTTTTTTTTAATTATCAGAAGTAATTTTAGATCTTTTTGGTATTTTTTATAAAAAAAATATTTTTTGTGTTTATTTAGAGATATAGTTTTATTAATGATATTATTTTAGATATAAAGACAAATGTTGCATTAGGAACTGTTTTGAGATGGTTTTATTTTTTTTATTCCAAAAAATATTTTTATTCAAGAGCAAATTTTTTATATAGAAAAGAAATATTACTCCAAACCTACCTTAAATATATATCATTAAATCGGTGCGGTGTGTTAATTGAGTGGAAAAAGCATGTATCCCTTTTAAGACCAATAGTGGGTTCAATAAACACGCCTCATCCTCATATTGAATAATAAAAAATATTGGATTTTTTCTCTCTCTCCTATGCGAGAGCAGTCCTCCACCTATGTGTGGATAGTTTCCTCTCATCTAGGAGCCTCTTTCCGAGCAGCGCATTGAGTATGTACTAATATTTACTAATATTGTTTATTTCTGATAGTTTTCTAATCAATCACAGTTATATAATGTACTTAAAATATATATATATCATTAAATTGACTATAGTCATATTACATTGACGTTGGCTTTTGTAATTCTAGAAATTGTAACCAAGAAACTGAAACCAACCTGTAACATGATGAAAAGAACAGACTTCTATGAAATCAACAATGAATATATAAGAATGGATGGGAGTTCAGCTAATGTATTTATGGCTTCATCTCACCTAGACATCTCTGCAGAAAATAGTCAGTCACGGACCATAAGACCTTATGCTCGAAAAGGCGATGAAGTTGCCATGAATCGAAGCAAAGGGTGGTCTGTAAAATCTATAAATGATCCTAAAAAACTCCCATAATGCACTCAAAGTCACAGCATTCCAGCCAGTCTTTTCTCCAGTGGAGGATGTGCAGGAAACCATTTTAACGACGTCACCGACATTGTGATTCCCTTTTATTTAACCTCCAGACAGTTCAATGATGAAGTACAGTTTCTCATCACCAACAAGTAGTAGTCCTGGTGGATCAAGAAGTTTCAAAAGCTGTAAAGAACTTGTCCAAATACGACCCTATTGATATCGATAACCGAAAGGGAGTCCATTGCTTCACAAGTAGGATTATAGCCCTAAAACAACTCCCTCACTGTCTACTTTTTCTATTAAGGATTTCAGAGAAGCTCCTACTCGTTAAAAAGGGACAATGCAATCAAGATTAAAGACGGCGAAAAGAATAGGCCTCAGCGTCTGATAGTATCACAAAAAAGATCACGTACATTCACAAATACAGCCAAGATTGCTCAAATGGCTAGAAGGATAGGGTTCAAAGTAGTTGTGGCAGAGGCAGATATGAATATGTCAAGATTTGCAGAGATTGTGAATTCTTGTGATGTTTTGTTAGGAGTTCATGGAGCTAGGCTGACCAATATTGTTTTCTTGCCTGAAAATGCTGTTGTCATCCAAGTAGTGCCATTTGGTGGGGTGGGGTGGAATGGCTGGTCGGAACAGACTTTGAAGAGCCTTAATTTGAATTTGAAATACCTAGAGTACAAGATCAAGGTTGAAGAAAGCACCCTGATTCGGCAATACCCAATTGAAGAAGTAGATGCATGTTTCTCTATCTCACAACAGTCAACAGCAAGGTCTCCTTCGTATCATTTCAAATTAAAAATATTTAATAAAACCCATCAAGAACTAACAAAATCATACGTATATACGTGGAGAGCAGTTATTTAATGCATTTGGGATTTTCCTAAATTATGAAATTTAATACATTGAGAGAATAATCCCTAAAATCTAGGAATTAAATACATCAAGATATGGTTCCCACAAAATAAGGAAAGTTAATATTTCACTGTTTTGACAGTTGAGAAATTACGAAATTGATTATGTCTTTATTTTGACAAAAGAAGAATTTGAAAACTCAATCTTTGTCTATTTAGGCAGTTGAAAGATTTGAGGAAATACATTAGGCAATTTAGATATGTAATTAATTGGAAAATCAATTAATGCTAATTAATGAGAGAGTGCCTAGAGGTACCTATATAAAAGCCTCTCATCTCATTGTTTTATATATCCTAGAATTGGAGGAAAAAAAAAAGAGTGGTGTAGCTCTTTGTGAAATTCTTCTCAGGTGTTGGAGAATTGTTATTCTTTTGAGTGTATTCGGGATCTAGGATGTGAGAATTTGAATGTTTTAAGTGTTTGTAAACACTTGTTGTAATTTTTTTTCTCCTTATAGTGAAGATCCGCAGCAACTCCGTGAACTAGCCATGTTTGGGTGAACCACGTAAATCTTTTGTTGTTTTAGGCCCAAACATATTCATATCTAAATATACTGTATAATGTGTCATATATATATATATATATATATATAACTCGAACAACCAAATTCTATTTTAATATAAATTGCGAATGTACTGCATCTTAAAAGCCTCTTTATTTATATGTAATGGTTTTTTAAATTACATAATAGAATGGCTTACCTGCAATTGATATATTAATCAACAATAATTAGTATTGATCTGTCACTATCTTTGATCACCTTAATATGCCAAGAGGAAACCTCTCCCTCTTTCCTTCACTCTTGTCCACATACAAACAAAAGGTAACAAAAAATGGAACAAGAAAAAGTAATGATCTAACTAAGAAACTCATTAAGCGGGTACAAGACTGGACCAATGAAAAGGTTACTCTTCATCATGAAGTAATCACCAGTAACAAAACATGTAGTTCTTAGCTGTATTCATTTGCACACACACACACATATATATATATATATATAATTATTTACCACCATTTTTTCATTTAAACTTTTTACACTCACTTTAATTATATTACTATCCTGTTCTAATCAATTTCAAAATTTAGATTAACTATGATGATTAATATTGTTTTAAAGAAAATTACACAAACCTACCTTGACTTTAATATAAGGGATAATTCTAACATCCTAGCCCTATTGTTTGAACTAATCATTAATTTCCCCATATAGTTCGGATAAATCTCATTTTTTCCCTTCCTGTTAAGTCTATTAATGAACAACATATTTTGACGGTGACAATGCATGAAAAGATGAAATTACCCCTAAGTATAGAAAACTAAAAAAAAAAAAAAATTAACAAAACAAAATAAAAGCAAAAACGAATTTAAAAAAAAAAACAATAAATAAAAATTAACTAAATAAAACTAAATTTTAAAAAATAAATAAAAACTCAAATATTATGTTCAAATGCTTCTCCACTAATATATTTACGCATTATCATCATCATCCTTAACAAAAAAATGATGAACCAAAAATGAAACTATCATCATCAATCTTTAGACACGAGACTATATTTTCAAAATCTCATTGAAAACTATTTCAAAATACAAAAAAAATCTCATTAAAAACAAAACAAATATAAAAACAATAAAAAGAAATCAAACCTAGGTGTTCGAACCCAGATGTTCATCTAGGTTCGAAATCAAATCCATGTGAACATTTGGATTCGATTTTGAACCCAGATGTGGTCCACATGTGGATTCGAAATCAAACCTAGATGTGAAAGAAGAGAAAAAGAAGAAGAAAAAAGAACAGAAGATTAAGAAGAAGAAGATACCAAAGAAGGAGGGAGAGAAAGAGCGGAGAGATAGAAGTGTTTTTAAGAAATGAAATTTTTCGAGTAAAAATCATTTTGATCCTTAAGTTTTGAAAAAATGGTCAAATTTTTAATTATGTTTAATAAAATAAACAAATCGTCTCTAACATTTTAATAAAGTATCAAATTAGTATCCCGTCAGTCAACTAACAGTTAAATCTTATAGATAATATGGTGAATGAGGGTAAAATTATTATTTTTAATCACGGTCTAGGATAATGATACATGTACAAACTAGATAAATCGGGGAAAAAAAAAAAAAAAGGCAGAAGAAAAAAAAAAAAAAAGAAAAAGAAGAATAAGGAAAAGAAATTAAAATGGTCAAAAGACAACCCTACCGCAATCACATTCATTGGGTCAAACGCCAACACACCTTATTCTCACCACCGACCAACGGTCAAGCACCACCAAAACCACTCGATACTTACAACCGTCGCCATGGAGGACACCGTTCAACCAGCTAAACGATCGGCGTCGGCTGTCTTCATCATCGCAGGTGAGTCCGGTCGAGTGGGCATGTTCGAGTTTGGTGATTTGTTGATTTGAAACACTCAAAACCTCCAGCTGTCACACCGATCCCGGGGGCACGTTCGGGCATGCAGGTTTGTTTCGTTTTGCTGTAATTTGAAGTCTTTTGTGTTTTAATGTTCTGTCTGGGTAATAGAGATGTATGTGTGTTTTAATTGTCTAGGTGAGTAATTTTCTGGCTAAACACTTAAAGGCAATTTTTTTTTTTTTTTTACTAATTTGTGTTATTGCACTTAGATTAATTAAATCTCACCATTCTAACTTTCTAAGACTAACTATGTGTAAGGCTACAATGCATGCCACCTGTTTGTTAAATGTTTCGAGCGAAATATTTTGTTGATCAAATTTAGTTTGATTCAGATTGTGTTTTGATTATTTATTTTTTTCTTCAAAGTGTTTGTGGATCTTGTGTTTTCATCATTTCAAGTTAAATTTGTGTATGGTATGGGGTTTTTTTTATTATTCGATTTCTTATATGGAGAATGGTTCATGAGCTTGTTATATATTTGAGTCACCAATCAGCATGTGTCCTAATATTTGACAGTTTTCATATTGATAATGGGAAATTACCCGTGCATATAAATGCAAAAAGCACTTGCTGGCTTGAGGCATATCAATCTCGAAGGTCTACATTTGAGAGTTTCCGATGCTGAAGGGCAACACTATACAATTTTTTTTTAACGAAATCCGCACTCTTAAAAAGAAAATTGAGTCCAAGGGCAAAACTCTAATTTCATTATACTTATATACATAAAACCATCACTGTTAGACAAAATCTGCACTCTAAAAGAAATTGAGTCCAAGGGTAAAATTGTAATTTTATTAAATTTATATATAAAACCACCAGGTTACCCTTCGTAATTAAATGTTATTGTAGTATTTAATCATAGATTAGGATATAATGATCTTTTTGTTAGTTTTAACTGAGTTTAGAGGTAAATGAGTGTTTTTATATTTTTCATTAGGTTTGACCGTTAGTTAATTAATAGGCGGGATTAATTTGACACTTTATAGAAATGTTAGAAATGATCTGGCTATTTTTTAAATATAGTTAAAAATTTATCTCTTACCCAAAATTTTGGGATCAAAATGATTTTTACTCAATTTTTTATTTTTTTGAATTATATGATGGACATGATTTTAAAAAATATATTTTTAATTATTGATTATTTAAAAAATATATAATCTTTTACTGTACACACGATACACATCTATTTATTCTATTTATTTAATTTATTTTACAATAAATTGAGGATTTTATCATTTCTGATTAACAATTAAACATTGATTTTTACTGTTTAAATTGACAGTAAGATTTTTTTTGCTATAAACGATGGGGGCTTTGACTACTTTTGTTAACTATAGGGGGTCTTTAGCTATTTTTTAAGTTTAGGGGATTTTTTGGCTATTATATCAAACTACAGGGAAAGTTAGATTTATTCCTTAATATACATAGTATGACGCTCACCTTTTAATGTTAATGACACAGACATTCACTGTGACTAGTTGATCACAGTTAACGTTAATGGTTAACCTAATAGTTAGACGGTAAATTTTTCATATCCTTATTACCTAAACAGAGAATTCTAAAACAACATAATACCTTTTAAAATCTTATTTTCCCCCAAAATAAATTTTGAATGACCTAAATTTATAATTATACATCTACCTGTAGGCAAAATTTTGAGGGAGAAAAAAAATTACAAATTAGCTACTTGAAGCATGACTTCTGATAAACAGAACGAACTTTTTGCTTTATGAACAAATTAACCTCAAACCATTAGTGTTGAATGTTACTTTTAAGTTTTACTTAACCAATCAAAAGTCCATTTTACCCTCATTAAATCTAAATATTTACTAAAACATCATTAAATTAATTAATATAAAAAAAGTTTTAAATCTCCACCATACATTTGGTGGACAACAGAGATCAAATACAATTAAAAACTATAATTTTTTTATAAAAAAAAAAAGAAAGAAAAATGTAAGATTGAAGATGGAGATTCTTTCTAGGATTTGTACCTTGAGCTCCAAGCAATGGAGATCTCAAGTTGGGATCTCCATTGTTAGACCATTGCCGCAAAGGTGATCCTAATTTAATATCTCCTCCACATTGGAGACCTAAGACATGGGTCTCCATCGCAAAGGTGGAGATCTAGAGATTTGGGTCTCCATGTTTATGATTTGGGTCTCTATCTTCAAAGATGAAATCTTAGATTTTTTTGCATCTCCGTCTTTTTATGGATCTCCACAAATGGTGAATACCCAATCTAAATCTCCACCAGATTGAGATTCAATCATTATTAGATCATAATGATCTAATAAACCAATAATATAACGATGTAGTGAAGACAACATCGTCCATAATTTGTTATCTAGCCAAATCGACGACGATCTAATTGGATCTCCATCTAGTGGAGATATAAATTAGATCTCTATCGTTGATGAAACCCCATTAACAATAGAGATATATCCTTCTCTTTTTTCTTTTAATTCTTTTAATTTTGTTAATTGGTTTTATTCTCTACTGTCTATCTTTTGAGATTGACAGTGAAAATCAATTTTTTATTATTTTATTAATTACAAAATTAATATTTTATATCTTTAGTTAAGTTTGATTGTTAAATTCCTTCAAAAAAAAAAAAAAAGTTTGACTATTAAATTGTTGGTATTTAAGAAACTTTAGGAATGATTTGGTCCTTTTTAAGTTCATAATTAAAAAATTATAATTTTTGAAAACATGTCCTTACATGAAGTTTGCCCAAGATAATATTATTGAAAATATGGAAATCAATTAATCAAAATGATACTGAACAACTTGAATTTATACCCAAAATTCATTCCCAATACTGATGTATATATTATGAGATAATGTCGTAAATTATGTGAGAATTATAAATAATTTGTTATGTTATTTGGGATAAGAACATTTTTGGAATAAAATTCATGCTATGTACATTGATATCAATATAGGCATCGATCTACATACGCAGATGAGAAAATTTTTGGAATAAAATTCATGCTATGTAGATTGATATCAATATAGGTATCGATCTACATACGCAAATGAAGGCTTTCCAAATTAACAGCTGCCTTTCCAATTTTTCTTTTTCCATTATTAGGTTTTAACTTCTTTGACTGAGTAGACTTTAATCCATCAATGGATATTGACTGGTACCTCGAAACGATATTCCAGTATCATCAAATGTAATTTAAAATAATAATTTACTGTTTGTATATTCTGTATATATAGCTTAATTATCTTAAGACATTTAGTTGCCACCTAACATTGACTGGTACAATAATACTTGGTAATTTTGTCAAAGATTTTAGTTAGATGCTTGAACGCTTTGTGTACATATAATAATATATAAAGGTAAGAGACAAAATCAAATATGATATAAATATCATATCTCAACCAGGGAAGGTAGAGTCGATGGCAAGATCCCAAAAAATTGATTGCACTATTTGTGTGACAACAATCCCTTAACTTCGCTAACCATGGCTATAAAAAATGTATAAACAAATTGATTAATTTAACAGATTGTATTAGTTAATTAATTAATTAATAAAAAAGAATATAATATTTTAAGGTACACGCGTATTAGTTCCTTTGATAAAAGACAATAATGATTAAAATACTAAGCTCTCTGACTCTTGGCTCATCATGCATCCCACCAAAACTATTGCAGACAAAGATTGTTAAAATGTCTCATTCTAACAAACCATTTATTTTTCGTGCCTCTAATTCCTCATCACTGAGTTAACTCAGTTGTCGGCCGTTCATCTAAGTTTCCCCAGCTTTGAAACATTAATTCTTCATTAAAAATAAGCTGACGTGTTAATTGCAAATTGATAATGTCAATATTATTGCTTTAGTGTACTATAAATTTTCTATAAATGTCGACACCATTGTGACAAACTACTTATATTCTTCCGAAAGACAAGATATATGCACAATTAAAATCAATCTAATTAGGTTAACATGTCAACTTTTACCATGTGTATTTGGTAGCTCAGTTGTTAAAATCTATTATACTTTATTTAGGAGGTCTTAGGTAGGTATGTTAATTTAAAAACCAATCACACCACTCTAAATTTAATTAATTTCATATGTGTTAGTTAATACTAGCTTTGCGGGTTAAATCACTAAAATTCCATGATTTGAAAGGATAAAATTGATTTGCACTCAAACTCTTCTATATCCCTATAGCAATTCATTAAGCTGTCTTACTGGGGCTATCAAAAATTAATATATAGATAAATTGATTAATTTTAACTATTGCTAGCTTATGCATTTAGCTTCTGCACAGTTTTTAGGCCACATTAAAATATGCAACATTTTGCTAGATTTTATGGGTTAATTAATACTCGTTTAACGAGCTAGCTAGTTAACTCATTCGTAGTATTAAAGTTATCAGACTTGTATTTATTTATAGTAATGAAATAATGATATATATATATAGTTTCATACACATAAATATTTATATCAACGTGCTACTTTCAATTTATTTTCACACAAATTTTCAATTTATCAACTTTAGTTGGTTCACATATACATTTCAAAGGATTAGAATCCAAAGGCGGCAAATCCATTCCTGTTATTTAATGCATTTGGGATTTTCCTAAATTATAGAATTTAATGCATTGAGAGAATAATTCCTAAAATTTAGGAATTAAATACACCAATATATGGATCCCACAAAATAAGGAAAGTTAATATTTCACTGTTTTGGCAGTTGAGAAATTAGGAAATTGATTATGTCTTTATTTTGACAAAAGAAGAATCTGGAAACTCAATCTTTGTCTATTTAGGCAGTTGACGGATTTGAGGAGATACATTAGGTAATTTAGATATGTAATTAATTAGAAAATCAATTAATGCTAATTAATGAGGGGGTGTCTAGAGGTACGTATATAAAGGCCTCTCATGTCATTGTTTCAAAAATCCCAGAATTTGAGAGAAAAAAAGAGTGATGTAGCTCTTGATGAGATTCTTCTTGAGTGTTGGAGAATTATTATTCTCCTCGGTGTATTCGGGATATAGGGTGTGAGGATTTGAATGTTTTTGAGTGCTTATAAACGCTTGTTGTAATTTTTTCTCCTTATAATGAAGATCTGCAGCAGCTCCGTGGACGTAGTCATGTTTGGATGAATCACGTAAATCTTGTGTTGTTTTTTTATCTGATTTATTTTTTTTTTATTATTTCCGTATTATTTTTTATCGCTTTATTAATCTGGTGTTTGTTTTTTTGGAGGTCTAATCCCTAACAATTCCCATGAATATGCAACCGCACCAAATGCAAAAAGCAGTCATTGAAGAAGTAGATACATGTTTCTCTATCTCACAACAGTCAACAGCAAGGTCTCCTTCGTATCATTTCAAATTAAAAATATTTAATAAAACCCGTCAAGAACTAACAAAATGATACGTATATACGTGGGGAGCACAATAATAGTTTCTCGTGGAAAATGCCACTCCGTTTGTCATACTAAATGGCACCCAGATTTTGTTTATTATCATTAGCCGTCCAATTCTGAAACTTCAAAGAGAGTTGGTTAGCTAGTTCATGTCAAACGGTTGTTTAAAAAGGCACGCACATTCGTGCTTTTGAACAAAGAAAAGTGCTTTTGTCGTAGCCAGCTAGCTTTTCTGTGCTCACGAGCACACATGGCATTTTAGAAGCACTTTTCAAAGAGTGAGTACTTGCATGAGATTGTTATAAATTTGGAGAAAGAGAAAAGAAAAACGAAATTGAAAATGATGTACGATTCTATACTTGCTAGAAGCTTTAGCAAGCATGAGCAAAAGAGGTTCAGATATGGAGCATTAATCGGTTGCTTGCTTATTGCATTCAGCTTCTGCACTGTTTTAAAGCCTTATTTGGGTCCTCTTCCAGTTTGTAAGTCTTACATTCTTGATTCTTACACCTAGCTAGCTACTTTTTATGCATTATTCATCTTAATTCTTATTTCGAGATTAAACTTTTCAATTTGGTATTCCAATCACTTTCACTTCACAATTAGAAGACTGTGATATCAAAACATTCTAATAACTGAAACAAAATGTATGGATATTAGCTAATATAGTGATAGTTATACGAAGAGAATCAAATTTCTTTCATTGAGAAAATTTTGGTTTCTATATTTCAAGCAGAACAGAAGAGACAATAAAGAATAAAAAAAAAAAAAGAACTTACATATTTATGATTTCTTCCTCATTAGATCATGAAGTCTACTGAAAGTAATATTTCTTAATTTTTTTTTTTTTTTTTTTTTTTGGCAGTGAATTTGAGGTTGTCAATGGGTGTTGGTCTGAGGATGCTGATGATCAAAGAGACAAGCAATTCTCAGAAAATATACAAGGAAGCAAGCAAGTCACATGAGCCTATAAGCCTTAAGAATATAAGCAACAGTTTACAAGTGGCTGATCATATCAAGATCCCTCAGAAAGTAATCGAAAACACAACCAGCTCCCAGCAACTACTGGTCAAAAATTCCAGCAACTCTCAGCAGATGGTGATTAAGGGTAAGTACTGATCACTATACTTAATAAAGACTATTAAATTTTAAAACTAGATTTTAATTTAGTCAGTTCAATAATTAGTTGGTTCCAAGAGAACGGATTATACATTAGTGATAAATAGCCAAATCATCTAAATAAAAGTATAATTTTTATAGTACATTGAAGCATTTAATAGTTCTTTTTTTCTATTATCAGAAGTAATTTTAGATTTGTTTGGTATTTTTTATGATAAAAATATTTTTTGTGTTTATTTAGAGAAATAGTTAATATATTAGTTCAAATATAAAGACAAACATCGTGTTAGAAACTGCTTTGAGAATTTTTTTTTTTTAAATTATTAAAAGTATTTTTATTCAATGGCAAATTTTTTATATAGAAGAAAAGGTACTCTACACTCTACACCTACCTTTAATATACACCATTAAATTGTGCGGCAGTTGCCGCAGTAGTGGCTACCCTCTTGGTTTGTGCGTGTGCAATGTTCGAACCCATGCTGCCACCAAAAGTGTGTGGCATTTCTCCCCTCACTGTACGTGGGATGCCCTCTCGTCCTCTCTGATCATTCCTGTTTATGGGAACTGATCATTCGGTTACACCACACCACAATGTCTATCACTATTGATCTCAGTTATATTTTGAGTTAATTCTGATCATCAAAAATATATATATAATGATTTTATCATCAGTACTTTTTAAATTTAAAAAGTTATGACAAATCAATCAAATTCATTTAATACATTATCTCTCTTATAATAAATTCTCTTTCTTATCTGATTCAAATGCAATGAATAATTTAATTGATACGTCTTAATTTTTTAAAATTAAAGACACCTATTGTAAAATCATAATATATGTTTATATATATATAGATAATGGAATCGTCATATTATATTAACGTTGGTTTTTGTAGTTCCAGAAATTGTGCCCATGAAAGTGAAACCAACCTGCAACATAATGAAAAGAACAGACTTCTGTGAAATCAACAACGAAGATATAAGAATCGATGGAAGTTCAGCTACTGTATTTATTGCTTCATCCCAACTAGACATCTCTGCAGAAAATCAGTCATGGACTATAAGACCTCATGCTCGAAAGGGCGATCAAGCTGCCATGAGTGGAGTAAGAGAGTGGTCTGTAAAATCTGTAAATGATCCAGAAAAACTCCCACAATGCACTCAAAATCACAGCATTCCAGCCATTCTTTTCTCCAATGGAGGATATGCAGGAAACCATTTTCATGACTTCACCGACATCGTCATTCCCCTTTTTTTAACCTCCAGACAGTTCAATGGTGAAGTACAGTTTCTCATCACCAACAAGCAGTCCTGGTGGATCAAGAAGTTTCAAAAAGTTGTAGAAAACTTGTCCAAATACGACCCTGTTGATATCGATAACCAAAAGGGTGTCCATTGCTTCACAAGTGGGATAATAGGCCTGAAACGACATGACAAAGAGCTGCATATCGATCCCTCATTGTCTGCTTATTCTATGAAGGATTTCAGGCAGTTCATGAGAAGCTCCTATTCGTTAAAAAAGGAGAATGCAATCAAGATTAGAGACGGCGAAAAGAAAAGGCCTCGGCTTCTGATAGTATCACGAAAGCGATCACGTACGTTCATAAATGCAGCCAATATTGCTCAAATGGCTAGAAGGATGGGGTTCGAAGTAGTTGTGGCAGAGGCAGATATGAATGTGTCAAGGTTTGCAGAAATTGTGAATTCTTGTGATGTTTTGTTGGGAGTTCATGGAGCTGGGCTGACCAATATTGTTTTCTTGCCTGAAAATGCTGTTTTCATCCAAGTGGTGCCATTTGGTAGGATGGATTGGTTGGCCAGAACATACTTTGAAGAGCCTTCAAAGGATATGAATTTGAGGTACTTAGAATACAAGATCCAGGTAGAAGAAAGCACCCTGATTCAGCAATACCCAATTGATCATCAAGTTTTGAGAGATCCTGGCTCAATTGGAAAGCAGGGTTGGGATGCATTTAAGTCTGTGTACATGGACAAACAAAATGTTGAGCTTGATTTGAACAGATTTAAAGCTACTATTTTAAAAGCCCTTGAGCTTTTGCAGCGGTAAATGTATAATTGTAATTTTCTATTTTTTTAAGGTGGGAGTGGGAGATTAAATTTATAAAAAATTAATAATATTTTATAATTAAAAAAAAAAGATTTGAACTTTTTAAAAATAAGAAAAATGTTTAACCGCTCATACTTAAAAATGATATATAAAAATTATAAATAAAGTATAACTATTTTTTTGCTTTTTTAGGAAACTCAAGTATTGTGAATTAATCTCAATAATTCCTTTCTTTGATCCCCTTGATATATTGAGTAAAACTCTTCCCTTGTTTTTTCGCTCATTTTTATCTTGGTGGCAACAAGGAGGTCGAGTTCAGGTGACCTCACCCCCAAGCCCTTGCTCATTTGGGCCGGGCGTAACACGTCCTTCACTCTCGTTTGGGGTGAAAAAACATATTCCAATACGCAGAGTGGGATGACTCGGCCCTACTGCTTTAACTGATTTGTTATATTTAATAATTAAAATTTTAAATTTGATAATTTTAACATGAAAATATAATAATTACGTGGTCATAATTAATTACTATTCCGCAATGCTCAATTAATTACTGTTCCGCACTACTTGAAAAACTCCCTAGAAGCTTCCTTCAAACAAAACAGAAAGGAATAATTTTAATTTCTCTTTATTGTTTGATGAAATCACTAATTACCTTCTATTATTTGATGAAATTTCATTTTACCATTTCTATTAACTCTATTAATAACAAAAGCGATCTGACAATGATAGTGGATAAAAAGATCAAACTGCTCCTCAATTAAAAATTAAAAAAATAAAACATTAATTAAAATTTTTTTATGAAACAATTTTTTTTTTTTTTTGTTAAAAAAAAAAATGGGGATCTAGATTGGATCTCCATTATCCATCAAAATCGATGAATCGTAAAGATTTAATCTGAAAATTAGATCTCTCTTGTGCTTCTTCAATGAAAAACATAAACAATGTTTTTATCTTCATTTTTTATCAACAAACACCAAAATCAACAACAAAAACTTTATTAATCATCAACAGGCACCGAATCAACAACAACAAACAACTCATTCATCAACATCAAACTTTCATCAACCTATCATCAATAACATCAACACACAATCATCATCATCAACCATTTCAAAAAAAAAATGAAAAGAAAAAAGAAAAATTAAAAAATGAAAAAATTGAGAACATTGGTTATCCTTTGTCGAACAGAGACCTAATGGTCTTCATTGCGTGGAGACCATAATTGGTCTCTAGGCAATGGAGACCAAGGTCTAGATGGCTTCTATATATGAGTTGTCAACGAAAAAAGGGTGTTAGGTGTTGGGCTTTGATAATGGACGAAGAAAAAGGGGTTGTTGGGCATCAATGATGGACGAAAAGGATGAGTTATTGGGTGTTGGTGATGGACGAAGAGGAAGGGGCGTTGGGTGTCGACGATGGACAAAGAAGAACGAGAGTTTGGTGAAGATGGAAAAAGAAAGAGATGGTGATGACGGTTGGATGGTGATAAACGACTATGTGTGGGTGTGATATGGGTATGGGTGTGGGTGTGGGTATTGGAAACACTTTTTTTTTTCTTTTTTTTCCATCTCCGTTGAGATCACTTTTTTTTCTTAAATCTATTTTATTTCAATTAAAAAAAATTGTTTTATTTTGCTTTCAAAAATAAAAATTCTATTTTATTTTTTATTTAATATTTTTTTATCTTAATTTTTTTTATCTCCACCATCCATCACAAAGATGGACGGTGGAGATGACATTATTTTATTTTTTAAAAAAAATTAATTAATTAATTAATGTTTTATTATATATTTTATCTTGGTTTGATGATTTGGTTTATCCATATTAATGATCAAACATTAATTTTTAATGTTCGAATTGATGACATGAGGTTTTTTGACTATTTTTATAAAACGATAGGTGGGCTTTAGGACTACTTTTATAAACTATAGGGGGTTCCTAAGCGATTTCATATGTCAAGGGGTTTTTCGGTTTTTATACAAAATCACATGGGAAAAGTTAGAATTACCCAAAAAGAGAAAAACTCCCTAGAAGCTTTAGTTTCCGTGGTATTAATTTTTTAAGGAAGAGAAACCATTAGGCATTTCGTGATTTATTTATTTATTTATTTTGGGCCATCTATGATTTACTAGGTACTTTCAAGTTTTATTTAAATTCAAAAACAAAAAGGTATTTTCAACTCCAACATGCATTACTATTTATTAGTTTATGTTACTATGTTAGGATATAATCACATGACGCATGACAAATTAGTGAATTAAAAAAAAAGTATTAATATATGACCACTATTTAATGCAAAAGAAAGTTCATTCAACTTCATTATATTTTCCATTGGAGTTACCATGCCATAAGGGATATTTCAAAAAAGAAAAATTCTTAAAACTAAAGGATTGTTTGTTTTTTTTATTTAATACTTAATAGTGTTAAATTACATTTATTAAGTTGTTTTCGCTTATTTTTTTAAATTGTCAAACCACTTAAAACTATCTAAAAAAATTAAGTAAGAATTTTTAACTTTTCATTTAATTATAAATCACTTAACGATATTTAAAGTTTTTATTCCAAATCTATTCTCCCTTAAATAACATGATTTTAAATTTATTTTAATTTTATATTACTCAATTTTATTTTATTTTTTATTTTCCTTGATACTTACAAAAAATATATTTGAAAAGAAAAGTCTATATACATCTCATCTCAAATTATCTTGAAATTAAACTAATATATTTTAATTTATAATTTAAACATTCATTTTTCAATTGTTTTCTTAAATATATTAATATATTTTAATATATGAATATGATTAATACTACTATGTTTTTTAATCATATTTTAATTATGAATAAAATATTATTAATATGTTTAAAAAATATTTTAGAATTTATTAAATTATTTATTTTCATATGTTTATATTAAATTAATTAAAATTATGTAACAAATAGTTAAAATGATATAAATATCAAATTGCTATTTTTTAGATAATTTTAACTTTAGAAAACAAATAAGTTTATAATATATTCAGATGTAAAAGAGAAAAAAAAAATATCATTCAGATTTCAAGTTTCAATCATTATTCAGTTTTCAGTCTTTAATGGTACTATTCAGTCTTCAGACAACAAAATAAACAATCCCTAAGTGAATCATATTTTTTATTAGATTTTCAAATATACATGGTTAAATATTGAAATTTAAATTTAATACCTAAAATTAACTTAATTTGATATATATATATATACACATTCTAAGAAGAAATTTAGCCAGGGTTTTTGATAAAAGGATGAAAGAAGCACATTAACTAACGCATCATACAAGTTCTTAGTAGGATAAAAAGTTGGTTAGAGTTGTCTTAGAAAGTTTAAAAGTCGAATTCTTAAGAGGATAAAAAGATTGAAAGAGGCATATTAACCTAACCTTAACTCAAGTAATCCCAAGTAAGAATATTTAGAAAAGCCGAAAGAAAACACAACAAACTTATCTCGCAAAATTGAAATATTTTATTAAATTTTCTAAAGCCAAAAGATTATAACAACAGTAAACTAATCTACTATTATAACTTGCTTAGGAAATAGAATCCAAAAGAAATAAATAACTTAAGGAAATAAAAACCTAAAAGAAAATAATTTCAAAATTTAAAAAGAAAAAAAAAATCCCAGCAACTCTTAGCAGATGGTGATTAAGGGTAAGTATTGATCATTATACTTAACAAAGATAGACTACTAAAATTTAAAGCTGGATCAGTTCAATAATTGATCCCAAGAGTATAGATTATATAATAGTGATAACTAGACAGATCATCTAAATAAAATTATAATTTTTATAGTGCATTTAAAGATCTAAGATTTTTTTTTTTTTTATCAGAAGTAATTTTAGATCTTTTTGGTATTTTGTATAATAAAAATATTTTTTGTGTTTATTTGGAGAAATGCTTTTATTAATGATATTATTTTAGATATAAAGATAAATGTTGTATTAGGAACTGTTTTGAGCTGGTTTTATTTTTTAATTCCAAAAAGTATTTTTATTCAAGAGCAAATTTTTTATATAGAAAAGAAATAGTACTCTAAACCTACCTTAAATATATATCATTAAATTGGCGCGGGGTGTCAGCCGAGTAAAAAAAACGTGTATCCCTTTTAAGACCAATAATGGGTTTGATAAGCTTGCCCTACTCTCATATTGAATAATAAAAAAAAAAGGAATTTTCTCTCTCCTTCTTTTATGAGGGCAATCCTCCACCGGATTATTTCCTCCCATCTAGGAGACTCTTTCTCGGCCGCACATTCAGTTTGTACTAATCTCGTTTGTTCCCGGTTGTTTCCTGAGCTAATCTCAATTATACAATGTAATTCAAATATATATATATGTGTATGTATCATTAAATTGACTATAGTCATATTACATTGACGTTGGTTTTTGTAATTCCAGAAATTGTACCCAAGAAAGTAAAACCAATCTGCAACATGATGAAAAGAACAGACTTCTGTGAAATCAACAATGAATATATAAGAATCAATGGAAGTTCAGCTACTGTATTTACGGCTCCATCTCAACTAGACATCTCTGCAGAAAATAATCAGTCACGGACTATAAGACCTTATGCTCGAAAAGGCGATGAAGTTGCCACGAATCGAGTCAAAAGGTGGTCTGTAAAATCTGTAAATGATCCTGAAAAACTCCCACAATGCACTCAAAGTCACAGCATTCCAGCCATTCTTTTCTCCAGTGGAGGATCTGTAGGAAACCATTTTAACGACTTCACCGACATTGTGATTCCCCTTTATTTAACCTCCAGACAGTTCAATGATGAAGTACAGTTTCTCATCACCAACAAGTAGTAGTCCTGGTGGATCAAGAAGTTTCAAAAGCTGTAAAGAACTTGTCCAAATACGACCCTATTGATATCGACAACCGAAAGGGTGTCCATTGCTTCACAAGTGGGATTATAGCCCTAAAACGACTCCCTCACTGTCTACTTATTCTATTAAGGATTTCAGGCTATTCATGAGAAGCTCCTACTCGTTAAAAAGGGACAATGCAATCAATATTAAAGACGGCGAAAAGAAAAGGCCTCGGCGTCTGATAGTATCATGAAAGAGATCACGTACATTCACAAATACAGCCAAGATTGCTCAAATGGCTAGAAGGATGGGGTTCAAAGTAGTTGTGGCAGAGGCAGATATGAATGTGTCAAGATTTACAGAGATTGTGAATTCTTGTGATGTTTTGTTAGGAGTTCATGGAGGCGGGCGACCAATATTGTTTTCTTGCCTGAAAATTCTGTTTTCATCCAAGTAGTGCCATTTGGTGGGTTGGAATGGTTGGCCAGCACAGACTTTGAACAGCCTTAATTTGAATTTGAAATACCTACCGTACAAGATCAAGGTTGAAGAAAGCACCCTGATTCGGCAATACCCAATTGATCATCAAGTTTTAAGAGATCCTGCCTCAATTGGAAAGCAGGGTTGGGATGCATTTAGGTCTGTGTACATGGACAAACAAAATGTTAGGCTTGATTTGAATAGATCTAAGGGATAATCCCAAAAAATATATGTGAAAATGTCTATTTTACCATTTAAGGTTTCATTTTTATTCAAAATCTCCCCTGACATTAAAAAATACAATAATATCCTCGATAGTCACAAATTGATGATGAAGTTAAAAAGGGATAAAATGATCATTTTTTGTTAATTTTTTAACATCAGATGAGATTTTGAATAACAATAAAACTATAATAATAAAATTGATATTTTTACGAATTAGAATGAGTTTTTGAGAATTATCCTTAGATTTAAAGCTACTTTTTTTAAAAGCCCTTAGAGCTTTTGCACTAGTACATGTATAATTGTATCTTCTTTTTTATTTTTTTAATGTCAGGGGAAAAGACTAAATTTACGGAAAACTACTCACACATTATATTTTAGAATAAATATGAGATTTGAAATTTCGACCTATTAGGATGAAGGAAAATGTTCAATCACTCCAACTAAGAAATGATGTGCAAAAATGGTGAATAAATTATAATTGTATAATACTTTTGATTTTTCATTTTAACTCAGGTCTTATGAATTAATCTCATTTAATATTCCTCTGTTTGATCCCCTTAATATATGTGTTGAGGAGAACTCTCTCCCTTTTTCACTCGCTTTTATCTTGGTGGCAACTGGCAACAAAGAGGTCGAGCTTAGGTCACCTCGCCCCCCAAACCCTTACCCATTCGTGGTAGGGTGTTATGTGTCCTGTACTCTGTTTGGGGGTTAAGAATTCTAATATGTGTGTGGAGTGGGATGACTCAGCACTACTCCGGCTTTTAACTGATTTAATATATTTAATAACTGAAATTTTAAATGTAATTTTAACATGAAAATATAAAAATTACCGAGTCATAATTAATTACTATTCCGCTCTGCTCAATTATCAACCATCGGCTTGTAAAACTTCCTAGTAGGCTTTAGTTTCCATAGCAGTAGCATTAATTATTTTTGGAAGTGAAACCAATAGGCATTCTGTGATTTATTTATTTTTATTTTTTTTATTTTAGGCCTTCTATGATTTATTAAGTACTTTCAAGTTTTCTTTAATTTTTTTAATAAAAAAATCAAGTTAATTTTTTATATTAAATTTAATGAAAGAGGCACATTAACCAACGCAACATACAAATTCTTAAGAGGATGAAAAGCTGGTCATAGTTCTTACAATATTGAAGTAATAGACTAACAGGTCACGAAAACAATCTTCCTTAAACTTATAAATATAGATAATTTAACTGAATTTGCGTTGGAATACTGGATAGGAACTGCGGGATATGAGTTAAAATTTAAAATCCAACACAGTCTAGGTACACAGATAGATAATTGTATATGAATGTACCAAACAACCCATTCTTTTAAAAATGATAATTTTTCTGGGGGCTAAGGACATCATACAATTTTGTTTTCTTTAATATATAATTTAATAACTGTCAATATTCTTTCATTACGTCTATGTTATTATTTGATACAATTTATTTATCGACTAAAAATACTTTTTTAATACTAAAAGTTATACTTAATTTTTTTATACGTTATTTAGTTGACATCCAAATAGAGTTTTTGAGGAATTAAAAAAACTAAAAAAAATTTACTTGGAAAAGCTCAAATTTTGAGCTTTTCCAAGATATATCTTTTTGATATTTTTTTTAAATGATTAAATTATCTAATCTATCCCTATGTTATTTTATTAATATCTTTATATTTCTATAACCTTAGTATACTTTCTTTTATAAATATAAACATATAGTCTTCATTTTCATCCACTTTCATTCACTTTTCATTTCATAAAAACATCTTAAAACTTTTCTTTAACTAGTAAGTTTTCTATATTTTATTTTTTTTTCTTAAAATTGGTTTTGATTGATAATGTAATTTTTTTTTAATTACTGGTTCATATATATATATATATATATATATATATATATATATATATACACACACTACAGTTGGTATAGGCGAAAAACAAAATCTTTTTATTTCATTTAAAAAAAATAAAAACAACCAACAGATTTGAAATGGGTACAGATGAATTTTATAAACACCATGAAATGGATTTAAAAAAAAAAAAGAGTAGATAAATACGATCATTTTATTTCGTGAGGCTAATTAAACTAATAGTGAAAAACTAACAGAGAATAATAAAATTTTTATTGTTACTATGATTGATTAGTTTTTTATGGTTGAAATTGAGACAATTACATTTCTAAAATAAATATACTACTCATCTCTCTCATGGTTTTTAGGTAAATTAATAATCTAAAAGTACTTTAAAAATAATTTAACCAAACCGTCTATAATTTAAAAGAGTTTTTTTTTTTTTTATTAACAACCAACGACTTTCTTCCAAAAGATTTATTTCTAAAAGATCTACTTTCAAAAGATTTACTTATAAAAGATCTATTTGGAGAAGTTGTACCAAACGAAGCCTAAAATTATATAAAAATTTCACAGCTTAGTCACTTGATTTCACTTAATTATTTTAATTTTATCTTTTTTAATTAAAAATCTTTAAAGTTATCCAATAGTTAGTATATTTTCTTTTCATAATAAGATTCAAGTTTAACAATACTCATTTTATTAATGTACGTAAAGAGTTTTTTTTTTAAAAAAAAAAAAAAAATTATTATGAGAGTACAAATCTCTTAAAATAAAAGTAGATTTTCAATTATTTTATAATTTTAAAAAATTAAATAAAAGTCTTTAATAATTTTTATTTTACATAAAAATGTAATACGTATCCATATACATTCACCAGATTACAATATATGAAAAAGAATAATTATCTTAGAGATCAACTAATTCTAAATAATTAAAATGAGATTTAATTATATCTATACATCGGGAGTTTGGTAAAAGTTGATTATATAGGCGGACCCCTAGAATTTCATCGTTTATAGTACTCGACACATTGTAAAGGTATGATCTTTTTCAACTCCTTAAAAAGAGCCGGTTAAACCATGATCTACAGTTGTGTGCTCTAAAGTTTGTTGACAAAACGAAGTTGGCTACCTTGTCAATGATGTTGAGGCCCTTCCAGTTAAGGTTAGGGTTTAGAAATAGCAAACCATTCTATGTGAGGAATGGTTTGGTCCATAACTTTACCATCTTGCTTTCTCTTTCAAAAGAGAACAAGCATGACTTGTCTGTTTTTTTGTTGATTTCAGTCTATGTGTTAGATTGGCTTGTATGTTTCAAAGGAAAAAAAAAAAAAAAGAATATTCATCTAAGCTTGTTAGGTGTATCGCATGTTTCTTACAAAATTTACACAGTTTTCTTTTGGAGAAAGTAACATAATTTAAGGATGGCTAGTGGCTTTGTAATTAACAGACAGATAACTCGACATATAAAGTGGTATCAGAATTTTTTTTTTTTTCTTTTAAATAGCACTACGTAACATAATTTCTTTTAGAAGTCATTTATAGTATCACATAACATAATTTCTTTTAGATATCATTTATAATATGACGATTAGAACTTAGAATTAATATTATTAAAACTAAATGAATATTTTTTAACTCCAAATGGTAATTATGAAGAAGTTGTTTCAACAATTATACAAAATTTTGAAAAATACTCATGAACTCACGAATATATTGTAGAACAATCCATACAAGTGTGAGGTTGAACCCATATAGATTGAGAAAAAAAATTAATTCAAACCTGGTTAACATAATATAATCAATTAAAAATAAAATTAAACTAAGCAAAACAGTAATTAAAAGTATGTAAATAGAATAGAAAACAATCAAATTAATAAATACGACGGTATCAGAATTCACCGATTTCTAACTTCTAATTTATAATTATTTATTACTTCCATAAATTGGAGTGACAATTAAAAATCAATTTAGTATCATCACATAAATTTAACAATAAGCTCACTTATTAATTAAGTTGGTTTTTCTTATCTTAAAAAATATAATTTTAAGCATTCTATGTATTCTCATTTATGAAAACAAAGAATCAAATATAATAATAATTAATAATATAAAATTAAGCATACATTAAATATATACTTAACTATCAATAATATATTACATTAAAGATGAAAGAGGTTGATATTTAATCATGACTTATAGCAAAAACCATTAATATTAAAAAACCAACGTTTGAGAATTAATAAAAATATTTAAAAATTACTTCGTTAAACAAAGTTTCATCATAGCCTCATTTAAATGAACATTTGAAAAAAAAAAAAAAAGTCATAAATAAAAAGAACCAGAAACTGAAAGTTTGAAGAGTTACTTCAGGCGGCTCCCAATCTTGGTCCTAAAGCTACCGTTTATGTCTCCTGTTATGAAAACAAAAGCACGAATTTTTTAATCGGGAAGAGAGATTTGAACTTGGAACATTTACTTTGTGAAGAAATGCAGAGCTCATGCTTTATTGAATTACTATCCTTATGTCAATGGGACCTAGTAAAAACTTATGTGATGGTAAGACCGCCAAATGAAATTAGCCATGTAACATTAATTTACATTGGCCTTCTGTTGGAACTATGTTTAGTAAGTCTGAATTAATGATTCTCGTTTCTGCAACTGTCTAGTTAGTCAAAACAGACTCTGCAAGTTAACTATGGTGAGTCAAGTCCGCCTCAGCACTACTATTGCTGTTTCGCCTGGTCATCACATGTCATAATTCTAAAGCTGTTCCACATGTTCATTACATTACATAATTCTTTGTATCCATCCAAAATTTTGCATGTCAACCTAAATCTAGGGAATCACTTGGACAAATCTTCTTGAAGGTTGACCAGCGTGGATAGGTTTGACTTTGAGATGACTTTTAGAAGCCATGATTTCTTACGTTCAAAATATATTTTGAGAGCTATTTAAATAAAAATTTAAATTGATATGTTATATCATTTAAAAATATTTTAAAAGAAAGTTAATCCTCGTAACTTTAAAAAAAAACAAGAGTTTTTACTTCTTTTCTTTTAATGTTAAAAACTAAAAATAAAATCTATCTTGAACAGACCCAATATATAATTTGGTTTAGTTTGTACTCTTCACATTTTTACATAATAAAATTTCATGAGATAATCTTAAAAAATTTATTTTAATTTATAAAAATATTTATTTTATCTTATAATTTTATTTTTATCTAAAATCTCTTTTAATGTTAAAAAATTAATATAAAATAATCATTTTATTCCTTATAACTTCATCATAAATTTATGATTATCGAGGGTATTATTGTTTTTTTACGAAGGATATTTTGAGCATTTTTATCAATATCAAAGGAGAATAGATAAAAATAAAATCATATATAATAAAATAAATATTTTTATAAACTATAATAGATTTTTTTGGAATTATCTCAAGTTTAATTGATGTTCTCTTAAGATATTTCTCCGGATTCTCGAGCTTAATTTTATATTTTGAAAACAAATTATAGGAGGTGGCATAATATTATTGGATGGTCTCACGGCGTTAGCGGTGAGACCATCGCCACAAATTTTCTCTGGGTCTTGATGGTCACTTGTCATTTGTTTCCCTAGTCAATTTTTTTTCCTTTCTTGTGCTCTTTTTTTCTTCTGGACGGCACGTCTTCTACTGTTGGTTTTGACTTTTGAGACTCAATTTTGTTCTTTTTATTTTCTTTGGCACAACACAACACATTTTCTCTTATTGGTTTTTGATTATAGATAATTTTTTATTTTAAAAATATGATTTTAAATATATGAAAATATCAATAAAAATATTAAAAATATTTTTATTGATATTTTCATATATTTAAAATCTCGATATTTTTATTGAAATCAATATTTTTGATAATTTAATCTAAATTCTTTAAGTGTTAAAAGCAGAAAAAGCTAACAGTGTCTTAGTGTGAACTAAAAATTCACAAGCAATTGGCAATGCTTCTTTTTTAACAGTTCCCATGTTTGTTTTTTTATATACTTGCGATGCTCCAGTTTGAACACTTTCCGTACTTATTTGATAGTATTGTCTACATACGTGCACAGTGGAATTTGCTTTGTCACTATAAATGCTTGCCTAAATAATTTAATCCAACCAAAGTCCTCGTAATTAATCTTGCTTTCCTGCGAAGATATGGAAAATGAGGAGAAGAACCGACAACAAAATATGACGCAACAGAGCAGCAGCAACCCAGCAAGAATCAATCGAAATTTAGTGGAGCGAAACCGTCGAATTCTGATGAACAGCCTCTTGTCCAACCTCTTCTCTCTCCTTCCCTCACAGTATCCCAAGGTCCTATTTATTTATTTGTATTCTTTCTCTCTCTCTCTCTCTCTCTTGTTTCTCTTTGCCTTAACTCTTTATTACATGCAGTTTTCAGTGCCTGATTCAGTAGACCAAGCCACTACTTATATAAAGGAGCTTGAAAAAAAGATAGAGAAACTGAGAGAAAGAAAAGAAGTAATTCTAAAAGGGGATGATGTCAAAAAGTTTGAACCGGTACTTTTACATGTCAATTCGTCAGAATCTACTGTGGAAGTAAGTATAGTTAGTGGGTCGAAGAAAAATTTCCACTTGCATCAAGTTATCAGTGTTCTGGTAGAAGAAGGAGCTGAAGTTGTCAACATTACATACCATAACGCAGGCCACATGGTTTTCCATACAATTTATTCCCAGGTACATATAGGTCAATTTCTGTGGCTACGTCTGCATGTGCATCAAAGGTATTGGAGTTTATAAAAGATAATTTATTCATAGGTACCGATTATATTGTGCCACATGTTAAATGCACAAACATGAATTAATTAAATTTATTCTTCTACAGGAATATTGTTGTGATGGCATGTACTCTCAAACTGTGTTCATAACTCTTTTTTTAATGCTCTTGTATGCAAGAAATTTAAAAGGATAGTTTTACTGTCTGAATTTTCTTTTCCTTTTTTTTTTTCCCTCACAAATATAAATATAAGTTTCTTGAACTTACATCAGGACAAATTATTAAGAGAGAAAATTTGTTTTTGTCTTGAGTTTGTTTTTAGTTAAGAAATTTATAGCTATGTAAATCGATCGAACAAACTTTTGTCTTTGTGTAACGTGAAACTCTATTACCTGAAAATTAATATATTTGGAGGTGCAATCCTTTTGCATATATATATATAAACGAGAGTTCTAGAAAATCTCGAGGAAACATTTCATTTGCTTTCAACACTAGTTTTCTCGTATAAAACTCTGTCGATAGATATGAAGTTGAAAATTGCATAAATATTATTTGTATTCAGCTTCAGTATTATGTAATATTTTATTATACCGAAACTGCAATATATAAAATCTTTTCATTAAAGAATTAGATGTTATAAATATTAGAAGTATATGGTGACTAGTTACTTATGTTTTGCAGGCTATCAGTCCTAGAATTGGAATAGAAACTTCAAGAGTGAAGGAGAGGTTGAAGAAACTGATTTCCTAATTAAGGACCGCATTCCCCTTGAACATATATTTACTTAAACAGAAAATCCGACAGGTGCTAGCTTGTGCTATCGTTATCATATCTCTATATATATTATGAATTGCCGACAGGTGCTAGGTTGTGCTATCGTTATCATATCTCTATTTATTTATTTTACTTTATTTCTCACTGGCTTGTACTTAAAACAGAAATCCGACAAGTGCTGTACTTCTCACTGGCTTGCAATTAATAATCAGTTAATCCACGATGTCGTTGTATGAGAAATATATTATTTGAGTTAACTTCGTCTCGTGATCTCTTAATGTGTACCCCAAATTTAATCTTATTGATTCTATAAAATTTCGTTTCTTAAACCGACTTCTATATTCTACTTTTATCTCTTAATGACTTGTCATAGACATAAAGATGTATTCAGGAATTTGTATCAGAATGGATTAAAATAAAATTTTTAAATGAACTTCAATGGTGTATAAATATTTTATAAATTAAAAAAATATAGTTATATCTAGTTAAAAGAAATCTTACTTAACCCTTAAAATTCATATTATAAATAAACAAAAATAAAAGTAATACGATTTAACAAAATATGAAAGAAATATGAAATGTAAGTAAAATCAAGTATCAATCAAATTGTAACTAAATATATTTAATAATCTTTTTTTAGATATAGACAGTTTACATTTTGAAAATCATAATTTATAATGACTATCACACTTTAAATTAAAGAGTTTATTAGGAAAAACACCAAAAATATTAAATTTAAGTAATATATTATACAACTAATATTATGATAAAAAGAAAGAAGCAAAGTGTAAAAAATTTAACGAAAATTTCACATGTAATATATTAAAAAAATTATTACATATGCAATATTTGAATAGAAATTTAAATATAAACAAAAAAAATACATGTATTAGCCAGTAGACTTGAAGTGGCATATTAGCCATCATAACGAGCCTGTATACAAGCTTTACTTGATCAGTACTTATCAACTAGAAACTCAAAAAAGTTTACATACTAAACATTCCAAATCCTCTACTTTTAATAAAAACTAATATATTTTCATCTAACCCCATAAGGTCATAATCACATTATAGCTTGTTACTCCTACATATATATATTCTTTTTAATATATATATTTTTTTCAATGTGGGCCACGGTAAGCTCCCAGCCGACACAATCCTTCGCATATGTATGTCAAGGTTATGTCTCTATTAGCAGAGTATGGGACCATCCTTAATAAAAGCCACCATCCAGTATAATTTCCCTTCTTTAAGGGCACCTTTGGCCCCAGAAAAAATGGTGATTTTTTTTTTTTTTTTTTTTAAGAAGAAGGAAGAAGAATTTTTTTTTTGTGGCCATTTATTTATATGTGAACCGATGAAAATACTTGTATTAATTAACAAGATAAAATTTTTTCTCTCTATTTTTTATTTGTTGTTTGAATCATATATGTTTTTTGAAATTATTTTATGCTTAATTTTGGGTTTGATTTGTAAAATTATTTAAATTATAAATTAAAAACAAATAAAAAATAACAATAAAGAAATCAAATAAAAAAAAATTAGAAAATTTGAAAAACAACGGAAAAGGGGAAAGAGAATAGAATAAAGAAATTTGTCTCGAAGAAACTAGCAAGTAAGCCTCCAGACTTATTACGTCTAGCATGAATACCGACTTTCTGTTATTAAGTAAGTCTTATATATAAAAACCTGGACTTAAAAAGGATTCCAGGTTTTCTTCTTTTATGGACAGAGACTGAAAAAGATTAGAAAGGTTGATGTCAAAAATTCCGTTTCCGTTTGAAATTTCATAACATTTCGGAGTTTGGAGATTAATTCTTTCTTTTAATTGGTCCTCCTGGTTGGGTTGTCATTGTCTGGGTTGTTGGACTAAAGAGTCCATAGTCGATTTGTCCTGATCTGCCGATTCTGCGACGCCGCTTTTACACACATTTCCTGCTCATCTTGATCCTATGAACAAATATCTAATGTTTTTATACCATCTCTATCCTATTACACCTAATTTCACACTATTTTTATATCAACAGTAAATTTTTTTAAACTATTTTTTTTTATATTCTAATATATTTTATATCAAATCTATATAAATAGTATCTTTAAAAAATATTCTATACACTATTCTTTAATCAATATTAATTAATTTCTATCAAATAATTATTGAAATAATAAATTTTTATATACATTAATAATTTTAATTTATTTTATTTTAATATATTATTTATAATATATATTAAAAAATTTAAAATATATTTAATGTTATATTTATTTTAAGGCTCTCAACAAAATATTTTCAACTGTATATATATTTTTTATAATAATTTAATTTATATTTCCAATTATTAATAAAATTATACAAAGATATTGAATACATAATGGACACAAAAGGAAACAATATTGTTGTAGAATAACAAAGGGGGGCATTATTGGTATTTTAAAAAATAAATAAATAAAAGGAGACAAAAAATCCAACGACTTTGAGTGCGACGACTAGTATAACACCGAAATTTGGTGTTATACTATTCATCCAACCCTAAATTTGGACTTTGAAATTTGCAATTTAGTGCTCTCATTGGAGCTAATTTCAGTACTATTTTGGTGTCATATCGGAGAGATGACCTTATACTCACAAGTAGATTGGTGTGATGGTATCAATCCCTCGTGCTAGCCAAAGCTCGAGCAACTTCATTAATAAATAATAGATAATTATACTTTAAACCATATATGTAGGTAAATTTTTAATATATTCCTCTAATTGGAAGAAAATTTTTTCACTTAGCATAGGTCACTCTTTTCTGTCTATTAGAGAGCAGGGAGAAATAAATGTTGGGATCCGATCTGTATCATAAAATCTATATCAAGATGATTTCAATAGTTATAAATCTATCGATAAAAATCAAAAAAAAAAAAAAAAGAGTCAAGTTTCTTATTCCTTCACTAATCATGACTGTTTGTCTGCATGCTAGAAACACCAGGAAAGCAAGCAAGAATATTAGTAGTGCCCAAATCGCTTACGACATTGAAGGGCGTACATGAATTTGATGGTTGTCTTTACATGGTGTGAATGCTTTCACTTCATTTTAAATTTAACGGTACTTCTCGGCATTCATTAATGACACAAGTATTTTGTACTTGACCAAAACCTTTAAAGCTTCTTTTGGTTTAAAAATTTAAATCAGTTTATTTAATAATTTTAATATGAAAAAAATATTTGGTATAATTTTGTAAAATATTTATTTGTAACAGAAATTGATTTGACAATAATGTTAAAAAAGTATGTGAAAAATTACTTTTTTTAAAGTAAATTATAAAATATTATGGTGTAAGATTTAATAAATTTTTATTTATTTTAACATAAAAATATTTATATCCCAATCTTAATTATATTCAAATTTATCTTATTACAATTTTGTTTTTAAATATTGATATTTAAAAACATCAAATCTTTATTGTTTTACATAAATTAAGAAAAATAGATAATTTAAATTTGTTTATTTTATATTAAACATAATTATAAAATTCAGGAATTATAATTATTTACTTGAGACTTGGGCCTTCATACCAGGTGTCAACTTTTATATTTATTGATATTTACCCCGTATTGTTCATAAGATCAATTAATTTTAACCGTTTTAATTAATAACGTAATATTTTAAATACAAAAGTTAATTTAATATAATAATATATTAATTAATATCATATTGTCAATAATAAAACATAATTATTTTTTATCCAATCTCAAATTATACCATATAAAAGTCAATATTATTTTTAATACAATCCCAATTGCACCAATTTACTAAATACATTATAATCAAATCCAATTCTATCTAGTCCAATCCTATAAAAATAGTATAATCCAATCTCGTGCACCAAATATATTCTCAATGTGCAACTCTGTGCATATAAAACAGACCGAGAGTAAAAACACAAAGAAAAAAACAAAAAAAAGGAGAATAGAAGAACTCGTAGATACATCGAAGTAAATTGAATATTTATATTGTGAATCGAGGGTATAATTCCGCTTGGTGACTTTTCTCCAGACCGATGAAATAGTTCAAGTACGTTCGATTGCTAGCTTCTGCAATCTGATATTTTCTGTTGAAAGGTATTATTTGTTTTGGATCCTAGCCTCATTGTCATTAACTAAAAAAAGAAGAAAAAGTGCAATACGCCACGATTCATGAAAAAAGAACGTAGAATGTTAAACGAAAGCAACTGTTATGCTAATTTTCAACCAAAGCTGCTCCAAGTAGCAGCCTTTTTGGTCAATGGTTGCTGGCGCCGTTGGTTGGCGCCAGCAACCACCCATGCCTCCTTTGTCAGGGGCATGGGTTCGACACCCGTCCCACACATCCAAATATTATATATATATATATTATCTAATATCATAATTATAATTATAATATAAATATATTCTCTGATCTCCCACCAACTGTCCCCCACCTTCGTGTGGGTTTCTCTCCATCCGTTTTTGGGTGTGTTGATCCCTCCTAATTGGGAGTTGTCATTCGGGCCGTGCCCTAGTGTATTATCTCGGTTGATCCCGGTCGTCTCCTGGATCTGTCCCAGATACAGTTCATGTAATAAAAAAAAAAAAAACAGCAGCCTTTTTGGGTTGAAATTTTTTTTTATGTTTATTCCAATCTCATCCCGTTTCATTGAAAGGCCCCCGTAAACTAGTGACATATGAGGCGCATTGCTCGGACAGTTACTTCAGTGTATCAAACAAAATGATCAGATGTATTTTGGTTATATGGGGCAACTTCCATGTATTAGGCCCAACAGTTTGGCCCAACTGCTACAAGGGGCTGTTTGAAACATTATTTTTTTTAAATTGACATTAAAATTGGGTAAAGGCTTACTGGGATTTATCGCAGTTAAGCATTAATAAAGCAATCTAAATAGTTAATTTCAAAATAATAATAATAATAACAACATAGGAGATGTCTCCTCACAATCATTTCTAATTAATTTTAAGCAAAAATGTATATATTACTAGCCAATGTTCTAAACGATCCTAGGGGCTAGTCTGGCTAGGTGCCATCTAGGTTTCTCACTGGTAAACGGTTAATTCATTGACTATCGATCAACCCAAAAAACAAATTAAACAAACGATTGCATGATACAAGACCAAAAATTTTGTTTTTTTTAGATCATGGGATGACATATTGAATTAACATTGGTTACAATTAGAGATGACAAAAATTTCTAATATGATCCAAATCGATTAGGCTTCAATCTGTTTGGGTCAAGTTGAGGCATTGAAATTGAGTTTCATATTGAGTTCAGGTCAATTGTTTTATTTGATTTTATTTGGGGTCCGGTTTGGATCAAAAAACTTATAATTTGATTCAACTCTTTTAACCCATTTTAATTTATTTTTGTATATATTAATATTATTTTTATTAGTATTATTACTATAGTTTATTTTTAAGTTTTGTGCATTAGTACTTTGTTATGAAACTTTTTTATGTACTAATTAGTATTTTGGTGTGTATACGGGAACTTTGTTATGTGATAGTTATTATTTTGATATCTGTACTTAATAAATGATCGAAATGCCCCTAGATTACACTAGAGCTCAAATTCGACCTACAAAGGTTAATTTTCGAAAATTTGTTTTCACTTTATTTTTCTTTTCAAAATCCATTTCATAAACATCCACATAATTCAATAAATATCATCCAAATAATTATATCACATTCTAAACATAAAATGACTAATTTGCAAAGTATTTAGTAAACTAATAAAAGAGACTTTTTAAGATAAGTGTACACCAACCTTTTTGGACTTGCTTTTTAGCTTTTCATTTCACGTCTCCCTAACCTTCCCTAAGGCCTCACACATTCAAACCCTCACATAGGGTTCAAAATAATTAGATTTTAATAAAGAAATTCACGTAAAATTGATCAAATACAAAAATAATTAAATTTACATGCTCTAGAAATTATTTAAACAATTTTTTAACCTATACCTATCACAATAAATCAAAACCCATAAACATACCTATTTTTTACCCATTTTTACAAGAAATCAAGCTTGGAGAATTGATGGGTTTTGATGAATTTAAGATTTGAAATTGGTAGGTGATGAAATAAAAATGAAATTTGAGAGATTTAATAATTAAATAAATAAAAAAAATTGAAGAATAGAAGAAGATGAACACGAGCAGAGGGAAAAGAAATTGATGTCGGCGATGAAGAGCAGTAACTAAAAAAATCTGGACCAAAAACAGCTTTCCGTAGTCACAAACTTCTTATAATTATGAAATTATCTCAAAATTTTTGTTATTTATAAATTGACCCCAAACTGTTTTATTTTCTATATTTACACCCCTACTCACATACTAACATCCCATTGGACATTCTTGCCAACACATCATCTCATTAACTCATTCAAACTTATCCATAACCTTATTTTATCCAAAAATAATTAATTTATTTTAATGAAAAATAATAATAACAATAATAATAATACTAATAATTATATAATAAATTCTTTATTTAACTCAAAAATTATCTCCTACAATATAATACAATTTTACTATCCTAACCTTCCCATTCTACTACTTATTTTATTTAAATTCGAAAATAATTCTTTACGGGAAAAAACGTTTTTGAAAATATTAAATTTCACTTATTAACGATCAAAGCATTTTACAATCACATGAAGTTCATTAAATTAAAATTTATTCTTATTTAATAAATTACTTATGAAATTAATGAATATTAATCAGATGAAAATAACTATCGGGGCATTCCAGCACACTTATCAAACGGCCACAAAATTTAGAATATGACTTAATAACCTAAAGATCATTCATGACAAATTTCATAATTTTATACATTCATTTGCCTATTCATATAATCAAACAAATCTGATAGTGTTATTAGGAAGCAAATTTCCAACAGCCTTTATTTACTCCATAAAAAATCTATAATATTTTAATCTTATTTTAAAATAACTCCAAACATAACAATATGATATTATAAGCAATCATACCCTAAAATCCTAATATTAATAAATAAAAATATGAAAGAAAGAGAATAAATCTACTCGATTCTTAACTTTGTTAATGGAGAAGAAAAATTTTTAAATGATACATGAAAGTTTTCAAGGAAGAGAAGTAATTGTTGAAAGTGAAGAAGAAGAATATATATATATATATATATATATGAAACTTCAAATCCTAATAGCACTTAGGGAAAATATATAAATATATATATATTTGCCTTTTTTGTTTAAATTTTTTCTATTTTTGGCAGGCCACCAAATTCACCCAATTAGACTTTTGTACAATTGCTTTAACATTATTATATAACTTGGACTTACACTTAATTTGGGCTCAATTAATATCTTGATTGTTTAAATTCAGGCCTTACACCGTCATCGATCAAATTAATGATTAGATGGAGGAGAGTATCTCCTCTACCTAATCATAGAGAAAATTGGTTTTTTCACTTGATAACAGAGGAAACAACCTCCTCGTCCAATTTTAGGTGGAGGAGACAAACATTAATTAAACTATATTAAAATTTACGTTTTAATTAAGAGACTGTTTGTTTTTTTAATTTATAATTTAATGGTGTTAAATTACACTCATTAAGTTATTTTTATTTATTTTTTAAAGTGGTTAAATCATATAAAACTACCCAAAAGAAACTAAAAAAAAAAAAAAATTAAGTGTTAACTTAATTATAAATCACTTAATGATATTTAAAATATTCTATTACAAGTCTAACCTTCTAAAATAACATATCCTCAATTTTATTTTAATTATATATATATTTTTTCTAATACTTATATGACCTAATTAAAAAAAAAAAAAAAACCCTCTTATCCCAGAAATTTGTAAAATTGGACTAATGTATTTTAATTTACAATTTCAATATTTACTTTTTCTAGTTGCTTTTAAATATAATTCAACTCATTTATAATTTCACTATTTTTATTTAAATATATAAATTCAATTAAGTCTATTATACTTTTTAATCATATTTTAATTATAAATAAATATTACAAATAATTATTTATGTTTCTTTTGTTTGTATTATATGAAATAAAATTTCATAACAACTAATTAAAAAAATGGTATAAATATTAAATTATTGTTTATAGACAATTTCAACTTTAAAGAACAAACAATTTTATAGTACATTCAGATATGAGGAAAAAAATATATATATTCATATTTCATATTTCAACCATTATTAAGTTTTCAGTAAATTTTAACTGTTCAGTTTTCAGATAAAAAAACAAACGATTTCTAATACTGGTTTAGTGAGTAGATGGATCATCATTAGTTAAAGTTTGGTTTTCAGACATTCATTATTTGCTTATTATTTAATAATGAAACAATGATACATAATTACTTTATATTCATGTAAATATATAAATCAAAATTTCATGGAAATCTCTATTTTATCAATTTTAGTTAGTTCGTTTATATCTTTCTAAGGTGTGAGAATCTGAAGGCGGCAAATTCATTCTATTCTCGTGATTATGCAACCTCACCAAATGCAAAAACTCAATCATTGAAGAAGTTGATGCAGGTTTCTCTATCTCGCAACAGTCAACTACTACGAGCGTCTCTTTCGTAGCATTTCACAAAACAAAATTAATTAATGAAACCCTCCACACTTAACAAAATCATACGTATATTGGGAGCGCAGAAGTAGTTTCTCATGGAAAATGCACTTCATTTTTCATCATTAATGGCACCTAAATTTTGCTTATTATAATCAGCCGTCCAGTTCTGATCAGACATCAAAGATAGAGCTATAGTTAGCTAGTTCATGTCAAGGTTTAAATGCATGCATTGCAGAGTCAGTCTTATTTTTGATCAAAAGTGTTGTTTTGTATTATCATAAGTGTTTTCAAGTATATTTTCATGTGTTCAGTTGAATGTAAGCAGAACCTTTTAGCAGAATGAAAACAAATGTTTGTGATGCTTCGTTGCATAAGCGTTTTAGCTTTTCTTTATAACAAAGAAGAACATTTTCTATTCAAATAAGCATTATATGAAAATATTCATATATTCATTTTCAATTGCAAGATCTTGAATTTTGATGAATCTAAAGCCGAAAGTATTGTCTCTTTTGCTTACTCTGCACAGGTTAAGCTAACACTTTTCAACCGTGAAATATTTCTTTCACTGAGTTTATCTATTCATTTCAACGGGACATCTTTGCAGAAAATAAGTTATTGACTATAAGGCCTTATCCTTATCCCTGGGGAGACGATGAAGGAGCCATGAATCTAGTCGAAGAATGGTCTATAAAATCTTTAAATGATACCAAAAGGCATGCACTCATAACCACAGCATTCCTGCCATTCTTTTCTCCAATGGAGGATAAGCAGGAAATCATTTTCATGACTTCACAGACCTCGTTATTCCCCTTTATTTAAACATCCAGACAGTTTAATGGTTTCTCATCACCAACAAGAAGTCCTGGTAGATTGGGAAGTTCCAAAATGTGGTGAAAATTTTGTCAAAATATGAACCTATTGATGTCGACAAAGACAAGGGTCCACTGCTTCACGAGTGGGATCAGAGGCCTTAAACGACACGACAAAGAGCTGAACATTGATCCTTCATTGTCTAGAAAGAGAACGCGATTAAGATCAGGGACAGCACAAATGAGAAGCCCCAACTCCTAATAATATCACAACATAGATCATGAACACAGACGAGATTGCTCAAATGGCTAGAAGGATGGGGTTCAAAGTAGTGGCAGAGGTAGACATGAATGAGTCAAGATTTGCAGAAACTGTGAATTCTTTTGATGTTTTGGTGGGAGTTCATTTCATGGAGCTGGGCTGACCAACATTTGTTTTCCTGCCAGAAAATGCAGTTTTCATCCAAGGGTGGATGGGTTGGCCAGGATAGAATGTGAAAAGCCTTCAAAGGATATGAACTTGAGGTGCTTAGAATATAAGATCAAGATTGAAGAAAGCAGTTTGATTCAACAATACACAATTGATCATCAAGTCCTAAAAGATCCTGCTTCAATTGGACAACTGGGTTGGTTAGAATTTAGGTCTATATATGTGGACAAACAAAATGTAGAGATCGATGTGAATAGGTTTAGAAGTACTTTCTTAAAAGCCCTTGAACATTTGCATCAGTGAATGCATATATTACTTCTTCTGAATCTCACTGTTTCTTATTCTTTTACCTTAATACTTCCTACGTTTGCAGTTACAAGTCACTTGTTTTGTGAAAGGCGACAACAAAGCGGCACACATTCTACTAAGTTTTTTAAACAATGATGGGTTAATGAGTTCAGCTCAACAACCGAGGCCTAACAACTCGGTACGGCCTGCATTATTTGCATGTCAAAACCAATTAAACATAGATAAAAGAAATGATATAAAATAAAATAAAATAAAAGTATAAAATTCAATAACAATTTCATTTCGTTAAGAAAAACGATTAAAAAATATCACAATTTTATATCATATGGTGATGGGGAAACTGGATTATAAGGGATTAAGTAACCAACTTTGACATGTGTGGTGGGAGCCTCAGCCATGTATTTTGGCATAAATCTTGGTTTATTAAAGCTACCGAAATACAAGAAGATATTCCTGAGAAGGAATCAAATAAGTCTTAAGGCAAAATACAGTAACAGTAATTCAGATTAACTTTGTTCTGACAATAATAAGAGAGTGTCTAGGTAAAAATCAACAACAAAGTCCACGAATAAGAAACACCAATCTCGGGCATTGTCTCCTAGTATTATTGGCATGAACTATCCATAAAAGGTATTCATATAAAAATTTAAGCCAATTGTCCTTGGATGGCAAAAATATACAATAGACACAGAATTAAATTGATACTCAAACCAATATCTCATGATTCCCATGGTAAATGACCTAAAATCAATAGTTGTCAAAAGTGAGGATGTGTGTGAACCTAGTATCTATCGTATATAAACTAATTGAATGGGGTTTATAATGTATGCTTTTCATTACACAGGTACAAAATTTTCTAGCTATCTTTTGCTATTTCTTTCCTATATCAAGAATAGTGTTAATAGTGCCTACCCTACTGATTTGAAAAGAATACAAATGCAAAGAGTGGCTACCTGATACAGCAATCGCAGCTAGTCAATAAAGAATTCTAGGCTGGACAGGTAAGGCCTTCTCCTCGAACCCCCGATCATTGTTCATCTCTTCTAATAGTTACCTTGAAACTCTAGTTTTTGCCTCCAAAGACAACTAATTTTACACTTTTCCTAAATCAGTATCAGAAAGGCCAGCAACTGTCACGGAATCTTTAAGTGCAGTTATGGTTCCAGCTGTCATTCTGAAGCCCACAAGTCAATATGAACTTGAGACTTCAGCAGTAGCTCTATACTTCCTTGGTGAAGAAACATTATGGAGATATTATCTCGTCATTGGTTCTTCAAGTCAGCTTAACTCCAGTTAGCAATATGATTCAAGTTCTCTTTTCATTTTTCTTTTTGCTCTTCTTTAAGAGCGTCAACACGTGGTCAAGATTTCTGGCATAGAAACCAGGCACCCTGCCTTCATTGCTTATAATTGGCCATGTCAAAACAAGAGACTGCCACAAACTAACTCCAGCAGTTGAGATTATACAGCAAGCTACACCAGGAACCATAAAACAACTTTTGGATTCAATATAAAACGTGGGTTGGGACAGGATGTTAAGTTCTTTGGACCAAACAAAGATCATTAATCCCAGAAATTTAATTGGAATATCTGTTCATGAACAAATTCTAACTATTTCATCTTCTTGAAGAGCTTCACTAACAAAATCTATATTTGAGAGGCATAAATCTAAATTTCAAAAAGCTTTTCACACAAATGACCGGAACTACTGCTTGTCTATTAGCAGATATTCTGTTAGCTCATGTACTCTAATGAAATACAAGTAGTTCGTTCCATAACAGATACGTATTCTTCATGTTGAGCCTAAAAGCCTGGCTTCATATATTTTTATCACTCAAAAAAGTGTGATGCAATCATCAAGAAACTTATTGCCAAAGACAGAAATTGAAGCATCCTCAGTTACACATCTTGAAGCATATCATGACATACAATTCCCTATAAAGGTTTCAGCCCATTCTTGAGCAGTATGGGTTTTCACATGTGCAAAAGTATGACGATGTCGCTTTTCTCTTTCTTCAGGAGACATTTTTAGAGCCCGGCCAATTGAAGCAGCAACGTCTGTGATGTCCCGAGGATTCACCAGTATTGCTCCAGCACCCAAAGATTGGGCAGCACCAGAAAACTAGAGTGTACAAGAGTATCAGAAGTATGATGGAGAAATTTCCCAATATTGATGAAATATGGCAGTGTTTTTATGAAGCGAAACTAACCCCCCAACTTAAACAAAATTTAGCATAAGATTTTATGACTAGGAGAAAATCCGCCCATAATA
Source organism: Dimocarpus longan (assembly GCA_022984855.1). Lineage (NCBI taxonomy): Eukaryota > Viridiplantae > Streptophyta > Magnoliopsida > Sapindales > Sapindaceae > Dimocarpus > Dimocarpus longan. The sequence goes on from CM041024.1 coordinate 16,816,124, forward strand.
TATAAAAGATAAAGATTCATCGACAATTGACTATAAATTGCATAAGACTCCTTTAAAAAAAATAAAATAAATCCTGTCGACATCCTCCTAAATCTGACAACCAATCTTCATGAAGTTAATAAAAATCAGGAACAAAACTTGGAAGGAGTAATTACTTCACTAAGAATGAGAACCCCTTTCTTTGAGTCTTGGCATGCCACAAACTCATAGCTGACAAGATTCATTGCACCCCTTAAAGGTGTGACAAGTGCTACATCTGAGAAAGCATAGAAAATACAAAGAAATTTTTCATGAGTTATAAACTGAAGAAATTTAACCAAGCAAAAGCAGTTAAATCAACTATAAAATTGCACCAGTGATAGCACAAACATTTTGACAATACAAGCAGGTGACCATTGTAACAAAGATGCTGACCTCTAAAAGTTAAGGATCCACTTGGCATTATCGTCAAAAATTGTTTTTCATTTCATAAATCCAAAAAGCAGGTAAAAAGAGAAATTGGTATGGTAGAAAACATGAATTATTAAAAACAAGTGTTAAACTAAAAACCGAATTAAAGATTTTTTATACCTTTTTGGGGAAAAAAAAAAAAAAAGTGGATATGAAAAACACTAAGAACTCTTCTTCTACTACACCAGAAAAATTACTGAAACATTGTTTTGATTCCCCCTAAACTATTTGTACACTAACGAACACTTTCTTGCATCTTAAAATACAAAATTCAATTTCTTGTTTCAACATCTCCAAAAACAATACAAACAAACTGTTTTATCTCAAAACATTTTTTAGACATTCTCATGTCTTTAAAAAAGTTGAAGTTCTTGTTCTGTTCTGCAAAAAACTCTTTAAAAAAGGTTGCAAAACAATACTGAATAATTCTTAACTTTAGCAAACCACCCCTTAATAGGAGTTGTTGAGCACTTCCCTTGATCCTATTATCTTAAAAGGTCAAGAGTTTAAGTCTCACTCCTAAAATACAAGATATGAGTAGTTTTCCATGAATTTAATCCCTCCACCTCCACCATTGAAAAAAAAAATCTTAATTTTGTCTCTCAAAATTAATGGAAGTTCTAATGTCTCAAATGACCTAAATTGATTTATTAGTTCGATATTTTCCATAAAAATCTTCATGAACTTATTTAGGTAATTCCTATATCCATAACATATAATGTTTGACAAAATAAAGTAGGCGAGAACACAGTCGTCAATGGTTCTAAAAGTATGATCAGGAGATCGCCTTTGTTTTGGTATGAATCAATTGAAGAAAAAGTTATTATCATCATAGTTGTAAAATCTATAATAACAGGAGATACACCATCAGTTTGAAACAAAGTAAAACATGAACCTATGATTTACACTCTCAATGTGTCAGCAACAGACCAAACTGAATCAAAACAGAAAGATATACAAAGGGCACATAGAGCAGAAACAAATTCAGAATTAAAACTTTGACAACTCAAGTTGATGATCATGCTTCAAGACCACTAAAAATGGACATAAAATACAGTAAACAAGCAAAGGTCGTACATGCAGTTCTAGCCAACTATTATTTTACTTTTCCACTGGATCAGTAGCAAATCTTAGTTTGCATCAAAACACATAAAGCTGTTTTTATCAATACCTTAGATGATAATAAATTACGCATACTTATCATTCATGTTTTCAAAAAGTAAAGTATAAAGGCCTAGAGGGACTATTTATGTAAGAGAAAAATATAGAATTGAAAAGTAGAGCACAAGAATTAGTACCAGTAACAGCATATAGTGCACACAACTCATGGAAGTCAAGAGAATGACCCTGTAGAAACAAGGAATTTCACTAAAAAAATTATTAATATGCAAGATCATTCATTATCAACAAGAGGTAATAGTTTATGTACACGCTATGCATCAAAATAAAAGATTTCGCTGATGTCAGATGTAGCCCACAATCTACCAAGCAAATGAAATATGAATAGAATCTAAATAATCAAAAATATTTTTATAAATATTAATCTACATAATTTTTCTGAAGAGTTATAAATTATACAGCTGATACTAGTGGTGATCTCTCTCTTTGACGAAGATACTTGGAAAATGATTTCAAAAGTCAGCATATCAATTTGTTATGCTAAGTTATAAAACAGTGAGCCCCGTAACACAGGAGAAATGGTAGAAAAGTTTGTTTGGAAAATGAAACTGGCATAGGGAAAAAAATTCATTTAATTTCATTCCAGAAGTTTGCCAACAAAGATAATCAATATAGACTTAATGGACTATACAGTGATAGAAGTGGCAACCTTCGTTCTCTGAAAAATATAGTTAAAGAAAGATTATTGAAACCAGCATTGCAAATTGTAATGCAGAGCAATAATATTATATGTTTAAGATCACAAAATCTCAATTAATTTTTTTTTATTTATCTGATACTTACAAATATCTGAAATTCTTTGTTCATCAATTCTATACTGAAGACTACTGGCAAACCCCACAAACTTAGTGATCAAGAAACTTGAGTGATATTATGTATCCTACATAGGTGCTCCCAATGAGATTTGAAATCATGACCTCAAGTGGACCCAAAGACCTTTAACCACGCAGCCCACCTGTCTATTGCTCTTTCATGTTGACACTCCTATCACTCCACTGGTCATGTGAACAACAATGATGCTCTTCTACCATTTTTTACTAATATACATTATGTCTCCCAAATTTTACTGCAGGTCAAGGATAAAATAAAAATTGAGCTCAATGAAAGTCTTAAATAGTTACTTTCAGTTCAGTATATCAATTGAGCCAGAAAAACGAAAATGCAACAAATGCCTCGTAGATTAGACAAGCATGGAAGTCAGACATACCAGAGGATGTATTGGAACAGTAGTCCGACTTCCAAATCGGCCATTAATGCGTCCAACAATTTCACGAACCTGGCTAGTCAGTTTTTGATCTGTGAATATACAGATTGTATTGAAGATAATAGCATACATCAAATCAAAGCCATAATGGCTAAAGAGTGAAGTTTGCACTAGCATAGAAAGAGACTGCATTTAGACATTAAAACGTCATTGAATTGTAACATTACTCTAACAAATGAATTTTGTAGTGGTGTTGCCAAAGAATCTATTATGACAATAATATCTTGGTTCAGAAAGAAACATAAAATGGCCAATGAGACAGCATATAACAGCACTCATAAATGGCTGAGAAACAATCAGTTTAACCCAAAAGAGCAAAAAGAAGAAACTAAAATAAAAACAAAGGTAGATAACAATCTGTATGAAGGAGAAATTAAGTTGTTTTACGTGAAATTGTTAAGACATTAGCGCCAATGCACACGATAAATTTGCATTTGAGAGGATTCAACATTCATCAACAAATGACCAGCTCTAACTATCTTCTATGCTTTTGTATTAGAAGAAATTGATAAATTTATCCTTCAACTAAGCTTGCTGCCACTAAAGAATCCATTTTGACCGGTAAACTCTGCCGCACCTTTTTTATCTAAAGTCCGGAGCATCTAAGGTTTGTGGACAATATAGAATAGAGACAATGGAAATGCAATCCGCAGCTCCAGCCTCCGGGAAATCCAATTCCCAAATCTCTCCTTCACGAAGCAGTTTGTACCAGCAAGAAGATGAAGTAGGTGTGAAGCATTCCCTTTAGTATTAAATACTGATCAACCAAAATGATTTATATCAAGATTTCTAATTCCCGTTTCACTCATTCTCCTTTCTGATAGTGCTTTCAGTATTTTTCACGGCTGCAAAAGAGCATGTCATTATGATTATTCTTTTTATCCATACAGATGCACGCACAAGAACTCATAGGGGAAACAACTTATTGGTCATAGTGTTAATCCGCTCTGCTAAAAATAACCATTTTTTCCCTTTTATTTTTCCTTTGTTCCTATTAGAAAGAGAAACCCAATAGAGTTCGAAGTTCACCTACAATGTCATCCTTAATAGCATCTTTTCCAAGTGCTCCTATTAGATGACAGCTATCTATTCTAAGATATGCTCGAGATATAAAGAATAAGATAGTGTTAAAACTTAGTCAAAACGATATTCTAGTACTAAAAAGAAAATGACCAGGAAAATCAATGCAATAAAGTCCTCGTGCCCTACAGGAGATAACAAAGCCTAATAATTCCACAATCTAACATGGAATGTAGATCTCCAAAGTAAAAGCAAGGGTCTCACAGCATTGGGTGTCTCTGTGTCTGTGTGTGTCTGAGTGTGTATGTTTATGTGTGTATATATATATATATATACACACATATATATATACATCAACTGCACAAAGAACCAAACACGTCGAAAAGTTTTACAAATCACTCATGATCTTACCTTATCTTTAACAAATAACATTCAAAATTTATTTAGGGGTCGCATCCAACTCCAAGGTATACAGGCCCTAATATAGAAGCCGAAAAAGGTATGACTTCAGACAACATGTCTGGAAATATACATATTTATTTAACTGGTCTTGTGTACATAGCATGGCAGCAACCGTGCAGCACAAATTTCACGTCTTATCTTCTTTTTATTTTTATAAATATTATTCTAACTTAAATTATTAAGTAGAAGAATTTTATTAATGTACGCCTTGAGAAACTAGCAATGTTGGTAGTTTGGATGCAGACAATTTTTTCATCGATCCTAATTGCATTTAATGTCTTGAATAGTAAAATTCTCACCTTTTATCTGAATTACCAATATTGGTAGTTGCTTTTAATGTATGCCTTTAGAAGAACATTAATAGAAACTTAATTAGAAAAAAGCTTAAGCAACTTGGACCATTCAACCCAAAAAGACTGAAATTATCCCTACCAAATTGAGATATAACAGTAAGAATAGCAGAACCATATGTTAAATAAGATCCAGCAAATAAGCGAAGGATAATACTTTCAGGAACATCTGTTCTTGTTGGCACTGCAATTTGCAGCAAAACAACTTTATCACTCCAGTGAGGGTTATCCTCAAGAAACTTCTCGAAAGCCAGTAACTTTTGTGGAATTCCTTTAATCACATCAAGCCGATCAACACAGAGCATTACCTGTAGAGTCAGATCAATTATGTTAAGCACTTTAGACAACAAAAGTTACAATGTTTGTGTTAAGTTTCTAGTCAGTACATGGGGGAGAGGGGGACAATGAGAGAGAGAGAGAGCAATAGATGGAAAGAGAGAGAAACGAAGAGTATACAATTATCTTTTCCCTGATAACAAGACAGCACATAAGCACTATGGTATAAAACAACGACAAACATCACTTACTAAAGAGGCATAACATTTTTCCTCAAAACCTTTTTAATTACAACACACTGGTAGCTAGAAATGCTTATATGTGATTAGGATATCACTTAATTCCAATAACAAATGATAAATCATACATCATACTACATCTGAAATGAAACCACCTAGAAATGACAAGTGCATTGCTGATATGAAACCCTAGTACACTAGTGCAAACCTATTGTAGAGACTGGTGTATCACACTGGATAGCCACCAGCTAAAACTAACATTCATAGCAAAAATGAGAAAACAATGGATCACTAGGCCTCTAATAAACACATTTCTTTGAGTTAACCATACGAAAACTCTCAACATACAATAACAGATCTTGAACAACTTTTACTTTCCAGCTCAAATGCTTTATGATGATTGATTGCTCAACCCAACATCTAAAAGTTATTAAGTTCGCGGAACAGTCAGACAGCAGAAAACTAAAATATGATGAATCTGGTAAAAGCTAGTCATCAAGTCATAAAGCAACATTAACTTCAAAGATATAAAATATGTGTAAAAAGCAGAGGCAGCTTATCTTTTTCTTATACATAGGCAGAAAGCAAGTTCTAATCCAGTGAAAGACCTAGGAACAATAAGTTGAACCAACAGAGGACTACAGATCATAGTGAAAAACAAGAATCATGAACTTCTTACCATGTCAAATCTAGAGATTAAGGCATTTTAAAAACAAGAAAGCAATGAAAAATGAGATATTTTAAGAGCATCTCAAACCATATTAGCTATCAATTATTATTAACTCCAACCACTCTCCATATTGTTAGCTATATTTTAAAAAAGTTGAATCACCCTAGTCAAATATAGAGAGTGAGAAATCTTAGCCAAACTCTCTCTCCTATTATTTTAATATTTATTTGTGACAAATCAAACAATTTTCTATTTGAAAAAACAAACTTGCATGAATTTTTACACTTGTTTAGTCACAATAGAAAGAATGGTTGGAGTGGCTCAATCAAAAGTTGCTAGCTAAAATGATTTTCTTATTATGTTAGCTCAAATTTAGCTAATAATTAGAGAGTTCCCTTGAAGATACTCTTAACAGCTTAGATAAGTGCAAGGAAACAGCCACAACAACTGAGATTTTTGGAAACTATAAAGTAGTTTTCCTATCAACATTATTAAAAACTAAACACATTGCATCCAAAATCTCTCAACAACAGAGCTTTCAAAACTGACAGCCAAAACCATTTGAGTGAAATTATGCCAATATTTCTACAATTCCAGTAGGATCAAAAGTTGGCCATATACTTCAAAAACTAGCAATTTACTTTACTCAGACGTCAACCTAAACACTTTAAGTTAGAACTACCAAATGTGTTGTAATAATAACAACAAGATCTACCTTTTGACCAGCAAATTTTTCTTCTAATTTCTTGATATGATCCTGGACTTGAGGGACCTTAAGAGCCCGCATGAACCGCTCAAAATTTATTCCAATAGAAAACTGAAATTTCAAGCATATAAGATCAACATATAAGTGCAAAAGTTGAGGAATGTGTCTGCTGACTTAAATGCCAGAACAACAGCTAAAGTTACAAGCTTAAAAGAATTAAATAATGACAGAATTGATCCAATAAGCGATTCAGCTTAATACATACCACAGCAACTCGAGTCAATCTCCCCTGGTTCTCAACACCTTTACATGTCCTCTCATACCCAAGAATTCGAGTACAAGCACTAACAAAGTGCCTTTCATAGTCATAGGTCTGAAAACTGAAACACAAAATTAACTAAACGTTTGTCATATGATGATATATCTCAATCAAATCATTACAACAATGACAATAATATGTAATGAGTATGATAAAAAGTAGCAGAGTAATTGTAACATAGAGACAATTTGATGGAGAGTAAAACTTACACAATATCAAATCAATATATCCTGAAACTGTCATTCCAACAAAGTTCAATCCTGTTTTCTTTCTTCTTTCTTTTTTTTCTGTTTTTAACACTAGACCTTAATTAAATAGAACAAGAGGCACAATATAGTATTAATGAGAAACATCGTGTGATTTAAGAAGATATACACGAGAGTATTGATGAGAAACTTCATTTGATTTAAGAGAAGATATACAAGACAGAGGTGAATTAGGAATCCATCATTAAAACAGAGGGGCTAAAGACAAACAATAACAAAACGTAACAAAGAACAACTACAATATGAAGAACAACTATAGCATAGCTATTCCTACATATCTCATTAAGAGTTTACTGCATATAAGCTTGCTTCGTGAAAATCCAGATTTAGTACAGATGAAAACCCTTCACTCCAAGTAGCATGCAGAGTAAAGCAAAAGCGTACCCCACCAAATCGGCAGCTAGAACTGCACGCAAAAGATCTGATCGAGATGGCAATGTCATCCATATTTCATAAGACGGAAATGGTGTGTGGAGAAACCAACCGACTTTCATTTCACTGTTGTATTCTTTTAGGCATTTTGGAAGAAACATGAGATGGTAGTCATGGCACCATACAACATCACCCTCTTTATAGTGTTTGTTTACCACATCAGCAAACATTTGATTGGCCTCTTTGTATGCAGCAAACTGAGACTGATAACTGCCGGTGTTGGCCAGGCAATCTTCTTGTGAAAGATAATGAAAAAGAGGCCACAAGATGTTGTTGCAATAGCCATTATAATATTGATGAACACTATCTTCATCAAGAAATACAGGAATACACATCTGCAGTATATTCCATAAACATTAGATTGGCTCAAGTAGTTTCCACACTTATCTTATATTAAAACAATCAACGTTATATAGAGATTGAACTTTATACCTTTTCAGCCAAAGCATTAGTAAGTGCCCTCTGTCCATTTTCATCCGGCACATTTACACCTGCCCATCCGATTCCTATTGCCTCAAAGTCATTTACACCTTCAAAAGATTCAATCATAAAGCTTATAATTTCTCATTTCCAGAGCACACATCAAAAACAATAATGCATAAGAAAGTCGAGATACTACTTACCCAGAAGAGCACTGACTGGACCCCCAGCACTTATTTCAACTGACCATAAATCTTCTCCACTCCTGACTGCAGAGACCGGCAGCCTGTTGGCCACCACCAGCACACGTTGGCGAAAAGGCCTGACATCTTTTCTTTCACCTGCCTCATTTTGTGCTGTCGTGGCCCCATCTAAGTCATTCTCCACAACAGAAGGGTCACCATCCCTTAAACGTGGGTCACAGTTGGATTTTTCAGGCCCTCCCCCATTAATATCACTCACTCTAGAACCAACTGCCATCACCGATAAAATAAAGCTAGCTCTCAAAACAATTGTTGCCCCCGCACCTACATTTGTTCAAAACTAAATCAATCAATCACCTTGTCAATAACCAAAGTTGATAAACTATTTAAAATTCTACTCTACTCCAGTGCAAAATCTCTATCAAACATACAAAAAAACCAAAAATAAAACAAAAGAATGGCATCCACAGAATTGCAAGAGGCAAGAAAATGAAACAGTTTTACAGCCCCACATTCAGAAACTCAAATATGGTGATGCACCAACCAACCTTAGAATCTCCAAACCAAGTATAAATCATGAACCCACCTCAAGTCAAGAGGCAAAAACCAAGATTACATAGCAGCAGACACCCTTTAAAACCAAGACTAGTATATCAAGAATGGTAGATGAGGCTTCAATTAAAAGGCAAGAATAGAGAGAGAAAAAGAGAGCCCTGCTTCAGAGGATGATGATAAAATAAAGGCTTACAGCCATGCAAATAAACCAATTCATTACTGTTGTCAACATTATAGTTTCATCTAATGATATTGATTATTAACAATTTTGTTTTATGTGGAGAAGAAGGTGTACGAAATTGCAGAAAACGGAAATATGGTGAACGCAGTGGGGGAGAACAAACCTGAGGAATTGCGGACTGGGAGAGAGAGTGAGAGAGTGACAAGTGGAGTAGACGAGTAGTGGAGTGGAGGGGTATATAAGACAGAGAGAGAGAGAGAGAGAGAGAGAAGAGACGAATGAGATTCAAAAGAAAGAAAAGAAAAGAAGGGAAATAATTTTATGGATTTGACAGACAAAATTGGTGCCGTCACTGTCAGGATCGCCATTTCTAGCGGACTCATCACCTGTTTGCTTTGCTTCTTCACTCGTGTTGACCAATTATTTGGAGGGAATTTGTTCTTTTTTTAAAAAAAATTATTATTTAACCCTATATTTTTTAAATGTAAATCCGTTTATAACGCTTATAGTCTCTTACATTTTAAAAATTCATCAAATTAATTTTTACCATCATAAACAAGCATCAAATATTATACATATGGAGGTAGTTTCGTTTTTTAACATTAATTAGTGATACAAAAACTCCTGTTAAATATAATTTTTATAAAAATAATTAAACAAAAATAATAATTACAAATGGATATAAAGTTAAAGGTAAAATAATTTTTTATCATTTTCTTTTAACGTTGATCATCAAATGTGATATAAGAAATATCAATTTGATGAGTTTTTGAAATATAAGGACTGTGAATATTGTACATGGATTTACATTTAAAAACAAAAAAAAATTAAAAATATAAGGACCAAAATAAAGTCTTTCAAAAAAATTATTTTATTTTTTTAGCTTTTTGGATCTTTTTTATGCAATTTGTAATTCTTTTTAAGTAAATAATTTTTTGTTTGGAATTTCAAAATTAGGGGGATTGGGTTCTGGTAGTGATTTTAGAGTGCATTTTATAAGTTTTAAGTCTCACTTAGAAAGTTGTCGAATTTAACAACGGTTTTTCTTTTTTTTTTTTAGAAGAATAACTATTTTTCTTAATACTATTATTCAAAATTGGGATATTTTACATTGAACTAGTGTTCAATAATAATGGTATGTTTACTTCATGGATTAAATAAAAGGAATGGAAAATGAGGAATAGGATTGATTGATGTTGTTTACTTGCTTAAAATTCATTCTGTAATGGGAATAAAAATATGGGCTCCACATCAATTTGGGGTTGTGGAATGGAAATCTCATTCCCCCCAACCTACTTGAGAATCTCATTCTCATTCTCTTTGTCAAAATAAAATGTCCCTTATACCCCTTTTTAAAAAAATAAAGAAAAATCTATTTATTTGATGTAAAAAAAAAAAAAAACTACATATTATAATAAAAAATTGCGCACTATTAATTTTTCATCACCAATTTCTTAATTATCATGATGGACTAATAAAATAATATGTAATTTATTATTATTATTATATGTAGTTTTTTATTTAATATTAAAAAAATTACATATTATAATAAAAAACTACACACCAAGTTAGTAAACTATTAAAATAATATTAAGTTTTTTTATTATAATATGTAGTTTTTTATTTGATATTAAAAAAAAGAGCATATTGTAATAAAAAACTACACATTATTATAATTAATCCATAATTTTAATTAAGGGTATTTTTGTAACTTATAATTAATTCATTCCGATTTCAAAGTAAAGTAAACAGTTTAATGGAAATAATATTGATTCCGATTCTGATTCCTGTAGTTGAAGTAAACAACTTATATGATTCTGATACTTCATTTCGATTCCAAGTCATTCCGATTCCAGATCATTCTGATTCCTCCAAGTGAAGTAAACACACCATAAGAGTGATTTTAATTTGAAAATAATTTCCGAAAATGTGTTAAACTTGTTTTTATATATATTACAAAATATGAAGCTAAAATAAGATTATAGTTGAATTAATAATTTGAATGTAAGATTATAACTGAATTAACAATTTGAGAAAATTAGCAATTCCTATTATCGTAACACAAATTTCAAAATAAATAATTATACCAACACTTATTTTCTAAAGGATTTGACTACTTTATCTAACCAATAATATTACTCATCAATAACAATCCTTTAATTAGTTATAAGGATAGTTATTGAAACTAATTTAAAAGTTATAATTAATGAATAATATTACTAGTTGTAAAATGATAAAATTTACTAAAAAGATGGTACAAATATGTAAATAAATATAAAAGAAGGGGAAAAAAAAATTCTAATCAAATATTGAGATCGAAGCAAAAGTAATGAGTAGCGTTTACTGACAAGAGAGTGGCAAAGTGGTAATCAAAGCAAGAGTAGTGTACAGTTGTTTCACCTGACCTCATTGTTCACATTCAAACCCTCCCCGATTTTCCCAAACTCTCTTTCTGTCTTATATCTTAAAAGCTTATCAACACTGGTCGAAAAATGGGATGAATTGTCGTGTCAAAATCTGACCCACTTCACCACTCCTCCCTTGCAAAGTTAATTGAGATTCCACTCTGGTGATTACATCAAAGAATTAGAAAGCTTGGCCGCCCTTTGATTGACTTTTTTTTGGGCATAATTTCTAGGAGAGTGAAAGAAAGAGATCTATATATGTAGTGTTAGACATGTTACAGCTTATGCTTTTGTGATTATAATATCAGAAGTTTAGGATATTGCATTGAATTTATTATAAGTTTAGAGGAAACTATACTTTGACGATATTACCATAATCACAAGTGGAGACAAGATTTGTAGTAAATTGCTCAAATTAGTAAAGACACTCAAATTGATGCCTTTATAAGAATTAAAATACTCCTAAAAATAGTTAAATAAAAAAACAATAATTGATCTACTAAATAATCGTCTTTCAAATAATTTATAATTTAAATGATTAGTTAGTTAATTTTTTCTTCACAGTAGTGATAAATGTTCATACATACAGATTTTTCTCGATATGGTATAAGTAAACATTTCGTTATATTATGATAGTAGATTTTAAACAGGTTCAACTAACTCCTCACTATTGGCACACAATTATAAAGAAAAGGAAAAACAATAATGTTTAAACAAAGAAAAATATGTAGTGGGTGAAGCCCTCTCACCACCGGCGGAGATTTTTTTTTTTTTTTTTTTTTCCTATCTTCTATTTCTTATGATTTTACTTTTGGTTTTCTGTGAATAACTTTTTTTGTTAATTTTTTTACTGTTACTATTAATTTGGAGTTTAAAAGATATATGATTCAAACCAACCGTTTTAATGTGTGAGATTAAGTAGATTTTAACTCATCTGTCACTTTTTTATAATGATTTTTTTTCAAGACTTAAATGACATGTAACCAAGGGAAAAAAAACAGAAGGAAAATGACATATGTACTACTGAAAACAAGATATGTTTTTAATTTGCTTTTCGCCTAGCTTCTTAGGCCTTAGTGAGTTCAAGAGAAGGTAGCTGGAATGAAGCTTCTCTTTGTACAGATCTGTATGTATAACGTCAGAACTGGGGTTCTGGTTGTATAGTGCTTTTGGTTGTATAATTACACCCCATTTGGAATCCAAAAAAAAAGACATGTTTATAATTTGTCTTCACATATGACTCTCTGTATGTCACACCTTGTGAGAATTTATATAGTTTCATCTCCCATTACATATTTTGATGTAACTTTGTAATTAGTATTTACTCTAATTTTTTAAAATCCAAAATTAGCAAATTTTGATGCAAACAATTGATAAGATTCTACCAAAATATACCTTACATAATTATACAACATTTGACAACTAGAAACTAATTGATACTCGTAATCGTTTATGGTTTGTTAACTTTTACCTAAATTCTCGTCACTTATTCTAAAATTATATCTGTAAAATATTAACATATATTTTTAGAATATATATTTCAAAAATTAATAATAATTTAAAAAAAATATTTAGGATATATGTTAACATGATTCAATTATGAATTGATTCCATTCATCTAGACGGCCCGATCATTAATGAAATCAAATTTTTTTAAAAACTTTTTTTTTTCCTTTAGAAAAAAAATAAATAAAGAATCAATTGCGGTTCTCTGTTTTTCTAACTCTCGCGGATGAATATATTTTCTTAAGATGTGACTTAATTATAATTTTTAACTATCAATTTAGCGGTAGGTCATACTCTTTTAATTATAATTTTTAACTGAGAAATGTCTTTATCTTTTCGTTGTCAGCTGAAGTATATTATTGATCATTTTATGACACAATTTTAAATTTGGATGGCTTTGGTGGAAATATTTTAATTTAACAATTTTTTATATTTGTAAAATATAATTACAAATATTTAACATAATATGTATCAACCCTTTTAATTAAAATAATTTATATACATGTATACAGTAATTATCTTTTCAATGCAAGCAAAAAATTAATAAAAATATTTTATAAATCACAGTTAAATATTCGTTGAAAAGTAGAGAGTGATGGATCCCTAGTTGGTTCAAGCAAAAGAGCAAAAAGAAAAGGTGATAGAAGAAGGTTAGTGTTGATGTTTGAAACTGGTTCAATCAACTTGCTGGTTCGTTTAAACCCAAAACTGCAGATCTGTGAAAAATACAAACAAACAAAAAGAGAGGAAAAAGAGAGGCAAAGAGGAAGAAGAAAAACACACAAGATTTACATGGTTCGACCTTAGGAATGACCTACGTTCACAGCACTGGCTCCGATGGTGGAGAGGCAGTCACTATTACTATGTTCATTATGTGTTTACAGTAAAAGAGATCTCAAGAGAGAAGTCTCATTTACATTGATTTTGATCTCCTATTTATAGAGGAGATGTTACAATTTAAATAGGTTTAAAAATCTTACAGATAAGGTAAAAAAATAATATATATTAATTGAGATAATATCTCCCAAGATTATCTCCACCGTATATATAGTAATTACCAAAAATGTCGCAATTCGATTTGCATGAAAATAGATAAGTTGACTCATTTCCTGAATTGAATTGATTCGTCTTCTAGAAGGTCAACTGGTCAATTCTAGTGAGCACATTGAGCGAACAGCTTACTCCAGCGATCAGATATGGTACCCAACGAGCAGACTCTAGTCTGGGCGAGCAGGTGCTCGGGTAAGGTTAGCGATCTGATTGTTCGAGCAGAGATCACGTAAGCTGGTCGTGCAGTGTAATCGAACAGGCTAGTTGTGCAGGATGTCGGAGTAGCTTGGGAGCCCGTAATGCTGCAATGAGCTCGTTGAAGCGTACATGTTTGCTCTTACGCGAGCTGATTGTCTAAGCTTTGGTCGTAGTTGGATTCTTGCTCATCCATCTGCTCGTTCATCATCTCGTCTGTATGTTTATTCGCGGACTATTCGTTTAATGCTTTTTGACGCAGAATGGAAGAATAAGAAAATTGTAAACGTAAACCTTAAGAACATATCCATTGAAACAACAATTCTTAGGGTGTCAACGACATCAACCGGGAGCCTTGGTTGCCACGTTATAGAGCACGAAAATCTCTTTCTGAAAACATATTATAATAGACAATCTGACAACCGAGCGTAAAATTATGTCTGCTTCTTTGAACCAGTAATTTGGGTCATTGTCTGTTGGGACGGTTTTAACAGGTTATCTTACTGGACCTTTGGACTTTTACCAGCTCATTTGAGGCAGCCCAAAAATATATACAACAGTTAGCAAGAAGAACTTTTATAGTTGTTTGTCAACCATTTACTTCTATTGTTTTTCAGCTTTTTTCAATTTGAAAGGGAAATAGAAACAGGACCTGTAATCTAATGAATTGATAATTTAAACATATTGATAAATTATTGCTTTAAAATAATTATAATTATTCTTAAAAAAATTTAAAACTAAGTTTATATTGTTTATTAAATATTTTAATCTTTTACTTATCCATTTACTTAGTAGAGAAGCATCACAAGTTTTCTTTTAGTACATATGATTATGCATTTGTCAAAAAGTTCTACATGTAAAATTAAGAAATATAATGAATCTCTCCTTTTTTTTTTTTTCGATTAACACAACACTACACGCCATCTGAACAAAACCATGGTGATTTTGTTAGACAAGGAGTCATCATTTAAAAACATAAAAACCATTAGAAAGGATTGTTATTATATATGAATGAACACTATCACCCTATTGACCAGTAACAAGTGTAGAAATTTAACATACATACTTTTTCATTCATTTGTTATACTATTTTTTTTTATGAAAATAATAATTAATTTTGATAAGTTTCAATAGTCAACATAAATAAAAAAAATAGTCAACATAAATAAAAAAAGAGAAATTTAATTTAGTCATTAATGTTTAGAAAAAATTATTTTTTTACTAATGTTTACACTTCAAATTCTCATTATTTCTAACATTTCGAAAATGTATCAATTTAGTCATTTTGTTAATCAACCTTATTAGGAAGAGGGGTAGTTTGATCATTTTAACTTAAATATATTTATATATTTTTGATATATATTTCTATATTTTTAATTTAATATATAAAAATATTTTTAAATTAATTAAAAAAATAAAAATAGATCTCCATGAAAGGGTTTCCCATAGAGACCATTATTATTCTGGCTAATGAGACTAGAAAACTAGTCTCCATTACAAGAGTGGAGACTAGGCTAAAGACTGGTCTCCGGCCTGGTCTCCGGCCTGGTCTCCACTGTTTGGAGACCGCATCTAGTCTCTAGAGGTTGGAGATCAGGTCTCCAACAAGGAGACCAACGCTAGTCTACATTGCTGGAGACCAGATCATGTCTCTGGTGATGGAGACCAAAGGGTCTCTCCACCATCGGAGACTGGTATCCGACGGTGGAGATTGATCGGAGATGGCGATGTTATCTTTATATTTTTTTTTTCTAAATTTGCATAAACATTTCTTTTTTTTTAATTTGCATGAACTTGTTTTTTTTAAGATTTGGGAGATATTTAGTTTGATGTTAATGTTTAATTTATGTGGTTTTGGTTTGATGAAAATGATGAAGATGATGATTTTGATGAATGTAGAAGATGATAAGAGGTAGAAGATGAATGAATTTTTTTTTTTTTTTTTATATTAAAATTACTATTTTTTAATTAAAATATTTAGTAATTGTAAATTGAATTAAAAAAATTGATTCAATGATATGTTACAATTTGATTGGAAGATGGACAATGGTAATTTTGTAATAATAAAGATGATTATTTTGTAATTGTCAATTTTTGAAAGAGTAATTATGTCATTTTAATTATCTAAAATTATATCAAGGTTAAATCTATCTTTTTGTCATTTTTGTTATATTTAACTGTTATTTTTTGGTTAAAGGGATTAAATTGATGGATTTTTGAAATATTAGGAATAACGAAAATTTGAAATATAATAATTAGTAAAAAAGAATATTTTATTAAATATTAGGGATTATATTAAAATTTTTCCATAAAAAAACCTGGGAGTGCTGACTTGGCGACCAAATGGAAAACAGGCTTCTAGACTCGATCCACTAAAATTATGTCCTAAATTATCTCATAAAAAAGGCTTCCAGGCATGGTCCACTAAAGTTTTGTCTGTGATAGGACATCATCTCATAATTAAACAACCGTTCGACTGATATTCTCTTAAAAGAATTCGGTGGCTCGGTGTGATGTGTAGGACCCAATGACGAACTTTCCTATTCGAAACACATGTCAGAAGAAAATAGGCTCATGCATGAGAGTAATATCGAATACGATTAGAAGCATAAAATATAAGATAAAATAAAAACGAGACAGATGTCGAAAAGAAAGGAATATGAAAAATTGACCACTGCACGTGGTGGAAAGATGGGAGCAGCGAAGATGGAAGATGATGATACGTTTCCATGCATGTAGATAGGGGTGATAATTTGGAATTGATACGATGGATCGACACGAAATCGATACGATAATTACGGGTTAGGATTGAGTGTAAATGGATTGGATAAATTAACGGGTCAACATGTTTAACTAATCGTATCGGATTAATCGTGTTACAGGTTGACTCGTTAAATGAGGGTAAAAATGTAATTTGATATTAAAGAGCCATTAATGTAATTTTAATTAGAGGTATATATAATATTCATTCTTCAAAGTCCAAACCCTACACTACACATTTATTACAAACTTACAGTCGCCACCCCCCTCCACTGTCCATTCCATCAGTCCATTATCCACCTCCACAACAGCCGCAGCTCCCACCGCCACGCGTCTCGTTTGGTCGTCGCGCCGCATCTCCTTCGTCACCCATCATCTCTATCAATCATCACCACGCCTCTTCTTTTGTCGCCACCGTATCTCCTTCAGTCGATCGTCTCCTTCGAGTCGCCGCCTCGCCGATCTCCTTCGGTTGCTGTGCCGCATTTATCCTCACGCGGATCTCCTTCAGTCGTTGTCGCGGTCCACCTATCTCCTTTGGTCGCTACTCCGCACCCCACACCATTTCTTCATCTCGGACGCGGTTCATCAGCTTCGTCACCCAACCACATTGGTATGTAGATTTGTTTTAATTTTGATTTTTGATTTTTGATATTAAAACTATTACTGTTTGTGAAATGCAATACTATGATTTGTTGTTTTTTGTTTTATTAGGTATAGTTTAACCTTTATTTATGTGTTAGAATATTTGAATAATGTGATTTTTGATGCATTACACCACTGATAAACATTGCCATATGAAGAAGGTAAATAAAAGTTTTCTAGTGATGGTTGATGCGATGCATTAAACATTGACTTGTAATATTAGAATGTTAACTTTGGTGCCCTTTTAATAGTCCTATACTAATCTGGCAACTTGATGCTAGCCCGTAAAATCTAATGCTTCGTGTATGAGGTTGATAATTAATTACTCTTTAATTTAATGTGTTGTAGTAATTATGAATTATGACTTTCAAAATGTAGATTGTTTACACATAAAAAAAAAAATTGTTGATATTACAACATTATCTATAATTTGAATTTGATCAATTTTATTATTTAAATATTTTATTTAATATTTTTATTTTTATTATTGTTATCATTTTTTTATAACATAAATTTTAAGGGATAAAATTTATTATATATTTATATATTTTTAAAGTTTATTTAAAAAATTTATTCTAACTCACTTTGATATAAAATACTAACTACGCTCCCAACTCCTCCCAATGTCTCCCTAAACAAACCACTCAGTTTAATAGAAGAACTATTCAGATTTAATGACGCTACAGACAACCGCCCACGATTTTAATTGCATCTTACATTTTCTGCTGTTGTTTGGCTTTCTTTAATCAACTTAATGTTTTTATTTTTATTTTCCAGTTATCGTGTAACAAATATTTATAGTGCCCTTTCCGTTCATATATTAAATGACAGGAGTGATAATTAAAGATTCGATTTTTTATGTACTATAAGTATATGTATAGAGGATGTTCTCATTTGATTATGGTAATTAATGGATTTTAGGGCTCCACATAATTAATGTTTAATTTTAATTGGTTCTGTAGTAGTAACTTTTTTGTTATAACATAATTATATCGAAGTGTATGTAATGGGACCAATCATTATCAAGTATGTGGTGGGACTCGTATAAATAAATCTTAGAATTAATTCTTACTAAGAAATTATTATTTTTATCATTTTTTTAAGGAAAATTCTACATTTATAATTATTATATTTTTTTGAATAATAATTATTATATTGTTTTTCCTTAAGGAGGTGTATTCAACTTAGAAGTCTATTAGAATCCAAAAGATTTTATAAATTTAGGTGTATTCAATCTAGACTTTTTATAATTCTATTAAAATCCAGGTGTATTCAATTCAGATTTGTAAGGATTCCAATAAAAGTTTTGTGTATTCAATTAAGCCTTTTAAGAAATCTAAATAAGTTTATGTGTATTCAAAAAATCAATGATTTTGTAGGAATTGTATTTTAATAGATTTTAATGGATTTTTGAACCTAGATATGAATAAAAAAACTCATATGAAATCTTACCCTACCTTCAAAGATTTTATAAATTTCGTACCTTCATTTTTTTTTTCTCTTTGAATTTTTTTTAGTGATTAAATCACCAATACTTACAAATTTTTTAACAATCAACAAGCCTTTTTGTCTCTAATGGAGCCCAAAAACCTACAAAAATCCAATCTTTTAATTGACAATAATTGCAATTTCACGTTAATTTATACAAAATTTAGTAGCTGAGATTCGAAAAGGAAACTGAAATTTCTCTATTTGTTGATACTTTACGAGTTAATGCAATTGAAGATTGACCCATCTCTTAATTCTATCTAGGTATATTCTGCTTTGACTTATTACGGCCGTGGTTTCACAAATAATAATTTCATAATGCACAATAACAATTACGGAAAATGGATAAATGTTGCATATGTATAAATAAAGAATAGATAAAAACTAGGCGATGGCCGCTAAGGTTTCTAAGCAATAATAACACATGCGAAAGATGACAATTCCATCCTGAATAATGTTATTAATATTTTTGAGTTTTTGATAATTATTCTCATCTATTTTATTGATACATTACACTTACAATTTATATGTTGTTGGTTCTGTTAAACATTGACCCTAACAGTTTGTTAATTTGAAAATGTGAAACTATCAATCTTTTACATATATACATACAAGCACATATATATACAAAAATAGGTTTTTCTAATTCTACAGATTTGCATTAATTTTTAAATTTGATGTTTTTCAACTTTATTGAATGTGATACATTCTTTAAAAATATATAAATATGATATGATATGATCTGAAATTGATACATACATACTAGCATTTTTTAAAAAAAAAAAATTCAAAAAATAATTAAACGTGAAAAAATTAATATCATTTTATAATATCAAAATTTTCATTAATGTGATTTATAAAAATAAAATAATTATATTAATAATTTATATAATTTTGTGGTGAAAATTGGACCAAGTAAAACATGTTGCTCATCATATAATTTTTTTTTTTTTAAAGATAAAATTATTAAAAATTCTATTTAAATATATCCAATTTCATTTAAATCTATATAAAAAATCCAACAAACTCTAAATAGAATTGTAATAAAATCTGATAGAATCTATTAAATAATCCAACAAACTCTTAAATATAATTCTAACAAAATATGATAGAATCCATAAAATCTATAGAATTCATCAAAATCTATCATTAAAAGAAATTCCAACAAACTCAAATGAAATTTAGATTGAATACATCCTCCTTAGATTCTATAGGGAGTGATTTTATTTTATTTTATTTTATTTTTTTGGTAGGTTAGCGCTAAGGTCAAGAGTTTACCATAATCTATTTTCTCCAAGTATTATAACTATGAATATAGGAGATGTATTCAATTTATAATTAATTAGAATTTAAAATATTTTAAAAGTTTATATGTATTTAATTTAGGTTTATATGAAATCTATTAAAATTTAAACGTATTCCTATTTATAGTAAATCCACTAAAATTTATGTGCATTCAATATCTATCATTAAAAAATATATATATCATTAAACTTTAATAAACTCTAAATTAAATGCATGTTTCATAATTTGAATATTAATTCTCACAATAAAAATTTATTATCTCCCATAATAAAATTTTTTATTAACTCTCATAATAAAAATTTCTTATACTTTTATTAATAAGCTGTTTCCTTGTGGTCAGGATGACAAAATAAATTTACTGAAGAGTTGAAGTATAATCACTTGTGTTCAAAGAATAATCTGACCCGTTGTATGTAAATAAAAAATAGTATTTTTTAATACATAATATATGCTCTAACATGAATGCCAATACAACCTTTAAAAAAAAAAAAAAAGATGAATTTGGTTTAGGTTTGGTTTTGGTATTTTAATAAAATTTCAATAGGAGATGAAATATATATATATATATATATCCTATATATATATATATATATCCTGTGAAGGTATTCAATAATTATGCATTTATGCTAAAGGACAAAAAGTGGTTACGGAATTGCCGTGTACAAAATTCTTTCTGTATTTCCACACCCTGCAACTGTGTCACTAAAATCCCAACATGATCCCCATCATCTCCACTTCTCAGCCAGCGGCCACACCTATCGCGTCTTCTCATGACACTTTTGCTTCCTTTTTTGCTATTTTCGAATCCACCAGTTGGTTCTTTTATCTGTCTACTTAAACTGGTTATAAACATGTCATAGTCATTTAAATGAGTTTGATAAATAAGTCATTAAATGGGTTTAATCTGTCACTTGAATTAGTTTTTGTTCAAACATGATCAGTAAATATTGGCATAAAATAATGGTCAACTGGGTTCTTTAGAGCCCATAACTGCAAATTAATTGAAAACAAATAGAAAAGAGTGAGGAGAGGCAAAGAGGAAGAAGAATAGATAAGGTTTTACGTGATTCGATCTTAGAAATGGCCTACATCCACGACAGCGACTCCAATAAGAAAAGACAGTCACTGTTACTATGAGTTTTCTGGTTACAGTGCGAGAAGGAGATCAAGATCCCCTTACAAATAAGTTTAAACCTTTATTTATAGAGAAAGGAGTAGTGCTACAGTTGTAATATAATACAAAATAATTAATTACATTTTTTCAAAACTGACACCTATTAAATGTTAGGTCAAATCCCGTGAAATCTAGGTCTTGATTTAGTAGTTGTGTGTTCCTTAATTTACGTTGCTGTTATTCTGAAGGCTGAATGTGTACGCTAAGTAACGAACTGATTCTACTCCGGACGGGTTAGAACTCGTCTAAAACGAGCTGATGAGGTCGTTTTGAGCGAGCTGATGAGCTAATGGACGAGCTCAAGCTGAGAGCTGAAGAGCTGATGAGCTGATGGACGAGCTCATGGGAAGAGCTGATGAGCTGATGAACAAGCTCATGCTAAACAGTTGGGCCTCTGCCTGCTAAGCCGGTTCATTGGATCGTTTTCGTTGGACTTTTACCAACCCATTTAGACAGTCTAGAAAATATCTATAATAGTAAATGAATAGGTTAAGCTTGTAGTATTCGTGTTGACCTAAATATAATAATATTGTGTTTATGTTTAAGGAATCTAACCTGTTTATTAATCGTATTGTATTTAGGTTGAGTGAAAAATAGTCGTATGGTGTTTGTGTTGACCCAAACTCAACTTGTCAATCTGAATTACCACCCCTAATGAATAGTACATGTCTATCATGCCTATGTTACATTAATTTTTTCTTTTTCTTTTTATATATTAGTTGACTGATTTTGTATTTGTTAATATTTATGTGTTTCATATAATAAATTGTAAACTTCTGAAAAAAATTATATTCGAACTAGTACAAAATTTAAATTTGTCACTTAATTATAAAAATAAATATTTTAAACCTACCCTTATTCCTGAATTAAACTAATTTTAATTACCCGTACCTACCATATTATCTGTTTAGCTTGATCATTAATTGACTGATAAGAGACTAATTTATTGTGTTATTGAAATTTTAGGGATGATTTGATGTATTTTCAATACATAATTAAAAAATTTGTCACTTTTCCAAATGATAGAAGCGAAAATGAAATTTAGCCTTAACTTATTAGAAACACAAAAAATTTGTTGAATTTTTCATTTATAACTATTGCCAGAAAAAATTTACTAAGTGTACTTATACCGTTTTTAAGTTTTACAAACAAATTAACCAAACCATCATTTTATAAATTAATTTTACAACATTTTTTTTTTTTCAAAACGTAATAAATAGTAATTATTTTAAATGAAAAAAAAAATAAAAATCCCCAAAAATGAAAAATAATATCACCCAACTTTATTTTTAACATGTAAAAAAGATAATTTTATATTAATTTCATTTCAGGGAGTATTTTGATAATATCCCTAATTAATTAATAAGATGATGGTTTGGCTTGTTATGTTTAGTCAAGATTAGGGTTAGGGTTTGATAAGAATTGGGAATTTTTTTATCAGGGAGATTTTAGTAATAATATAATGATGAAAGGTTAATAATTTAGGAATTCAATGTAAATTTATTTATAAAAGACTTTTTCATTAAAATAAAAATAAGAAAATTTATTTTTTAAAGAGATATTTTTTTCACTTAAATCAGGACATAAGTAAGAAAACAAACAAGATAAAATTACTTAAATTAAAATTTAAATATTATGAAAAAAAAACAAACAACTTCTAATCAAATCTTAAAAAAAAACCATTTGATATAGTGGAAGTAATAAAGATTAGATCGATGACTATGGTACAGATCTCATTCTAGTATCAAATGCATTGAACATGGAAAATTGGTTTCTCCACCATCCACACAGCGAAAACGGTGGTCATATGTGTCTTTGAGTCATTGAAAAAGAAAGAAGGCAGACATAATTTGCTTTAGTCTTGAGTCCGAGTTGAAATCTAGTTTCTTCTTTTGGGATTCATTTATTTTGTACCCT
Source organism: Dimocarpus longan (assembly GCA_022984855.1). Taxonomy (NCBI): domain Eukaryota; kingdom Viridiplantae; phylum Streptophyta; class Magnoliopsida; order Sapindales; family Sapindaceae; genus Dimocarpus; species Dimocarpus longan. Next base: position 16,839,561 of record CM041024.1, read on the forward strand.
TTTTGTTTTTTGGTACGGACAGAGAGCACGAATCCCGTAGATGATAAGAAGGCCCTATATTAGGGATGGCAAAATGGACAGGGTCTGCAGACCCTGTCCATACCCACAAGGAAGCGGTTCGGGTATAGACCCGAACCACTTTTTAAAAAATCCTAAAAAGAACCGGATCCGAAAAACCCACAGAATTGCGGGTAGGATATGGGTCTATCCGCGGGTCTCTATTAGACCCGCAAAATACCCGTTCCTTATATACTTCCTACCCGGTTCATTTTCAAAAAAAACCCTAACAAACCTCTCTCTCAACTCTCTCGACTCTTTCTCTCTCTCTACTCCATCGCCGCCGTTCGACAACGCCTCTCTCTCTCTCTCCAATCTCCATCGCCGCCGTTCCTCCACTCGACTGCGCCTCATTCTCTCTCCATTGCCGTCGTGTTATCTGCTGTGTGACCATCAGAACCTCTCCGTCTCTCTCCATCGCCCCGTGTCATCTGCTGTGTGTCCAAAGCTTCGAAACTGTGGTATCATCGCCGTCTCTCTTTCCAATTTATTTTTCTGGGTCTTTCGATTTCTTATATCTCACGGGGTTTCCAATTTAGTTTGTTGTTACTGGGTATTTGTGCACGGCAAACTCTAACTATAGATTGTGCAGTCTGATCCTATTTCTTTGTTGTTTTGTTTTTCAACATGCATTACTGTGATCTGGTTATGTTTTTGGTTTCTAGGTTGTGTGTGGTTTTGGTTTTTTGGTTTGTTTTTGCAATTTAAGAGATGGGTTTGATGGATTGTTGTGATATGTTTGTGGGATTTTTTTCTTTTTTTTTTTGGGGGATTTCGTGCTATTTTGATTCAATGCCTAGATGGTATAGACTCATTGTTTGTGGAAAATAAATGGTATAGACGCATCTTGAGCCCGATGACTCTGAGTTTGTTGAGGTTGATCCAACTGGAAGATATGGCAGAGTATGTATATATATGTATATCCATCTCTATGCTTGTTTCAATCTCTTGTTTGAGTTTAAAGTTTTGATTTTTTGTGTTTTTGTAATGGTTGTTGTTGCAGTACAATGAAATCCTTGGCAAAGGAGCTTCGAAGACAGTGTATGAATCCAAAGTTTTGATTTTTATGCATATATTTGGATACCCATTTGAGATTTGTTTGATGTTTGTACATCTGTGATTGTTTTGAGTGGATTTGTGCATGCCCATTTGAGATTTTTGGAAAAAAAATTAAGGTTTGTTGGGTGGTTTTATCAATTAGCTGTGTACATTTGTGTCTTGTGATATCAAAAGTTATTGCCGCTATGTTCAGTTTGTTTAATTTGACTGTATTTTAATATGTTTGGTAACATAAATCTGTGTTTTTATTATGTTGTCTTGATTGCACTATGTTTTTAAAACTACAATAAATGTGACTCTCTAATGTATTGTTCTATAGTCAGATTATGGCAAATTATAAATCAATTAATGGGGTTACAGTAGTTTACCCAACAAAGAGGTGGAAGAAAATCTCTAATCAAATCAATGGCTTTGATGTACATTGATATAATATTTTGTACTTTCCTTGACCAAAAATCGGTTCATTAGTCACTCTGGATCTGTTCCTTTTTTCATAGTTGTGTATATGAGTTCGTTTTTAGTACTGCGGGTAGATTCTTGAGTTCACATCGTAGGAGATTGCATCCGGACACGTTGAAAGCGTTGATGTGTGCACAAAATTGGATATAGGCTTCACTTCGAGGTGTGAAAGCAGTGTTACAAATTTATTTACATTATGCATATTATTCGTAATCTTTAATTTAATTTTTAATTTTTTACTTGATTTGTTTTATTAGGTGGTGTTTCGGAGGAAGAAATATATCATAAACACGATGAAGAAGAGCCATCATCATCTTGATTTTATTTTTTATATTTATATTTATAAATTTTTTTGATATTTTGGGATGTAAATTAAAGATAAATTTTAACTTTTAATGTTATTTTTTGTTTAATTTTAATTGTGGTATTTTTTTGTAAAAATTGACAAGAATGATTATGAAATGAATTATGGATGTGAAATTAGTTTAATCATAAATTATGGATGTGAAATTAGTTTAATATGTTTTAAGAGAAAAAATTGATTTTTTTTTTCTTTAAAAAGAATCATGTTGAAATATTATATTCATTTAATTTGGTAGTTTATAAAAATTTTTTGGGAAAATTTTGGAAATTTTTTTTTTAAAAAACAATTCGGGTCAACCCGAATTTTAATCGGGTTGACCCGTTTAAATTCGGATTCGACCCGGTTAATCCGGGTCTGATCCGGTCAAATAGGGTCTGAATCCGATTAAATCCGGGTCTAATGCGGGTATATAATAGACCCGTAAAATATACGGGTCGGGTCTGGATCATACCCTCAAATTTATTTGAGGTTATGGGTAGGGTCTGGACCCTCAAATAAAAAAGAGGGTCCAATGCGGGTCTGGGCCTGGTGCGGGTCCAGACCCGCATTTTGCCATCCTTACCCTATATAGGTGTGGCTACTTTTGTTGCGGCCGCTTCTATCCCTTCAAGTGCAATCAATGTTGTCCGCTTTGAGGAGATTCAAGATACTAAAGCACTTAACAACGAAATATAACAAGAAAATGTTATTTTGAATTCTTAATTTCAATTTATTTTGTTTGCATATTTTGACAGGAAAATTTATTTTGTGGGTTTGTGCTTGGGATTTCTACCTCTACCTCGTTCACCACTCTCAACTCTTGCCACCGCCGTTTGTCACTCTCTTTTTGTTGTTGCCGTTAGCTCGCTATCATCCGTTCTCAAGCCACACCATCGTCGACCATTGGTTCTCACCCGTTTTGAAGTTCGCACACTATGTTCGAAGTTCTCTCCCTCTTCAAAGTTCACCGCTGGTTCGCAGGCTTTGTTGAAGAAGAAGAAGTTGTGGCGGTCGAAAATGGAGAAAATTGGGAGAGGTGGTGGAGAATATTAAAAGTAGGTCTGGATGAAGAAGTTGTGGTGACTGGAAATGGAGGAGAAGAAGTTGTGGTAGCTAGAAATGGAGAAGACTGGGAAAGGTGGTGGAGAAGATTGAGAGGATCTAGATGCTACGAGTCAAATAGAAGACAACGTTATTTGTTATTCAATCTTAACTACACTAAACATATCACAGTACTAATTAATCTAATCATATCTTATCCAATCCAATCCAATCCTTTAAGGTCATGTTTGTTTGCTAGGATAGGATTGAGTTTGGACAAATTTTTTATCCAAACCCATGTTTGGTGCCATCAAATGATCTTCACTAAGTTATCCCATCACCCATTTTATCCTACTAGTATGGGTTAATTGAAACCTGTTGAAATAGTAGGTTAATTTTATCTCACATCTGCTCTCTCTCTCCGGCTCCTTCTGCTCCAGTTCCGTCGCCGTCGTCGCCGCCCTCATCTTCAGCCGATTCGCACTAGTATCGATCGTCCTTCTCTTTCTCTTCTCCGGTCTTCTCTATCTTCTCCGACAGTACCGATCTGCGTCATCCCCGTCAGTACCGATCTTCTCTGTCTTCGTTGATTCGTGTCAGTATCGATCAGCGCCATCTCCACCATTGTTTCGCATCGTCTTAGCCGCTGTTTCAGGGCCTCCGTCGTTTCCATCGTCTGTCCCGCCGCTGGAAATGGCGTGGTCTTGGATGGGTTTGAGGGGGTGATGAGAGAGGGACGACGGTGGTGGGAGAGAAGCTGAACGTGGTTTTAGATGGGTTTGGAGGGTGATGAGAGGACGACGGTGTTGGGGGGAAGAGCTGGAAACTGTGGAGGTGGATGATATGGAAATATATATGAATATTTTCATTTAAGCCCCTAAAAAATTTCATTTAAATCCTATCCTATCTTGATGTCACCAAACATAAGATAACAATTAAAGTAATCCAATCCAATTTTATCTAATCCAATCCTATCCCGCGTAACAAACGAGACCTAAAAATAATTCAATTTAATCACACACACCAAACGAAACCTTGGAGGGATACATGTTATACCATGAATTTGAATCAGAAGATTCTTCAATCATTGATAAACAATTTATTGGACAATGCTTAACGTAGTTCCCACAAAAAATATAAATTCCGAAATCAATACTATAACTAAGCGATCATTTCTTTCGAATATCCATTTTCAATTTCTAATCAACACTAGGCAGATCAATAAGACACACACGAACACATACTCCACAAGCAATACATTTATCAAGTTCAAAATGGATTCGATCGTGAAAACACTCTGATGTGATTAAGATCAATTTGAATTCGCCCTTATTTGGTTAGAAAATTTGGTTAGAGGAACTATAGGCCAATTTGGACCTCTTATTCTAGTGAGACTAATAAATGTCTTTCAATAAAAATTACCCTTTTTTGAGATTTGCCATTTAAATAAGGGAAAACTTCATTTTAGTCTTTAAGATTTCAAGAAATATCATGTTTTTAAAAACAATTAAAAAATATCACAAATTTAGATTATATAGTGATGGCGAAACTGGATTACGAAGGGATTAAGTATCAAAGTTTGACATGCGTGGTAGGAGCCTCAGCCATGCATTTTTTGGCATAAATCTTGGTTTATCAAAACTATCTGAATACAAGAAGACATTCCTGAGAAGGAATCAACTAAGTTTCAAGGCAAAATACAATCACAGTAATTCAGATTAACTTTGTTTTGACAATAACAAGAGTTTCTAGGCAAATATCAACAACAAAGTCTACTTATAAGAAACACCAATCTCGGGCATTGTCTCCTACTATTATTGAAATGAACCATCCATAATAAGTATTCATAAAAAAATTTAAGCCAATTGTCCTTGGATGGCAAAATATAGATAATATACACAGAATTAAATTGATAATCAAACCAATGTCTCATGATTCCAATGGTAAATGACCCAAAATCAATAGTCGTCCAGAGTGAGGATGAGTGTGAACCTAGTATATATTGTCTATAAACTAACTGAATGGGGCTTACAGTGTATACCTTTCATTTCACAGGTACAAAATTTTCTAGCTATCTTTTGCTATTTCTTCTCTATATCAAGAACAGTGTTAATAGTGCCTACCCTACTGATTTTAAATTTTAAAAGAATACAAATGTAAAGAGTGGCTACCTGATACAGCAATAGCAGCAAGTCAATAAAGAATTCTAGGCTGGACAGGCAGGGCCTTCTCCTCGAACCCAATCATTGTCCATCTCTTCTAATAGTTACATAGAATCTCCAGTTTTTGCCTCCAGAGACAACTAATTTTACACCTTTCCTAAATGAGCATCAGAAAGGCCACCGTCGTTGAATCTTTAAGTGCAGTTCTGGTTCCGGCTGTCATTCTGAAGCCCACAAGTCAGTATGAACTTGAGACTTCAATAGGCGCTCTATTCTTCCTTGGTTAAGAAACATTATGGAGATATTATCTCGTCAATGGTTCATTAAGTCAGCTTAACTCCAGTTAGCAATATAATTCAAGTTCTCTTTTTATTTTTCTTTTTGCTCTTCTTTAAAAGCATCGATACGTGGTCAAGATTTCTGGCAGATGTATGGCTCTCACCCTTCAACCACAGCAGAGCTTCCGAAGCTGCATCCTTTTCAGCAAGTTTTTTGTTGCTGCAAGGTTGCCCCACAAAGTCCAATCCATTAAACATCACAGTGGAGCGAAACTGATTATTTCTGAGTTGCTTTGTCTTATATGCAGGAGCTCCATGCCCTGCTCTGACAAGCACTGTTTGCAGTTCAGTCTTGGCATTATCACCACCATTGCCACCTCTTGGAAGCATCTCCTTTTTTGCCACCTTTGAGGGTGCAGGTAACTGCCGGCCAAAGACAAATCGACCCTCACATTGGTCCTCTGACACCAGTAATCTAACAGCCAATAGTAGTTCATTGTGGACTTGTATATCCAACTTGGGATTCAGAAGCTGCCACAAACATAGAGCATCCAGTAAGAAATCAACATTACTCACTGATTTAGCAATGATTTGAATGAGAACTTTTTAGATAAAAGTTTTTTAACATAACAAATGAAACTATCAATATACAATGTCTGAAATTCAGTTATTACTTACCTTTATCTGTATAAGTTCATCCATCTCTCGCTTTAAGCTCAAATACATGTTGGCCATTGCAGGTTTCATGAAAAATTCCAAATATCCTCCCAACATTTTTAGGTGTCCATCCTATCAAAAGAGCCGGTAATAGTTACGGCACAAGTTTTGTGTACAGTTGGACTGAACTCAAAAGTCTGTCTCCAGTTTAGAACAAATGGTCCCATGCACAAGAGCCGTAAAGAAAATATCGAACTTACCAATCCACCTCTGGAAATGTTCCCTCCAAACAAGAGAAGCACTGAATCAGATACGCCAGTTGAATCCCGGAGGAAAACTGAATTCACTTTGACCTTTTCATTGAAAACTAGCCATGGGTATGGAATTTTGGGAACTCCAGCATTCACAGAATTCTGTTTAATGCAGGGCATAATGAGAAAACAGAACAGTTGTGGAAGATCAAAGTTTGTATTATAAGAAAAGGTGAGACAAACTAATTCCTATATTAGACACAAGAAAAGCTGAAAAACAATATACTTACTGAGTATAGGAGCACCTGACCATCTTCCATCGTTTTCAATACTATGGACTTTTCCTTGTTCTGCAGATTACAATTGTATCAGTACATAACATCTAAGATGTCAGAAGAAAAAGAAAAGTCATCTGCAGCCTTAACAGAATAAACTTTGAGAAAGACATAGGCCAACTAATTCGTTCCTTCAACTACAAAATGCATATCACTAAGTGCAAATACATTCACTCTTTTACATTGAAATTCTAGTTAAATGGTGAATAAAATTGCACAAATACGATACAAAAAATTTACAATGTGGCAACAAGGAATTAAAACAAATGCAGCATGACTCACCACAACAGAGCAAATTCCCGGGAACAAGCCCGCACAGATGACTGCTCGGACAAGATGCTCATCATGGCTCCATTTGTTACAGTTTTCTGCACTGCTATCAATTAGAGCAGTATCCTTAAGCAAAGAAAAGAACTGCCTCCGTAGAGAATCGATGGCTTTCAGAGTTTGTGCAGAAAGAAAATTTTTCCAACAGTACTCATAACCAGCTTGGTGTCTTTCAGCATCTTTCCAACCATCATATGCTCGTACAAGCGCAAGATGGTCACTGTAATCACGTGCTGAGAATTGAGCTTTAGCTGACTCAGCAAGCTGCAAAAAGTTGACATTAGATATTTCTCACACTTCGGTATACAAGGGGCCTCCACCAACCAACACATGGGCATGCAGACACACAAACAGTAAGAAGGAAGGAAAGAAGGCAAGATGCACAGGCAGAAGTTTAAAAATACCAACAAAAATCATCTCAATGGCATGTACATCAAAGAAAACAGTTACTTTTCCATTATGTCTATTCCCTCACTTAGACTTAAAAGAAACACTAATTGCCCATGACTGGTTATGCAAACCTCTATAGATAGACAGAAGGCCTTCGTGGGCACCTTTTTTTTTATTTATTTTTTTAAGAGACAAGAATGGAATTACAAAGAATCAGAAGAGAGACAAATAAAATGAACAAGAAGTGTACCAAATCTCAGAAAACCATGATCCCAAAATAAAAATCTTGGAAAAAAAGAAAAATTACAATAAATAGTAAATCCCACATCTATCAATCTTAAAGCCACTGTATCCTAATTATCTTAAAGCCACTGTATCCCAATTAAGTATATTAAGAAAAACAAAATATCTTTGAATTCATTACTAGGCCCATAATGATTCCCTAGTAGACCAAACTTTTATCCCATAAAAAGTCCATTTTTCGCAAGCAATAACTCCAAAGATCCTCTTATTTCTTTCCAACAAAATAATCCAACAACTGCCAAATATTAGGCATATTTTGTAACGCTTCATGGATCACGGTATAACTTAGAAGTTTGAATACACCATTCTAGTTTTATCAACAAAAATATGCATCATTACCATACCACATATATCATTAAAACTTTCTTCTTAACATGGCAAGTAATTTATTCATGATCACAACAAAAAGATATGTTTAACACTGGCAAATGCTAACAAATGTTGCAATAAATATTATAAAGCAATTTGTATACCAATAAAGGCATTAAATAGTATCAACTAAAATGAGTTACAAGAGGTTCGAATCTCCAATGAAAAGGTTTTACAGATACTTATTTGTAATGTCCACATTAAATGTTTCAAAAAATTAAGAATAAGGTAACAATCATGGATATTTATTTAATTGAAACTCATAAGCACATTTCAAATAAACAATACAATCATATTTTTGTGCGCAGGAAACTAAACCATTATGAAGACTTGCACCCTTTGTTGCAAACCAGAGCAAGAAAAACATTTAACTGACCTTGTCTTTTCCAAGATTTCAAAAGTCAATAGTATCCAACAGAGGGAACAGACAAGCTTAAGGTTCAAGCTACTCAACATAACACATAATAAGGTTCTAAGATCTGATAAATTTTGTATACAAGCCTTGATACTACAAGAAAAGCTACTGGAATGAACTTTGTATTTTAATTTGTTCATTTTTGTGCAAAGATTTGTGAAATCTGAAATGAATGGTATAGTCAGTAATTTGAATAATGGGCACTAACATGTTAGTGAACTTACATCCTTCTTGTCAAATGGCATCAAGAATGGATCTCTGACACTAAGACCAGCAACAACAGTCATTACCGGATCTATACAGTTGAAAATAGACCCTAATATGAGCATTTTTCCAAGTTTAGGCTCGACTGGAAGCATTGACAAATTGCGTCCTGCACAGCCACCAGCCATAAGTTAAGTTTTCTTCTGTGTAGAACAAACCAATATCCCTACCTAAAAACAGCCTATCAACATATAAGCAGTTCTTTACCTAGTACTGTCAGATTTTCATTCTCATCTAAAGCCCCAATGATTTGCAAATATTCGACAGCATTTTTAACCTACAAAATGAACATCAGTCAAACAGCTGATATGAAGAATAGCAAAAAGATACTACTAATGATGGGACATATATAAATGCCTGAGAAGAAAAATAAATTGAAATTACCGATAATGGTTCAGGTGGCTGCAAGGCACTAGACAGGAACTCAGATATACTTCCAAGTTGTAAACTTTTTATTTGCAAACATAAAGACTGCAATGGAGTCCTTAAAAGTTCTGGCAACTGATAATCAGCAAAAGCATCATATACACATCTGGGATAGAGATGAAAACACTCGCCAGGCTGAACACGACCAGCTCTTCCTTTTCTCTACAGAAAGAACCGAAAAAAGAAAGGAAAATCCTAAATTATGAATCCCCAATCTCAAAACAAACGAAACAAAATAATGACTTACAATAAATTAGAAAGCCTTAGATAATGAATATCCGTGCAAAGAATCAATTAAGTACATAAGTAAATTTAAGAAATAGTGAGATAGTGGACATTCAGTTTACTAAGGAAAAAATAACTAGGAAATGTAAAAAGATTATAAATTCCCAAATTGCAAATAAATTATATAAAAAAAGAGGGGGAGACAAAGGCCCTATTTGGCATGCTTCCAAAAGCTAGCTTTTGGCTTTTGACAGGTAGAAGGCTAAAAGCTACTTTGAGAGTGTTTGAGTGTCCACTCAAACAAATTAGAAGCTCTTTGACAAGAAGCCAGGTTCACTGGCTTTTCCATGAAGAACTTCCTAGAAAACACAGGAAGTTGTTTTGATCTTTATCAAATTTTGATATTGCCAATTCTATACTTCTGACAATGAATAACTTATATCCCTTCATAGTTCATATTTTTCTCTCCCTTCCCACCATAGATCAATGATCTCCTCCCTTGCACTGACCTGGCCCTCCCCTCCACCATCACCACAGCTTTGTCCGAGTGGATCTGGAAGAAACTTCTTCCAAATTGGGGCTAGCGGAAGCCATCTTCCTCCAAATCGGAACCAGAGTTGCTGCTACACCAAGAATTGGCTACATTCTCCCAAAAATCGGGCTTTTTGCCTCCTCCTTGCTAATTCTCCAGCTCTCTTTTCTTACTTTCTTAAACATTCATAACACCAAAACAATGAAAACAAGTCGCAAAAATCATAAACCAACAAAAATGATAATGACCTCAATGTTCTATATGAATGTAGTAGGTACTGGGTATCCAGAACTAAGGAAAGGGGAAAATAAATGAATTTTTTATTTTTTTAAGCCAAAAAGAGAAAAAGAGAAAAAGAGAGAGAGAGAGAGAGAGAGTTTTGTTGTTGTTTTTGTTTCAATGCTTTTTGAAAACATTTCTTTGTGGGTGTGAAATTTCTGCAATACAATTCACAGGATGAAAGGTCAAATGTACTAGAAAGTGATTTATGAAAGGGTAAAAAAATCATTTCACAATTAAAAGAGAATTTATGATATTTTAAGCAAACAGATTCAAATGCTCTTTTGAAATATATCATTCAAACAGTAATGAATAAACTAAGGCTTTTACTTCTATTCTTTTACTAGCAAAAGCCAAAAGTAAAAGCTATCACAAACGAGTTTACACAAATTCAATGAAAGTATGAAGGAAAAAAGTTGAAAATTTATGGCCAATTGATATAGGAATAAAATAATTTGCTACCCACTTTACATTAGTCACAAGGCGGGAATAATTTACTCTCAAAATGTAATGTACTTGGATTATTGGATATATATATATAATGCACAGGCAATAAGCAACCCATGTTAGATTTAGCCAAACAAACCCTCACAAAGATAGGCATTCAATCCCACTAACTCTAGAAGAAGTAAAATTTTCAAATGATCATCAGAATGGTCTTACTTGTCTAGCAGAAGCCTTTGAGATCCATGATGGAAGCAAACAAGGAGTGTTATTTAGCGCATCATAAGATGTCTCTTTTGCTTTTCCGCAATCTACCACAAAAACTACATCATTGATTGTGATACTAGTTTCGGCCATGTTGGTAGCTAGAACTATTTTCCTCACTCCGTCTTCTGGTCTATCAAAGATTAGTCTCTGCATACAAAACGATTGAAAAAAATAAAAATGCAATAGAGAAGAAACTGCAAAGATATCATACATTAAATAAATGCATTACTATTATTATTGCCATTATCATATTATAAGAAAATAACAGCATTATTTCAATCCACACTAGAGTAAAATGTAAGTGAAATGTGAAACATGGCCACTTATTAATACAAAAATGCTGAATTAAAAAAAATAAATAAATAACTAAGCCAAATTAGCGGTTCCTTGAAAATATGAAAATGAATCATAAAAATGTTGAACAGCGGTAATGCTTCATTGGTCTAATGTTCAGCATCAAACAAAGAAAACAAACAGAATCTTGTTCTACCTCAGAGAACTGAAGCATTGTTCACTGCAGAGAAATACTAATAATTTATTTTAGGTTCCTAAATATTGGCAGACACCTCTTTCCAAACAAAGAAAAATTAAACATCATAAACCAACCAAGGAGAGGGAGAGAGAGAGAGAGACTTATTGCAAAATTACGAGTGACAAAAGTTTTCAGTTTCTTACATAATCACCAGGAAAATTGGGGGAAGCATTGAACTTAAACTAAAGCTGAAACAAATCTTAAACAATCTCTAGTCATGTCATATGGTGAAGTGGAAGCATGCCTAATGTCAGGGTTAAATGTCTTTAAAGTAAGACGGAAAACTAAGAAGAATAAATGTGAAAACAAAAACCATTGAAATAAATTTAAATTGGCATTCAAAATTTGTTTCCTCTATATGCCTAACTTCCCTGATATATCCATTGCAGGAAAACCTAATCTAATGTTAAAGCAAGAGAGTACCAAAACCGGAGCATTAATAATCATATCGAATACGTTGGCTAACAAGAAAAGGAAACATTTTAAGGCCCAATACAGTAACAAGAAATCTGCAAACAGATTTACAATTATCCATACAATTAAGACACATAATACGCGCATAGGAGCTTCAAGCATCATCTATATGCAATTTAAGCCTCAAGGTTTAAGCCTCCATAAATGATGATTTTGCAAAAAACTTCTTTTACATTACAATCAAGGAAAATTATTGCTAGAAAGTAGTGGCAAAAATAACAATACAATTTATGCAATATATTAAAAGGTCTTGATGAAGTTTTCCATAGTTAGCCCATGGTTATAACTATAGTCGACAAGTGATATAGGACGAGATTAGGAAATAGAGTTCTTATAAGAATAGGATTTAAATTTTTTTAATGTTAAGTTTTCCAATTTCAATTAGTTTCAAATTAGGAAATTAAGATTCAATTAGAATTCCTATCTCTAACAGTTTTAGGATTAGATACATTATTTAAAGCTTTGGTTTGTTCGTGTTTAGTATGTTATTATTATCTTTCTTTCAGTAATAACAAACTTTAAGTTTGTGTTCTATCATTTATATCAAATTTACTTGTTTCGTTTATATCAAATTCACTTGTCTCATTTCGAAACAAACCATCCACTGCACCAACAAGTAAACAGCAATGGCACCTGTTCAGAGCTGGCCATAGAACCATGACAAGCAAGCAGCAATACTTTGCTAGGATCGCCCAACAGAGGATGAGCCTGTAGCTGATCCTTCAATGAGTTAATGTCATCCCAACCAGTCATAAAAACCAAAACAGCACCAGGTCTCTCTTTCTTTACAATGTGGCAAAGCACATGCTCAATGAGGTTAAATCCAATTGCATCAGGATTCCAACAGGATAAGGACTCCCGAGTTCGGTAACTATACTCCCTAAAGTCTGCAGCTTCAAGTGCATCCTGTTCAGTGTTCATAAGTTTTTAGGTGAATGATTTATTAAATGAAAATAAAAGCTATGAATGGGGAACTTAATTGAATCCATGAACACACCACTTGGCTAACCTCACAAGATTTCATACCTCAACAGCAGAAGCAATCTGGGTTTTCCTCTTTCTCAGAGTTTGAGCTTGTTTTTGCATTTTCCACTTTTGTTCTTGACCATAATCATCAATTTGATTATATGAGGTCAATCGATATCCAGTCATTTCCAGAATGTGCTCCAGAAAATGTGCTCGAACTGGGTATGTGAATCCCTGAAGGATAACCAGCAACCAGGATCACATCCCCCATTACCAAGCCAAAAAGAAAAACAAAAACAAATTATAATAAGGTGAGTTCAGCATACTCTACATTCAATCAAGCCCTTCTCTAAATAATTCCCAAAGGAGACAAAATCAAAATGCACATAAGGCATACAAGAGAAAGGCTAAGGAGGAGTTGAATATGTTCAACTTATGCAACCAGACCTCTAATCCATGAAACTTACAAGTATATTTCTAAACCAGTGGCTAACACAACCAAACAAAATCCAACATAACAACCCTTCAACATGCAACACTGACAAGGCATAACCCATTCCAGACCAAACAGAACAAAAAACAAATAAACAACTGCAAAGGCTCCTTGAAGTGCAATAAATATCATCCATAATCCTATTTTAGTACACATATTAAACTTAAATAAATTCAAATTATGTAAATAGTGACAGTTTCAACTGTAAAGGAATACAAAAAACAGGTACAAAACATTACAATTTCCAAACATCAAACAGAGAAATGTAAAAATTACAACATGATGAAAGATACAACACTGTGCCATTTACAAGGGAGAACAGACGAGTATCCCAACTAGACTTTCTTGCAATTATCTTCTTTTTTTTTCCCCCTTATAGGAAATGAAGACTTTATTTCTTAATAAAGAAATTAGACACAAATGTGAACCGGAGGTTCACCGAAACTACTTTCTTACCATTATCATGCCTTTTTATAATAAATCTTAGTTCCATTTTTTAAGTTTGCAACTAAGAGAGTCTTTGAGCCAAGTAACATTGTGATCCTATAGCAAACTTGTGAATTTATCATAGACTACTAATGAATGATGTAATCCAGAACATATTTAATAATAGAAAGAAAACTTGAATAAGGATAAAAATTCTGATATATAACAACTACTAATATCACCTTCCATTCCATTCTAATGCTACGTAATACCACAAATACACCCAAAAGCAGATGAAAAATTGAAATGCATGACTTAATTCCAGTTAGAAAATATTGGGTGGTTCCTGACAGTTAGACAGGATATGAAGTCATTACCGGAATATGGAGCATTGGAGCACCACCAAAGTAAGAAGAAAAAAGTTCTGCATTTAGGGTTGCACTCATCAGAATCAACCTCAAGTCTGGTCGACGAGGAAGGAGATCTTTGAGGACAATAAGCAGAAAATCTGAAAGATATGCACACTATGATAAGAACCACATCCGAAACACCAATATAGAATTTAATAAACTTCAACATTACCTTCATTCATTCCACGTTCATGAATCTCATCGACAATAACATGAGTTACACCTTTCAAATTTCTATCAACAAGTAGTCTCCTTAATAATATGCCAGTGGTGCAAAAAAGCAGACGTGTGTCCCTCCCTTTCATTCCCTCTAGCCGTACTTTATAACCAACCTTTCATGAGGAAGCAAGAAATTAAGAAAAGAGGATTAAATTTAATCTGCCCCGCCACACTAATCAAAATTATTTTAAAAAAGGCTTAAATTTTGAAAGCTCATAAATGATATCATAAGCAGTAAAAACATACAGATTCTCCCAGTTTCTCCCCTCGTTCAGCAGCAACTCTTTCAGAAACAGCCATAGCAGATATTCTTCTAGGCTGAGTACATATGATACTGCAAGCTGCTCCACGAGCAGCTTCAATTTCAGATTCTAATATGTATTGAGGAAGCTGTGTAGTTTTACCACAACCAGTTTCACCAGAGACAACCACCACCTGCAATTGAGGTAAGGTGAATTATATCATTAGAACCACTTGAACCATCCCAAACATTCATATATGCAAGTTGAAATTGAAATCATATGTTGTTCAATGCATCTATTACAACAACAGTGCAACCCCAATGATTGATCCATATAAAAACATGCAGCTTAGTCTAGTACAAAACAGTACCAATAGAACTGGTTAATGTAGGCTGCCAGATAGACATGGACACTGTCATTCTCCATGTCTTGCTCTCCCACCAGACAAAAGACACCAAAAAATAATATCTATAAATAAACAAATAAACAAACAAATCATCTTGAATTGAAGAAGGTATAAGGGTAATTATCAGCGGCGATGCTAAAAACCTTAGGCTGTCAACTGCAGGTTGTTAGGGACACCCTCATAGGCAAGCAAAATAGGAAAAGGAATGCATAAATCTTTTTAATTATTTTCCTTTATTTTTGGAGTCTTGTTTGGTATTTAGTTTCCTTTAGTTTTAATATTTTATTTCCTTATTTAGAGAGTCTTGTTTTGGTAGTTGTTTAATTTCAGTATCTCTGAAATAGGCAACATATATTTTGTATCCTTATTGTAGTCATTCTCTTGCTATAAGAGAGAAAGTCATGAAATAAAAATATTAATTCAGACTTTGCAATAAAAAAGAGTAAGGAGAGTTTGGGTGGTCTCTTAAGAACAAACACCCATCGTTATCTTTCAAAATAGGTTCTTCGAAGAAAAACAGGAACGTGAACAAAGGAAATCAAAGGGATTTTCCGGTGAATCAACCTGTGACGAGATCCTATTCGCGGGAACGTAACAAATTGGTATCAGAGCCGATCGTCATGGGTGATACTAACCAGTTGGCGCTTAAAGTACAGGACTTAGACCAGAGGATGATGGAGTTAAACCAGAAGGTGGAACAAGAGCTCCGTGACCTGCGCGAATCTGTCAAGGCAATTCAGCGCATGCTGGAACTGCAGTGTGCAGGAACGGGTAAGGTCGCTGAACCAGAAGATGGCTGCGGTAGTACCAACCATAACCTGTCCAGACCACCAGAAGACCAGCAGGGCGGACAGCAGTTGGGACGTCCAGGCAGCGCGGTGGTTCCACGTTATTCCAAGCTTGAGTTTCCTACTTACAACGGCATGGAAGATCCTTTGGGCTGGCTATATCGCTGCGAGCAATTTTTTCTCAATCAACGAACAAGCGAAGGGGTCAAAGTGGGACTGGCAGCTTTCCACATGACAGGTGAGGCGCAGTTATGGTTTTATCGGCTGGAGCAAGAGGTGCCTGGGCTTACATGGGAACCAATTAAGAACTACTGTCTTTTGCGATTCGGACCTCCATTGAGCAACAATCCTTTGGACGAATTGATTAACCTTAAACAAATAGGAACCGTTGAAGAATATCAACGCCAATTCCAAACCTACCTCGCTAGAGCAACAACGGTTCGCTCCGACCAACAGGTAGATATATTTACTACAGGATTAACCGAGACACTTCGCGTAGATGTTGAGATGCAAAACCCTCCAAATTTGGTGACGGCAATGAACATTGCCAGGGCCTTTGAACGAAAAATGCAGCCTAGTTGTGGGGCAGGCAGGCAACGTTTTTCTGCAGGAATAGCAGCCAAGCCTACTGCATCAACCTCCACTCATGTATCCAGCAGCGAGCCGAAAGGGACTGCAAGCACTGCTTCTGCAACTTCAAGCGGTGGCAGCACACTATCTCCATTTATTAAGCGATTGTCCAGTGCTGAGATGGCTAAACGACGGGCAAAAGGTTTGTGTTACAATTGTGATGAGTTCTAGTCAACAGGGCACAAATGTAAAAAACTTTTCTGCCTTATGGTGGACGACGCAGACGTTTTGCCCGAGCAGCTGCCTTTAGTGGATCCTGGTGGGTCTTTCTTCTGTTAAAGCAACGTGGGACAATGCACTCCAATTCCAAGAGTCTTATCCTGAGCTCGAGCTTGAGGACAAGCTCGTTGCCGAGGAGGGGAGTAATGTTAGGGACACCCTCATAGGCAAGCAAAATAGGAAAAGGAATGCATAAATCTTTTTAATTATTTTCCTTTATTTTTGGAGTCTTGTTTAGTATTTAGTTTCCTTTAGTTTTAATATTTTATTTCCTTATTTAGAGAGTCTTATTTTGGTAGTTGTTTAATTTCAGTATCTCTGAAATAGACAACATATATTTTGTATCCTTGTTGTAGTCATTCTCTTGCTATAAGAGAGAGAGTCATGAAATAAAAATATTAATTCAGACTTTGCAATAAAAAAGAGTAAGGAGAGTTTGGGTGGTCTCTTAAGAACAAACATCCATCGTTATCTTTCAAAATAGGTTCTTCGAAGAAAAACAGGAACGTGAACAAAGGAAATCAAAGGGATTTTCCAGTGAATCGACCTGTGACGAAATCCTATTCGCGGGAACGTAACACAGGTGTAAAATTTATAACTCGTGTAATATATGATGTTACACGGATTAGCAGAATTCATTGATATCAAATCCTTAAAATGAGATGGTGGGATATTTTATGACAAAACCATAGATAAAAAGAGAGAAGCAAAGGTTGACACTAAGCAGGGAACTTTTTTTTTTTATAGTAAACGAAACTTTATTGAAGAGAAGAAAGAAGAAACAAATATACAAGAGTGAACCAGAAGTCCACCAACAAACAACAGAAACTAAAATACACTAAGCAGGGAACTAAAATAAACCAAACAATCAATTCATAACGCTTCACCTGGTTATGTGAAATGGCTTTTAATAGTGCATCCCTCTCCTTATACGCAGGAAGACTTCTTCGAAATTCAACCATCTTTTGGCCTTCAGGAGATTCCTACATAATAATTAATGCTTTTCAAACATTTTATTTCAGAAATTTATAATAATGAAGAAGGAAAGCAAACACTCATCATAGTCACAAAAACAAAAGTATGATACCTAAAAACAAATCATGTGGTAAACCTGAGAGATGAGCCACACATTATTTTTGGTTCTGCCAACAGACTTAAAAAGTATATAAGCACACACTATTTGTTGACTTATGACACTCACTAGAAATACAATTCATAGAAACTTGGAATTTGCTGTCAAATCTTTTTGTAGGGTATTGAAGGAGCAGAGTGACTAATTTTCTTCAGTGGAGTGTGTTGTGATAAGAAGCTCCTACAAAGAATTCTTGCTATAGTTGGAATACAATGATAGAACAGATTTTTACAGTGAATAACTTGCTTAAAAAAATGAAGAAGAAGAAGAAGGAAAATTGTCATTCATTGGTGCTTCATAAGCGAAAGTTATGGGGATTCCGTAGATCACTTGTTATTGCAATGTCATTCAGTTTCTAGCAATTTTTTTTTTTTTTTTAATATCATTTTTTACATCTGTTTTCTGGGACAAACTGGTTGACATTGTACTTAATTCCAGTACTATTGAATGCTGTAAATGGAAGGGGAGAAGAAAGGGGGGATAGGAAGAGAGAGAAATATCACGTTAAATCTAGGATCCCCGCACCTAAAAATGATTCTACATATGTACTTATACACAAAAATTCTCAAATGCAAATGTTTGAATTTAACAAAAATCTAGACTTAATCGTGATGGCCACTATCAATGATGTGAAGGTCTTAATAGAAGATGGTCTTGGAGGTTGTGATGCATATGTTGTATGTATGTATCTAGCCTACTTTCTGAAGTCTTGATTTGAACCATTTTAGCCAGAAGATTTCTTGTATACGTCGCTAAAATAAAATAACCAAAACTGAGCTGATATAGGGATTAACTAAACAAATTTATAAGACTAAACTGTCAGCTACAATAACTAACTAAAAGAAGTTACTAATTAGTGTACAAAATTTATCGAGGAGAAATAAACCTGCCAATCTTGTTGCTTCTCATGCAGCTGTAAACTTCTCCGCTGGAGAATCCTCTGCATCACACTATTCTGCACTGTTGGCTCCTGCTGCTCATAAAGTCCTTTGTCAGTAGCAATACCTCCACTGCCGCTTGATCTTGACAAAGTATTTTCCAACAAACATCGCCCATTAATAGACTTTTGTGAAAGGTAAGCTCTAAAATGAGCATCCACTTCTCCTAGCAGTCCAAATGGTAAGATCACCTATAAATGCTCAAGCTCATTAGCAAATTATGTTGGAGGCACCAAGAAGACAAAAATTTTGTACCCTCAAGATGCAAGAGTCACAAAAAGGAAAAAGAAAAACAACTGCAAACCTAGTACAATTAAATGTAAATATGTTTCAGGTTGTGATTTTATTAAATTTTTAATGGTCAGGTAACTCCTATGTTCATACATAAACTAAATTACATTTCACCAGGGGCATACAGAGTGAGGAAAAAAACCTCTCTTTGAGGACGCTTATCATCGAGATCAGGTCTGTAATTCGGCAGAGGGACCTTACTAAAGACTACTACTCTTGCATATTGACGACTGCCAACAAATACTTCAAGGTTAAGACACAGATACAAGTATATAACAAAAACCAGTGAGAATCATCAAACACAATTAATATATATACCAATGTAAACCCATTCTCGTTGCCAATGTCGAAAGTTGCTCGAAATCCCGTCGATCCTTTTTCTCCCTTGACACCAAATCTTGCTCAGTTTCATTGCGAAGAAGCATGGTTAACTTCCATCTCCATTCATCAATGTTATCCAAGGTTGAACCACACTGTATTAAACAACAAAACACATCTTTCTACGGTGATGTAGTGAAAAAATACAACAATTAACAACGCAACAAGCAGTAACCAAAATACACAGATAAAGTCTCGGCTGACAATGGTTAACTGAAAATTTAAGCGGCACTACAAGTGTTAAATTCTAGCAAAATGAAAAATCTAGCAGATTGGAATGCTTTTATATAATTATTTGGAAGAAATATTTACAGAAAAAACAAAAAAAAAAAAGGAAGGTTTATACAAATAAAGCATAAGGAGCACATCAGAAAATAAAGGCTAGAGAATGTAACCTTAAAAGAGAAAGAATTGTGAGCATATCCTATACAGTATCACCAGTGAGAGTGTTTCTTACCCTATCAGCTTCAGCCACACTGGCACGCACATGACTATATTAATGGTATGTTGCAACTAAAACGATCTTGGTTAATGAAGAGAACGGCATAGATGTATTAAAGTAGTGTACTAAATAAAATTAAAAAGAGGAAAAGAAAAAAAAATTAGACCTTAACCATGGACTTGAATAAGGCCATCAATTCTGGGACTTTAAATACTATCCTCCAAAGCCATCTTATTCAAGTGTGAACTCTCTCGTCTTTGTAATTACATGCCCTTTCTTTAATCTCCCAAAATTTTCTTAAAATTAAGTAATTAACAGAATAACAGTTAACATTTTGGACCCAAATTGTTTAGTGCTGTCTCTAGCAGCTCAAAGCTTGACTTAAGAATCCCAATCCCTTCTTAAATACTTAATTCTGACTCTCTCAAGAGTTATTGGTTATTGGTAATCATAGTCTACATTAGTTAATTAATAGTCCTTATTGACCTACTGTTGCATTTTTTCTTAAAAATGCTCAACCAGAATTTCACGAGTCAGCCTCAAGGTAACATATTTTTAGGAGCCTCAACATGGTTGCATGGGCATAAGCTGATATATTCATCTATCATAACTGCCAATTGATCACCTTAAACTTATCAACATTGTTCAAACAACCATCATCGTTAAATAGCCAGTGTCTGTGTCTCTTTGGGACCATCCAGTGTAATAAATTGTGGCTCTAATATATATACTCATTCGTGCCAATCAAACTCTTTCTTGAAATTTTAACAGTGAGCCTAAAGCAAGCATTCGAACTACACATGTTGACAAAAACCAAATTCTCACAAAATGTTTTCACTCACTATAAGTACATGAACAATGAATCCAACTTGAGATCTCCAAATATACATTGTCAAATCACAAAACCAGTTTAAAACGATTCAATTAATGGGAAAGGGTGTCGAGAAAATCTACCATTTGCTCATGGGCGGATCCGAATTCACGATCGGAGTCATCGCTGGACTCATCCTGGTAAGCAAACCGCCCATAATTAGAGCTCTGCTGCAAATAGGAGAGCGTCCAATCAAAGGGAAGGGTTGTCCTGGCAGCAGCCCCAAAGCAGGTGACGAGTGCATGCCTCCTGAAACCCGAAGGGAAGCCAGAGTGAGAGTGAGAGGTGAAAGGAAGGGTTTTGTTATTGAAGGCTAAGAAGGAGAGGAGGGAGGGTTTAAAGAGGGTTTTGTGGGAGACGTATGAGTGAAGAGAAGTGGGTCTGAGAGACATCCTTCTGATGAAAACGGACGAGAAGGGCATGGTGGGTGGTTGGTTACATAGGCTTTATGGTTTCAGGGTGGTGAAAATGTGGTTGGAGGGCTTTTGGGGGGGTTTTGCGGCTCTGCTTTTGCCAACTCCAGAGTGCGGAGACTCCCGGGACGCGACTGCCACTTCACTATATATTTTGCGATTTTTTTAGCCGGGAAAATTCCAAAAACCTCCCTATGGTTTCAAAATGTACGGATTTTTTTTGAATGAACAGCAAATCTCCCTAACATTACAATAACGTTCCTCAAGTTAGGTTTAGGTTAATTTTTATGTATTTTCTAAAGGACAATTTTGTACTTTCAATTGAAAACATTTCAATTAAAATGATTTTTTGATAACTATTTTAAAAAGTAAAAGGTTTGATCTCCCCTTTCTATCTTTATTATTATCTTTTTTTTTTTAATTAAAAAAAAACAAGTTGTTCGATTTTGAACCAAATAATCACCATCTTCGTTCAAAATCGAACAAAAATTCAAAGATGGAAACCCATCTTCCATATTTGAACTCCTAATTCAAGTTCAAATATGGAAACTCATCAAAAAAAGATAAAAATCATAGACAACTAGATTTAGAGGAACCTGCTTCCTTTACATCCAACCAAAGGAAGCTGCTACGTTTGGTGATTATAGGAGGCTATGGAGGTCACCTTTGTCGGCAATGGAGATGGTCATCATTTAATATTGTATTTTATTTTTATTTTTAAAAGTTAAGGGTTGTTGTGGGTTTTTTGGTACAATGGAAAAGCCTAAAAACGAAGGCTCATTGTAGTAGGAAGTCCAGGAAGTACTAGTCAAAATGATCAAAAGTCAAAGGAATGAGCATAGTCATTCAATAACAGGTATACCCGAGTACACCTGATTATGTGATTGATCGTCTTAAAACACCAAGTGTCCAGGATAATTGTGCGAAGGTTTGATTGACGGACAAAGCACAAAGATAGTCTGTTCGCAGACAAAAGCCTGCTTGATAAATGCCATTTAGAAGTCATTGCGGCGATCAGAGATTCTACTCGTCTGCTCGATAGTTAGAGAGATAGCTGATTCTGCTCGTCTGTTCGATAGTAGAAGCGTCTAACTGTCAAAGCAGACTGCTTGATGGGTGCAACCTCTGATCGTTGAGATAGCTTGCCCGTCCAATACAATATTTGACCGCTGAACAGATTGTTCGCTAGAGTTGACTTGTTGACCTTCTAGAAAACGAATCAATTCAATTCAGGAAAAGAGTCAACTTGTCTATTCTCGTGCAAATCGAATCTCTGCAATCTTGACAAATTACTATATTTGCAATACATATAATCATGGGAGATATTATTTCAATTAATGTATATTATTTTTTGCCTTATCTGTAAGATTCTCAAACCTATTCCAATTGTAATATCTTCATTATAAATAGGAGATAAAATTCAATGTAAATGACAGAGTGAAATAAAATACAATTACTCAGAGAAAGAGAATGGGTGATTGTCGTGGATGTAGGCCATTGTTCTTGCCGAACCACATAAAATCTCGTTGTCTTATTTGTTTTGGTCCTGGTAACACTTGTTTTGTGTGTGGTTTGTTGTGTCGTAAGTATTGGGCTTGGAGAACCGAGTTGACCAAAATTGAGTGTCAACAAGGGTAAATTTGTATTTTAACATTTCGAATAAGGTTTTTGATACTTTTCAAAATGTTTTTGGTATTTGTTAACATCTAAATTCAGTTGACCCAAGTTCTTGACCCAATACTGCAAATAAAGTAAAACAAAGACAAAGATAAAAGAAAGAGAAGAGGAAGAATAGTGAATGCAAAGATCTTTTGTGTGGTTCAGTTCAAAAAGATGTTTATGTCTACGACTGTTTCTTTGATTATTTTGGCAGAGTCACAGTATCTTATTGATTGTTCGTCTTTACAATGAATTTTCAACCCCTATTTATAGCGTGAGGTGTTACAATTTGAGTACAATAAGAATATAAATGAATTCTACGTTAATTATATTTCTAAAACCGATGTCCATTAATTTAGAGATAGATCTCACTGAAATAGGAGTTTGATTTTACTTTCAATTTTGGTAGTTAACTCTTCTTCAACTTAGGCTATTACATTTTTGAAAAAATTCATTTAATAAGCACTTCGAGTTGCAAGCTGGATCTCATTTTGGGTGATCTAGAGCTTAGCATAAGGCAGTCTTAATCATGATTAACCAATAACCTGAGAACTGCAACAGCAAACTGAGAGCTCGTTTCTGTGAGCTAGACATTGACGAGCTGAGCTTTTATCTATTGGGTCAATTCATTGAATCAGTTCGTTGCACTTTTACTAGTCCATTTATGTAGCTCTTAATATACCCATAACAGTATTATAAAATTATAGAAAGGTTTTGAAATTTTGCCTCTTTACCCATATGAAAAATCTTTTGGAAAGTTTTTTAATATTTTAATAATTTATTTGTTTAATTTCAATTTCTAATGGAGTTAGGACTCAGGGGAGTTATATATCAACATAAACAAGTGATATTTAAAAATAGTAAATTGTCACTATTGTGTTAACATATTAAATGTGTTAAATCAATGAATCATATTTAAATTAACTCTCTTGAATTTATTAATTCATTCAACACGGATTATTGTTCACGTATGAGATTTTATTTGAGAATATTATGTTAAATTTTCATGTACTTTATTGTAAATCTATGTTGAATGGCGATTATATCGTAGATTATTATCTTAATCAATTGAATGAGTTTACTTGAAACCGATAAAGCTATAATAAGGCTTTAATGGGTGATCAATTAATTTAATGGGTAATGGTTAATTTTAAATCCATGACACAATAAATTTAAAGTCATACACATTCTGTTAACGTCAGAAAATGATTTCCTTAGTCAACGAAGTTGTTTTTGAGCCCAAGCTGCAGTTTCGGATGGTCAATAGAATGCATGCAAAACAGTAAGAATGAGAAGAAGAGATCAGAGGCGAGGAGAAGAGACACAAAGGGATTTTTAGAGTGGTTCGGCCCAAAAAGATGCATACGTCCACTGTTCACTCTCTCACTATTTTGGCAGAGTAACGACACTCAGAATCAGGGATTTTTTTTACAATGAAATTCGTCTCCTATTTATAGAGAAATGGGACATGCTACAGTAAAACAGAATAAGACAAAAGTAAACAGTTAACTACAGTTACAATGATGGACAGTATTTAATGCGCCGGGATCTCAATTAATGCGGCTGACAGTGCATTAAATGCGGCCGAATATACATTAAATGCTGCCGAATCCGTCGCATCTGAGGTCTGCCAAAGGGAGATTTCTGGTGACTGGTTTAGATATGTCATGATGGGCTATCGAGATCTTGATCACAGCTTCTGGTTGATATGGCGTGCATGACACGTTTTGGAACTGTACTCTGCATGGCACTTTTGACTTTTGTTGACTTGGGACTCTTAGGAGCAAGGCGGGGATGGATCTTCCAGCAGACGAAATACCAAGTCAGTTAGGAGAATAAATAAGTCTCTGATAAGTCTGGCTACCTGGAGAGTCGAGGAGGCGGATTACGAGTCAACACGTCCGCAGCTGGTCATGACAGTGAGGCGGGCAATATCGCGAGTGAAGAAGCCGGTATACGGCCACGCTCGGAGATTAGCGATTAGTTTAGCCGGATCATCTTGGGCGAGGAGGACTTGTTGAACATTTCTGATGGATGGTTCCTCTTGGCGGATATCTCGCACGGACAGAATCGGTGAATAGGCAGACGGTCAATCATGGCGGATAATCTGGCGAGTAGGCTTAGCGGACAAGGCCAGCGGTCAGCGGTCAGTCTGAGCGATGAGAGCCAACGGTCAGCGATCAGGACCAGCGGTCAGACTGAACGAACAGAACTGACGGATAGACTGACGAGTAAAGTCGACGGTCGGAATAACGGATGGAGATAGCGGTTAGAGCCAGCGCTCAGAATTGGCGCCTGCAGTCAGAATCAAGGGTCAGTTTGAGCATAGGCCATCAACGATCACAAAAGGGCCCTCCGTTAGGAAGGCGGATTGGAAGAGATGGCGGATTATTGGGCCTTCGAACCACTGGGCCTGCATTGTAGATCTTTCTGAGTCCGATTACTCTGATCGCTAAATTATCCATAGCATTAAACCCCCTGGCTCTTGGTGCTTTAAAGAGGACCAGAAGCCATAGATTTCAGGGCGAGCAAATTAGGCGGGAACAGTTACAAAATGGAGGCGGTTACAGTACCTTTTGAATTCTGCTTTATTGCCAGGCCACGTGGAGCTTCCCTAGACAACAGTTACAGGTCACACCACGCGCCGTCCGCATTTAATGCACGTCTCTCAACTAACACGCTGCATGATGACAAAATCCCGGGAATCACGCCATGTCATCAGATTGGGGGTGATTACATAGCTGTCTTGATCCAACGGCTGGGGCTCAATCATTTTAAAAAGAGTAACGATGCCCCAGTTTCTTCTTCTTCCGGTATTTTCAAGAATCACAGACACCTTCATCACTTTCTTTCTCTGTTTCGATTTTTCATCTCCGTTCAACGGTCTTCGTCCGTAACTACCGGTCACCACCACATTCAAGGTAAGGCTTTTTCTCTCTATTCACATCGTTTTTGTTGTTGCTGTTTTTCATTCTCTGCATAGTACTTGCTTTCCTGAGAGTCTGGACCAGTTGGGGCGGATAGTCTCCGTATTGCCTCTGGTCCGGTAGAGTCCGGTAATAGTATGGGGTAATTTGCTCGCTTCTTTTCCTTTCTTTCCTCAATCCTGGGGGGAAACTTTACTGAATGAGGCCCTTATCTCCCCCTTCAAGGCTTCCTAGGCGCACGACTTGACGCTTAGGTTTAGTAGACTTAGGCTTCTTTTGTTCTTTGAGTCTGGTTGGCTGTCAACGGCCTAACTGGCTGTTTCTTTTGTAGATGTCAAGTTGTGGACTCTGATACCGTCGAGTCATGTCCAGCGAAGAAAGCTTTGAGGGAGGGTCTTCTCAACATGACGAGGACTCTTTGAGAGCTATCGCTCAGGGTAGTGGGGATGCGCCAAGTTTTTCTGGGCGAGGGGAGACCTTTGCCTATCAGACCTTCTATCAACATGACTCCCAGATGACCCTTGATGAGCTTAAGACCATGGTCGAGGCATACCATTTCCCTTTCGGGTGTCGCATCATGGTTCCTGCTCACCGCGACCATACGGCTAATCCTCCTGACGGGTTCATAGCGATCAGCATCTAACATATGAAATCTGGGTTTAGGTTCCCGGTTCCCTCATACTTGGTTAATCTGCAGAATGACTTGGAACTAACCCCCTTCTAGTTGACACCAAACTCTTACGCCCAAATAACCACACTAGCCTACATCTTTCTCAAAAACAGTCTTTCGCCACCAACTTCGAATATAATCCAGAGCCTTTTCTTCTTTAAGTCCACTACCAGTTCTCACGCCACAAAACGAGACGACATTTACTACATAACCTCTTATAGCTTTCCCTACAAGGCGCTTCTGCCCCAGAAAGTTGGCAAATCAAATGTAGGGGATTATAAGTTCCGGTGGTTTTATGCTTCCTGTCTGTCCCTGCTGAAACTTGTAAATTTTGACTTTAACAACAATCCTGGTGAGCACATTTCTGCTCGCTGCTGGAGCGCGTACACACACATCCTCATGCCCCATTATTACTGACATTTTCTCTCCCTGTATGTAGCTTTCATCAAAGGATCGGTCAATCTTTCAGACGAGGAAACATAGGCGCTTAAAGGGTTCGCCGAGGTGAAGGACCCCAAGGACGACTACCTTCCATCCAACTTTTTTCTAGGGAAATACAGGCTCGCACATGGGGCTGAAACCATACCTCTGAAATTGGCCCTGGACGTTGGAGTACGAAAAGGTCGGGAAGTTAAATCTGTCTTTGCAGGACCTGGAGAAGGCACTTCTGCCCCAGTCCCCAAGAAATCCAAAATAATGGTAAACCTCGAAATGATCTCTCCCCCGTCCTCACCAACAGCTGAAACAGGAGAGCTCGAGGTTGAGATAACGGGCTCGAAGGAGCCCCCAACGCAGGCTGCAGATCCATCTCAAACAATGGCTGGCCCCTCTAACAAACAACCTGTGATGAAGTTTAAAACCTTAAGGAGGAAGCTTATGAAGAACATACCTCCACCAGGAGATGCCGCTAAGAAAGGGGTCCCTGCCTCTGAAGGTGAGGAAGAGGAGGCCATGACGCCCCCTGCTAAACGTCTAAGGTCCAAAGGCAAAGGCAAAGGTAAAACGGCCATGACAGGAGGAACTAATGGAGGACCAACCCCTGAGGCTAATGCAGGGGAATACTTCGACGACTTACTAGATTGGCTGCCAGCATTACTGGGACCTGACAAGCCGGATGTCTATCAGAAGCATATCTGCGGCGACCAATTGGTTGATTATGCCGCTCGTTGCAACGTGCTTGTAAGTCATATTTCCTGCCTTGTCTTTGTATTTAACGCTCATGCGTACTGCTTACATGCTCTCCTTTCAGGCTTCGTTGGCTCTGATAAAGATAGGTCGGGACTTCCCCGACCTAGCAGGAGAAAAGGCATCTCTTGAGGAGGTGAACCGAAATCTGGAGGCGAAAAATAAGAGGCTCAAAGAAGAGTCTGATGCTGCCAAGAAGATTATCTTCGAGCTTCAACAGAAGCTTAAGAGTGCGGAGAATGTGAAAAAGCTTCGATTTATGGCTTCCTCCCGCTCAAAGAGGCCACAGATAATGTAGATAGGGTCACCCGTGAAGCCATCCTTCAGAAAAAACGGGCTGATGATGCCGAGAAAACTAATGAGACGACGCTGAAGGACCTGACCGTAGTGAGGGATAAGCTTGCTCAGATACGGGAGGCGGATCGCAAGTCGAAAATTCGGGTCAAACAAGCTTGGAAAGAGGCAACGGATAAGACGAGCAGCAAATTCTTCTACACCTTGTAGCTACATCATCCTGAGCTAGATTTCTCATTCTTCGGAAAGGAAGCGGTGGAGGAGGTGAAGAAGTATGCGGTCCGTGCTGCCAGAGATGTCCGGATGAAGGCCACACAAGCTGCCCAGAAGGGGACAATTCCTCCAGCTTTGAAGAAGGGTTCTGAGTCTTCGTCCGCTCAAACCGGTGTTCCATCAACCCAGGGTGGCTCCTCCTCAGCTCCTCATAAATCGGTTCCGGGTGGAGGACAAGGTTCATCTTTTCAAGGAACCCCCAGCCAGGGTGGTCCCTCCTCAGTTCCTCACGAATCAGTTCCGAGCGGAGGACAAGATTCGTCTTTTCAAGGAACCCCCAGCCAGAAAGATCCGAAGGACACTCCTACCAACTCTTCAAAAGCCCCTCCGGATAAATAATTTTAACATTCTCCTTTGCTGCCAATAAGGCTTATCTTTGAACATCGATATTGTTGTAGTTACTATTTTCCTTTATTTTCAGAATGCTTCGTAATTATTGATTTATCGTTATCTTAGTGGGATTTCCTTCAATTTATCCTGTTGCTTTCTTATCTTCATACATATGTGTAATCAGAGTAGATTACGAATAGGTATATCCTGTAAGATAAACAACAAAAAAGAATAATAAAGGGGCTGATCCCCCTTGCATGTACCTTTGGGGAGGTACAATAAGGAAGGTCATACTTTGGGTTGCGGATGTTTTTCCAGCAGATGGCCCTTAATACGAATAATAACCTGTGGGGCAGAAGAGAATTCCCGTAGATGTATAGATAACTCGATTTCCACTGTCGAACAGGTACCACCAGATTAGGAGTAATAGGCCAATTGGCTTGCTTGCAGAAATTAACCCAAATGATGAATAAGTAGTCCTGTTCTCGTGCTATCATGTGGTTATGACGCATCCAATATATACACATACACAATATAAGGCGATATAGATAATGAGAAGTGTGCTGAGGAAGAGAAGAAACCAGACGGAGAATAAGCGGGCTGTTAACGTGTTTTTCTGACCGCTGTCGGAGTTGATGAAGGGTTGCGCTCAGAAGGTAGGGGCCTGAGCATATACAACCGACTGCGCTCATAAGGTTAGACCTGAGCATTTACAGTAGGCTGCGCTCATAAGACCGATACCTAAGTTATACGGTACAATGATCCTCTCCAGATGCGCTCACAAGGTTAAACCTGAGCATTTACTGCGAGAGTTGTGGAGGTTGGGACCTCGGCTGCGCTCCCTGAGCATTTACAGCGTAATGAAATGAACCTCTCCAGCTGCGCTCATAAGGTTAAACCTGAGCATTTACAGTGAGAGTTGTGGATGTTGGGACCTCGGCTGCGCTCACAAGGCCGGAGTCTGAGCATTCACAGCGTAATGAAATGAACCTCTCTAGCTGCGCTCACAAGGTTAAACCTGAGCATTTACAGGGAGAGTTGTGGATGTTGGGACCTCGGCTGCGCTCACAAGGCCGGAGTCTGAGCATTCACAGCGTAATGAAATGAACCTCTCCAGCTGCGCTCATAAGGTTAAATCTGAGCATTTACAGCGAGAGTTATGGAGGTTGGGACCTCGGTTGCGCTCACAAGGCCAGAGCCTGAGCATTCACAGCGTAATGAAATGAACCTCTCCAGCTGCGCTCACAAGGTTAAACCTGAGCATTTACAGCGAGAGTTGTGGAGGTTGGGACCTCGGCTGCGCTCACAAGGCCGGAGCCTGAGCATTCACAGCATAATGAAATAAACCTCTCCAGCTGCGCTCACAAGGTTAAACCTGAGCATTTACAACGAGAGTTAGGCTGAGTGTTATGTCGATCGAGCCTTTATTTTTTGTTCGCGCGCGAATGTGGAGAGGGACGCCAATCAACGAGCGGCGATTAGGTGCGCAGGCTCGTGGCCGTTTTAACCCCTCTTGCCTTGTAGGGCAATCAGATGTTAGAGCTTTATGCTGACGTTTTACCGTTTATGGTGGTGTACCTTAAATAAGAACACACACGAGCGTTTAATGTCAGTAATAATTCATAATAATTGATGGATAATTCTCATTATGTCTGTACACGGTTTGTTTTACATATGTAACAGAATGACAATAATAAATAAAAATACATCATTCATATGTAATATGTCCTTAGATGAATGACGTTCCAAGCCCTTGGTAGAATCGCCCCGTTCATGTCTGCCAAGTGGTAGGCTTCGTTCTTCAGGCTTTCATGGATCACGTAAGGCCCTTCCCAGTTTGGTCTCAATACTCCTTCACTTGCGAGCATCAGGTAGGACTTCTCGTAGGACAAGGTCACCTGGTTTGAATTGACGTACCCGGACCATTTTGTTGTAATGCTTGGCCATCCTCTGCTGGTAGACGGTCATCCTGAGGCGAGCAGCTTCCCTTGAATCTTTAAGTAAGTCTGAGTTGGCGGCCAAGAGCTGGTTGTTGTCATCAAGGTTGAAGCTTGCCCTTCGGTGACTGTAGACTTCAAATTCTGTCGGAATCATAGCCTCAGACCTGTAGACCATTGAGAATGGGGTCTCTCATGTAGTACTGCTGGCGGTAGTACGGTAGGCCTATAACACCTTTTGTAACTTATCAACTCATGCTCCCTTTCTAGCCTCAAGCTTAGTCTTCAGGATCTGCTTGATGATTTTGTTGATCGCTTCCACCTGACCGTTAGCTTGAGGGTGGTCGACTGCTAAGAAGCTTTTGACGATGCCAAGACTACTGCAGAATTCCTAGAATTATTCACTTATGAACTGGGTCCCATTATATGTCACTAGCTGCTGGGAAATGCCAAACCTGTAGATTATGTTGTCCTACACGAACTTTTCAATCTTCGTCGTGGATATCTCGACCAACTCCTTTGCCTCTGCCCATTTTGTGAAGTAATCGACTGCTACGATGGCATATTTACACCTTGCTTGGCCCTATTGGGAGAGGTCCAATCAGGTCCATGCCCCAGATGACGAAGGGCCACGGACTGATCATCTGTCGGATATAAGCTGGAGGCGCCCGGGGAATTTTAGAAAACCTCTGGCATTTATCACACTTCCTTACCAGATCAACGTCGTCATTTTTCATGGTCGGCCAGTAGAACCCCTGCTTGAGCACCTTTTGAGCCAGGGAGAGTCCTCCAGCATGGTTTTCGTAATGCCCTTCATGAATGTCCCTCATCAACACGGTACACTCCGGCTCGTCAATACATCTGAGCAGGGGGGCTGAAAGGCCCCTTTTGTAGAGAATGTCACCATAAATGCAGTATCTAGCTGCTTTTATGCGCAGACGGCGCGCCTCCCTTTTATCTTCTGGCAGCCTCCCTTATTGCAAGTAATCGATTAGCTGGCTCATCCATGATCCAACCGCCACTGTCAGAGCCATCATTTCCACGCTGGATTTAGTACTTGGCTTAGGCAAAAACTCCACATGTATGTTTTCGGTGCATTCTGTATCCTGAGCGACCGCCAGGCGAGCCAGTGCGTTTGCGTGGGAGTTCTGGGCGCGCGAAATCTGGTTAAACTCGAATGTCTCGAAAATCCCCAGTAACCTCTGAACCTCCTGTAGATAAGCTGCCATTTTTGATCCCTTAGCTCGATATTCACCTTTTATTTGGCAGACCACCAACTGCGAATCGCTGAATATTCGAAGCTGCTCAACCTGCATCTTTCTAGTTAGGCGGAGCCCTGCCAGCAGTGCTTCATACGCCGCTTCATTGTTAGTCGCTCTGAAGCCAAATTTAAGGGCACAGAAAAACTTACCCATATCAGGGTTGATTAATAGAATTTCGACCCCCGCGCTCCTTTTGCAAGAGGATCCGTCCACAAAAAGTTTCCAATACGGACCTTTAGAGGTTTCAACCTGATCGTCTGCGAGCCCGATAAATTCAACGATGAAATCTGCCAGCGCTTGCCCCTTGATCGCCGGTCTTAGCTTGAACTCGATGTTATACTGGGCAATCTCAATGGCCTATTTGATGAGTCAGCCGGAGGTATCTGGCTTCTAAAAGATTTGCTTTAACGGATACCTGATCAAGACTTCAATTTTATGCGCCTGGAAGTAAGGACCCAGCTTCTTGGATGCCATCACCATACAATAAGCCAGCAGCTCCATCGGGGTGTATCTGGTTTCCGCCTCTACCAGCTTCTTACTGATGTAGTAAACCAGGACCTGTGCTCCATTTTCTTCTTGCCTTGTCAGGGCTGCGCTCAGGGCGTGTTGGGATACCCTCAGGTAGACGGTCAGAGTTCCTCCTTTTTTTGGTTTGGTCAGCAGCGCGGCGCGCCCTATATACTCTTTCAATTATAGGAACGCAGCTTCACATTCATCAGTCCACTTGAAATTCCTGGCCTTCTTCAGCACCTCAAAGAATGGAGCACACATGTCGGAGGCTTTTGACACGAATCTTCTTAAGGCGGCTATCTGGCCTTTCAGACTCTGAATCTCTTTTACGCTGGTCGGCGATCTCATATCCAGCAGAGCTTAAATTTTCTCTGAGTTGGCTTATATTCCCCTGTTATTCATAATAAAACCCAGAAATTTACCTGAGGAGACTCAAAAGGCGCATTTGAGCAGGTTGAGCTTCATTTGGTACTTCCTCAAGATCTGGAACATTCTTTCAAGGTCCTGGACATGATCAGCAGCTTTCTCAGATTTGACGAGTATGTCATCCACATATACCTCCATGCTCTTCCAAATTAGCTCCTCAAACATCTTGTTCATTAATCTCTAGTAGGTAGCCCCTGCATTTTTCAGATCGAAGGGCATTACCTTGTAGCAGTACAGTCTCCGGTCAGTTGTGAACGATGTACACTCCTCGTCTTTAGGGTCCATGGGGATCTGGTTGTAACCTTAGTAAGCATCCATGAAGCTAAGGAGTTCATGCCCTGCTGTCTCGTCCACCAGCTGATCGATTCTGGGCACGGGGTTAACTGCCCAGGCTGGGTATTGGACTTCTCGGATGAACTTGTTATCCAAGAGCTTGTCCACTTCCTCTTTCAAGACCTCGCTGTGTTCTTAGTTCATTTGCCTCATTTGCTGGCAGACTGGCCGATGGTGAGGGTCGACGTTCAGCTTATGGGTTACTACATTCAGATCGATCCCCACCATGTCTCCATGGTTCCAGGCAAATACATCTGCATTTCTCTTAAGGCAGCTTGTTAATTGAGACTTTACCTCCAGGGTCAAGTTTCTGCCCAGCTTAAGACATCTTGTCACATCCGCTTCACTGACCTGGATGTCCTCAAACTCCTCCACAGGACTGGTGTTCTGACATGCATCGAGTCCCTTGGGGTCCAAGTCATGGTTGATTCCTGATAAAGCGATCGTCTGCAGCTCACGTTCTGGGATCTCGTCTGTCTTCTTTCCTTGAACTCCCTTTTTTATTGCATCGACGAGCCAGAGATTGCTCGCCCTGCACATGCCCTGTCCCATTGGGAGTTGAAAATTTCACTGTGAGAGCTTTGGTAGAGACGACCATGTCAAGGTCATTCATGGCTGGCCTTCCCATCACTACGTTATAAGCAGAGGGAGAGTTGATGACGAGGAAGTCTGCTAGTAGCTTAGACTGGCGGACGGCGTCACCAAGAGTCAAAGGCAATTTCATCTGTCCGACTGGGATGACCGAATCTCCGGTGAATCCATAGAGAGGTTCAGGGGATGGTTTAAGTTGATCGTCACCAATCCCCATTTGATCATTGCAGTCCTTATACATCACGTTCACTGAACTCCCAGTATCAATCATGATCCTTTTCACCATTGAGTTGCCGACGCGCGCTCTGATCACTACAGCGTCATTGTGAAGGAGGCGGATATCCCGGACATCTTCATCAGTAAACACGATGTCTTCTAATACCTTCCTGGCTTTCTTAACGGGTCCCCTCGACTCTCTCTGTCCTGCCGGTTGGACGCGTCTAGCTTCGCGCACAAACCGCTTCTGAGACCTATTAGATTCTCTCACTCCCGAAGGTCCTCCATGGATAGTATGGATAGTTCTAATAGAAGGCCCTTGAGTAGAATCCGGCTCTGGCTGATTTTAGGCCGGCGGGTCTTCTGAATGCTGACGGGGGCGTTGCTGCTGGGATGGTCGCCTCGGGGGTCTCACAACGTTATTCCTTAGACGACCATTTCTGATCATCTCCTCAATGGCATCCTTGAATGCCCAACAGTCCGAGGTATTGTGCCCTATTTCATTATAGTTGGCGCAGAACTTATTCCTATCTTTCCGCCCTTCGAGAGCTTGTAAGGGGACAGGCCGTCCAAAGTTCTCCCTGCTTTTCTCAGCTGCATAGATTATGTCTTGGGTATCTGACAGGGCACTGTATGTATTGTAACGGCTTTGGTATCGAGGTCGCTCCCGTCCCCAACTACTCCCTGGTCTTCGCCAATCCCGGGCCTTTTTGGTAACCTGATGACTTTCTTTTCGCCCCCCAGGATTATTTCCTCCGTTACTCTTTTTCCTTCCGTGACTGGGGCTACCAGTTTCGTCTTTCTGAGAACTAGTCTTCCTAAGATTAGTCACTTCCTCCCATCGGATTTCCTTTTTTGCTCGATCATAAAATTTTCCCAGGTCCTTCACAGGGGACCTATATATGCTCTCGTATAGCTTCCCATCTTTCCTCAATCCTGACGAGATAGATAACAGTACCCCTTCATCCGCAGGGTCCTCCACGTTGGTTACCTCACGCCTGAACCTGTTAATATAATCTTTTAGCGGCTCACCCGGACGCTGGCAAATGATGGAAAGATGGCAAGGTGGCGCAAGTCGCCTCTTCAACGCTTTATATTGGTTCAGGAACTTCTGCTGACATTCCTCTCAATTGTTGATGCTGCGAATGGGGAGGCTTCTGAACCATGTTCGCGGAATATCTTCGAGCGTGGCCGGGAATACACGGTATTTCACAAGCGGATTCGTCGTCTGGAGGTCCATCTGGATATTGAAAGCGTCCAGATGATCATAGGGATCGGAGTTCCCTTTATATTGGGGGATGTTGGGAACTTTGAATCTTGGAGAGAGCGGCTCCAACTCAATCTTTGAAATGAACGAGGTTCTCTCTCCAGTCTGGCCTCTTTGTTCTTGCACCACGGGCAGTGCTTCTAGCTGACGGACCCTTTGGAGGAGTTCTGCAACTAATGTACCCCGCGTCTCAGTTCCCCCAATAGCGGAATGTCTGTCCCTTCTACTTGGGGGCCGGTGGTCTCTGGCCTCCTGTCCTCCAGCATCAGGTCTTGACCCCGTTCTGTTTGCGCGGGCCGAAATTTGATCATGATTGTGGCCAGTTTGCTCCTGCCGGTGTCTATTGCGGGCCCGTGAAAGTCAAGCACTAGAATGCACACTGGAAGAATGGACCGATCCCTCTCGCCTTGGTTCCCTGACGTCCCTCCTAATCGTGTCAGGGTTTTCTGCATGCCTCTCCCGAGGAACCTAGGAAGGCTGGGCTTGCATCCGGATTAAAGTCCTTACCTCACCGATAAACTGCGCGACTGTATTTTCTAGCCTCTCTTGTCGCTGCTGCAACGCCTGCATTGCATCTCCATCTACAGTATTAGGCACAGGTTGGTGGGTTGGGAGAGGAGGTATACCTTGAGCGTCCCCCATCACAGCCACGTTGGATGTTCCTGCACCAGCATTGGATATCTCTCTAGTAGACATAGCCTGTTGTTGGTCTAAAGCTTTTTGGCGATTTTTCGTTGCGTTGAAGTCTCTGGGAATCCTCCTTCTGACCATGGCGAACAAAGAAAAAGCTTTGAAAGCTAAAGAGTAGAAAGGTGACGAAACTGAAGATGAGCCCCTCCTTCTAACGCCAAAAATGTTAACGTCGAAAAATGATTTCCTTAGTCAACGAGGTTGTTTTCGAGCCCAAGCTGCAGTTTCGGATGGTCAATGGAATACGTACAAAGCAGTAAGAATGAAAAGAAGAGGTTAGAGGCGAGGAGAAGAGACACAAAGGGATTTTTAGAGTGGTTCGGCCCAAAAAGATGCCTACGTCCACTGTTTACTCTCTCACTATTTTAGCAGAGTAACGACACTCAGAATCAGGGATTTTTTTTACAATGAAATTTGTCTCCTATTTATAGAGAAAGGGGACATGCTACAGTAAAACAGAATAAGACAAAAGTAAACAGTTAACTACAGTTACAATAATGGACAGTATTTAATATGTCGGGATTTCAATTAATGTGGCTGACAGTGCATTAAATGCGGTCGAATTCCTCGCATCTGAGGTTTGCCCAAGAGAGATTTCTGGTGATTGGTTTGGATATGTCATGATGGGCTATCGAGATCTTAATCACAGCTTCTGGTTGATATGGCGTGCATGACACGTTTTAGAACTGTACTCTGCATGATACTTTTGACTTTTGTTGACTTGGGACTCTTAAGAGCAAGGCGGGGATGGATCTTCCAGCAGACGAAATACCAAGTCAATTAGGAGAATAAATAAGTCTATGATAAGTTTGGCTACCTGGAGAGTCGAGGAGGTGGATTACGAGTCAACACATCCGCAGCTGGTCATGACAGTGAGGCGGGCAATATCGCGAGTGAAGAAGCGGGTATACGGCCACGCTCGGAGATTAGCGATTAGTTTAGCCGGATCATCTTGGGCGAGGAGGACTTGTTGAACATTTCTGATGGATGGTTCCTCTTGGCGGATATCTCGCACGGATAGAATCGGCGAATAGGCAGACGGTCAATCATGGCGGATAATCTGGCGAGTAGGCTTAGCGGACAGGGCCAGCGGTTAGTGGTTAGTCTGAGCGATGAGAGCCAACGGTCAGCGATCAGGACCAGCGGTCAGACTGAACGAACAGAACTGACGGGTAAAGTCGACGGTCAGAATAGCGGATGGAGATAGCGGTCAAAGCCAGCGCTCAGAATTGGCGCCTGCGGTCAGAATCAATGGTCAGTCTGAGCGTAGGCCATCAGCGGTCATGACAAGCGATCACAAAAGGGCCCTCCGTTAGGAAGGCGGATTGGAAAAGATGACGAATTATTGGGCCTTCGAACCATTTGGTCTGCACTATAGATCTTTCTGGACCCGATTATTCTGATCACTAAATTATCCATAACACATTCTTAGTAGGGATGATGATTAAATACCATATTTGATCTTCAGAGATCAATGGTTTAAATCTAATTTTTGTCGAAGGTGTAAATAGTTTCGATAAATTTAACCTTCCATTTTTCCATTATTAAAAAAAAAAAAAAAAAGGTTTAAAGTCATTTTATAAAACGTAATTTACCATTAAAAATAAAAAAAAAAAGAAATAAAATGTAATTTACCCAAAAAAAAAAAAAAAGTGTGAAGACGCCGCTGTGTTTGGATATCGGACCATTGGAGGCACGCAGTTAGCATTAATTACAGATGGAGAAGAACCCGATCCATGTAGCCAAACTGCACCCCTTAAGCCCCAAAAACACCTATGTTCGTCAGTGAAGTCTCTGGACTTGTCGCCAGTTGAGTCTCAGTGTTCCAGAACCCACTCTTTTTCTAGGGTTTCCGTACAACCATTTCCACACACACACACTCTCTCTCTCTTTTCTTCCACTTCGAAAATTAGTATTAGGGTTAGGGTTTCGCGATAAAGAATGGCGGCGCCGGCAGTGTCTCAGCCTCGCTCCACCTCGTCCAAGACCGAGTCCTACGTGGACAACAAGCGGAAGGAGGACATCCGCCAGGCGAACATCGTGGCAGCCCGCGCGGTGGCTGACGCCGTCAGGACTAGCCTCGGCCCCAAAGGCATGGACAAGATGATCTCCACCGCCACCGGCGATGTCATCATAACGAACGATGGCGCTACCATCCTCAACAAGATGGAGGTCCTCCAGCCCGCCGCCAAGATGCTCGTCGAGCTCTCCAAGTCACAGGACTCCGCCGCCGGAGACGGCACCACCACTGTCGTTGTCATCGCCGGCGCCCTCTTAAAGCAGTGCCTCAGCCTCCTCTCGAACGGAATCCACCCGACCGTCATTTCTGATTCACTCCACAAGGCCGCCATCAAGGCCGTCGACGTCCTAACGGCGATGGCCGTCCCCGTCGAGCTATCCGACCGCGAAAGCTTGATAAAATCGGCCAGCACCTCGCTAAACAGCAAGGTGGTGAGTCAGTACTCGACATTACTGGCGCCATTGGCTGTGGACGCCGTTTTATCAGTGGTGGACCCAGCGAAACCCGATTTGGTCGATTTGAGAGACATCAAGATAGTGAAGAAGCTGGGAGGCACCGTGGACGACACTGAGATGGTGAAAGGTCTGGTCTTTGATAAAAAAGTGAGTCACGCTGCTGGCGGCCCAACCCGGGTTGAGAAGGCGAAAATTGCAGTGATCCAGTTTCAAATATCGCCTCCAAAGACGGACATTGAGCAGAGCATCGTGGTTTCGGACTACACCCAGATGGATAGGATTTTGAAGGAGGAGAGGAATTATATATTGGGGATGATTAAGAAGATCAAAGCAACCGGGTGCAACGTGTTGTTGATTCAAAAGAGTATTTTGAGAGACGCTGTGACGGATTTGTCGTTGCATTATTTGGCAAAATCGAAGATTTTGGTGGTTAAGGATGTGGAGAGGGATGAGATTGAGTTTATTACCAAGACTTTGAACTGTTTGCCCATTGCGAATATTGATCATTTCCGCACTGAGAAATTGGGGTATGCTGATTTGGTGGAGGAGGTTTCGCTTGGAGATGGTGGAAAGATTGTCAAGATTACGGGCATTAAGGATATGGGTAGGACTACGACTGTACTTGTTCGTGGGTCGAATCAGCTGGTGATTGATGAGGCCGAAAGGAGCTTGCATGATGCTTTGTGCGTCGTTAGGTGCTTGGTGAACAAGCGGTTTTTGATTGCCGGTGGTGGTGCACCCGAGATTGAGCTGTCAAGGCAGCTGGGCGCGTGGGCAAAGGTTTTACATGGGATGGAAGGTTATTGCGTGAGGTCGTATGCAGAGGCGTTGGAGGTTATTCCTTATACGTTGGCTGAGAATGCGGGGTTGAATCCGATTGCTATTGTGACTGATCTGAGGAACAGGCATGCTCAGGGGGAGATTAATGCTGGTATCAATGTGAGGAAGGGGCAAATTACTAATATTTTGGAGGAGAATGTGGTGCAGCCACTGCTTGTGAGCACTAGTGCTATCACACTGGCCACCGAGTGTGTGAGGATGATTTTGAAGATTGACGATATCGTTACCGTGAGGTAGTTTGAATTCTGAGGGTCAACTGTTGGTTCCTAGTTATGTTTTATGTTTGTGTACTACTTGAATTAGTATCTGTTCGGTTTTAGGATTCGTTTTGGTGAAGAATTTTGACATTGTTGTTTTTAGCCACCGAATCATTGGTTTGATTTTGGTATATGTTATGGTGTTTTGTCAAAGTGCTCTGTTTTGTTTGTTCTTATGCAATGATGTTGGTTTGATGATGTCTTATGAGTAATGTTTCACTTTGATATGTGATGTTAGATTAATTATATGCTGTGCTGTTGATTATATACAATCTAAATTGTCATAGTATATTTTTGGTTACCAGAGAAGTTTTCAAAAAGAAATGATAATTTAATTATTGTGCTTCTATGTTTTTTGTGATACAATAAAAAGGTCTTAACACATTTTTGGTTACTTTATGCTTTATGGAAATATGTATGATACCCAACTAAGATTTAATCAGAAGAATTGATAAGTCCTAGTAAAGCATCTCTTGCTTTACAATAATTGTTTAGGATCTCTAAATCGAGTTGTACATGTGTTATTTCGTCTTTAGACGATTAAATCTTTGAAAAACAATGAACTTTCATATTAGATCATGGTTTTCCTTTTATTTAAAGTCAGTCTCAGCGCATAATGGAAAATTGATTCTAGCTTTAGTTTTGGAATTGTCTTGAAACCTAGTTGCCTGTTAAGTGCATACTACTGATCGTATTCATCATCCACTGGTTATATCTGCTAATTTGTTGGGTTTCACAAGTCTGAAGGAGGATACAGAAAATTGTTGTGTTTCACAATCCTTGTGGTGCTTATGACAATTTAAAGCTTTTGAGAGCGTCTAGACAGTCCATGCGACACACTATGCCCAAATTGCTTACCATCTTTAAGCTTATACTATGCAGTTCAGTAAATCTTGCAACTAAGTTACTTCCCATTTAGGCTGCAATTGCCATAACACTTTTTTCTTGCATTAGGATGGAGGTCTATTTACTGTCTTGGCTGCACTGCATACAGTTATTATGATGCTATATCTGCTTTGCTTATACTAGACAGTCTCATACTTCGTATTGAACCCTGTTGAAATATAATTACATTTGGACAAGAGTATCTTCTATTATAAGATGTTAATCTAGGATGTGTTGTGTCCTAAATTGGCAAAGACAGTCTACAAGGTTATCTGATCATCAGTGAAGGGGACTAGGCTGTGTAATGGGTTTTAAGTTTTTATTTTGGTTCTTCATTCAGAGATTTCTACTGGGCATATGATGGTCACTGTTGTCCTTTGATATGTTTCTATCTGGGCTGTGGTTCATGCCACTCGAATGTATGCCCTTAGCACTTACCTTCTTAAAGCACCTGTCCTTATAATATAAAGATCATATTCTTAAATTCATTGATAATGGGAGATATCTTACTAAAATTGGGAATCAGAAAACGCAAAAATGGTGGCCACATAACATCGGTATTTGTATGTGTACTAGTTTTATCATTTTGTCTGCCTGCCTCTGATCTGAAAAAGCTTGTCAGTTGACTGAGTGTTAATACTCTAGCTAATTTTGAGATAGACAATACAATTTAAAATCAAGAACCATTGATGGTGCGTTAGTAACGTAGTGGTGTAATGGCAACTGCAACCACTATTCTGTATGCCTTGTCATCTCTTGATACCTGTCTGCCAAGAACTCACTTTGTGGCTTCTTTTTTCCCCCCTTTTTCCTTCTTTCTATATTCTTGTTTTGGTTACTGGGTATTGAAGGGCACTTGGATTTACGAGACCTAAGGTCCTTTATCTCTTTTGACAAAAGATAATAATGATAGTTGAAGACATGTTTTGTTTTATGTTGATATTGTAGCCAAGTGATCCATCAACATCCGACAGAAGTATATGGATTGGGATTCCTAGGTAGCTTTTGACATTGCAGCCTTTTCTTGAGAAACCTAAGCTGGTTTTTTCCCTAAAATTGGAGCTCTCGTAATTGCATCTGTCGTTATAATTATACTCTGGCAGGAAATTTAACTGGAGAGAACAAAATTTAATAAATGCATAGTATATCCATCTCCTTCAGAGGCTGCCCTTTGCGTTGCTGCAATTGCAAAATCTCTAAACGACAGATATCAACTAACGGTATATACATCAGTACAAGTAGTTTTACCCAACTAGACTATTTCAATGTTTTATAAATGAAATCACTTTCCACTCCATCTATGAACAGAAAGAGGTTGCATTTTCTGATAACATATCTTGAATCAAGAGTAATGAAGTGATGGGTCACTAGCATTCCAGAGGAGATGGTCTTATTATCTAAAATTCTTACCATGCATGGAGAAATTCAAAACTTTTTCGGATACATGATGGAGAGTAATGGCAAACGCCCTCCTAAAATTTTACTACTTTTTCATAAAAACAACCTCTACTTTTAAATTTAATTAAATACCTAATATAATGGAAATTATACCAAGTTTTTAAATAATGTTGTCTTTTATAGGGTGCTTCTATGTAAATTCAAAATTACAGAGCTATTTTACAAAATTAAAAAAAAAAAAGAAAAAAAAAAAAAAAGAACAAGAAAAGTTACCTATTAATACAAAAGAGAAAGTAGCAAACTAAATAACAGTAGAAGGACAAGGGTCTGGTTTATTAAGGGTATTCTAAAGTTAAAGAACTTGACAATTATCAAGAATGCCAGTATAACATATAATTGCAATACCTACTGCTTATATTTACTTCTATAACTGTGATATAATATACAACTAATAATTACACATTCTCACTTACTACTGATACAGTCATCGAAGACCATCCTATACAATATGTATTGTAAATGTCAAAAGAATGAACTGATTTAAATTTATTCAGAATCCATCATAACCATAATCCTCCTCACCGTCATAATAGTAAGTTTCATCTACATTTTCATCCATTTCATTTCCATATGCTTCTTCTGCATCCTCATCATCTTGGTAATTGCCTTCAGGCTTTAAATCGCCATTTTTAAATGTTTCTTCAGTTTCACGCTCTTGGTTCCCACTTTTGGCGAATTTGTTATCACTGTCAGCATGTGATTCAGTCCGTTGCTTCTTTGCATCATCTGGAGCCACCTATTAAGAAATTAATTGACCCCAACACCCAAATTTGGAATTAGACCCTTATTTAAACCGACAAATGCAACAGCTGGTTGCATAAATTTTAAATACTGTCTTCAACAACATATGACTACTATAGTTTTCGAGGGTCAACAAGGACAAAAGGTATGTAAGGACCAAATGACTAGCAATAACCACCAATTATGTACTTTAGTGTCTCAATCTTGAATACATGAAAAGACAACAACCTATTCCATGTGGCAATTCATTGATGTAGTGTCAAAATACTAATATGTTGCAAGTCTAAAGCCGTAAATAACAGAGTTGTGACCTGTTTAAAATCTAAAAATAACAAAAGAATCCAGTATGGGATTGTGTTTCATAAGCTGATTATCTATTTCTGGCTAGATTCCTAAGGCATTTCAGTTACAGTCTGGAACTGCTTGTCTTCGAGTTTACATGGTTTCAAGATCACAAGTTGACAGAATTAATACAGTGCAAGCAGTAGTGGATAATTAGCAACCCAAAAGGATCATGC
The DNA here is from genome assembly GCA_022984855.1 of Dimocarpus longan. Lineage (NCBI taxonomy): Eukaryota > Viridiplantae > Streptophyta > Magnoliopsida > Sapindales > Sapindaceae > Dimocarpus > Dimocarpus longan. Next base: position 16,882,458 of record CM041024.1, read on the forward strand.
ATGAAGAAACAGAGAGTTTCTGCTGGAGAACACCTATGACTCCTACATAAACCACCTCTTCTCTTATTTCATCCATTCACCTTCATGCAACATTCAAAAGTTCTTATGCTATCTACCTTTTTACTATCCAAATTAAAAATAATATGTGCTACCGATTATAAAAGATCAAGCACAATCATTAAGTAAAAAGTCTGCAATCGACGATGATAATAAAAATACATTAACACAAATATGATTACATGTATAGTGTAAATGTTTCAATAATTGCATTCATAAATAGGGGAAAAAAAAGAGAAACAATAAAACTTAAAAACAAATGCCAGCAAAATAAAGAGAGACATACAGAGTCATCAAAAAGATCCTTAAGTAAATCATAGTTGATCTTGGAGCTGAGTCTCTGCAAAGAAACCAAAGCCATAGAACCATATCAACTGGACAAAGAACAATAAAAACACACGTACACACGTTAACAAATGGATGCATTCAATGTTGGTCGATTGAGACTATTTACAGAGTAGGCTGTCATATATCAGGTAAAGAAATTTGGCACATATGCTCAATCCCATGTTTGTTTATCACACAGCTAGTAACTGGGCCTCAGAAAAGTCATTGCTCTCTAAGTGAGTGTTATTATAAATATCAGACATTTACCTGAAGCTTGTCTAAAATTAGAAATAAGATTCAAAAATAGGTAAAGTTTTCATTTTAGAAAGTGTTTGCAATCTTTTTTTCCTCTAAAGTGACTTTGTTATTATGTTCTCTCTTTCATTGCAGAGACTTGCAATAAAAAGAGGTCCCTGCAATGAAAAAAGGAGTCAAGCTTTTGAGGAGTTGTAGGAAAAAGTAGGGGTTTCAGTCCAGTTTGGTACCTTTTTAGCCAGCATTTGGCGAGTGGCTTCTAAAGCAGTCGTAGCAGGAGCAGAATTTCTTATTTCAGCAGCTCGCTTCTGTTGCCTTTCCTGAAATTGAAAATCAAAGAAAACAGATCGAAAACAGAATGTGAACAAAGTCCTTCAAACAATAGTACTTGATTTTAATAATGATATAGTCTAATGACTGAAATGAATAACAGGCACACTTATTATAGCAAATCAAAACCTCAAAACTAGAAGTCAAATAAAGCGGAAGAAATTCTAGCACTCTGGCATTATGGGTAAAATCAGAAATATTACTTAAATTTTGTAAATGTCTAGAAAATCACCTTTTTAGATTTTGCCACGGCAGCAGCAAGCTCCTGAGCAGCTTTCAAGCCCTCTGGACAATCCCTGTAATTAGCTTCAAACGCTTCTTTAGCAGCTGCTGCAGCTGCCTCCTTAGCTGCTTGTTCCTAGAACATTTCACAGCACGTAAAAACCAACAACAAAAACAAATCATCAAAGTATGTGCATGTGTGTTCTGTGAGTGACTTGCATCCTTGTGTGCGTGTGTGCGATGACCACCTGAAGACATGGGAGTGAGATTATTGATTATATTAACAAATTTGTCACGATTCAGTTTACCCAAATGACAATAATGGAAAACACAACTCGATTTTTCAATGATTCAAGATTACCAAATAATAGACATATTCCTAAGAAAATGATCCAATTAGGAACCGTATAACCCTAGAAATCAGCAAATGGCCTCTAAAACTGTGGATAGTGTCACTTGATTCATGTGCCTCATGTCAGGTAACAAGATTTATGAGGACACATGACATCAAGAGTAGCAGATAAGTCTGTGTTCAATATCTCATTGAATCTTGGGTTTAAAAACTTATGAATTGTGTCACCTCAAGATACTCCCGGTTCATTTCTTCCCAAATTATCTTTTTGTAATGCTTCTCCTCCTCATTATGAAGATAGCCATCAACCTATGAGACAAAACGATAAGAAATTGAGTGATGTTCCAAATACTAAATCAATGAATTAAGATGGATATGCATACCTAAACTGATATGTTAATGAATACATCATAAAGGCTGCTGCAAATGCATTATTTAAGCATAGAATAGCAGACTAACCACCGAATCAGTAAAAATGCAAATTAAGAAAGATCAGTTATGCTAAAAACCCCTTTAACTGTTATGACCTTCCAGTTAACAATGATGAATATCACAAACAAAGAGAAAAACAGTAGAAAATGACAAGCATTTGCACCAAATATCATTGGAGATCTTTATTAGTAACCACTCAACTCAAAAACTTAAGTTATGGTGAAAGGGCTTAATGTAGTATTCAAGCACTCTAAAACCCCTCTCACATGCAAGATGGTTCGTCTTGCCAGATGGCTCAAGTCCAAATACAAATACAAAACAAATTCAAAAAATGGATAACAGAAATCACAGGAGGGAACTTGAACCGAGCATACTTGGACAAACTAGTTCTAATAACATGCTAGTAACACTCAACCTTAAAGCTCAAAATGTTAGAAAATGCCCCAAAAATAACATTTACAAATACGCAATAATTTTTTACACAATGACTATACCACACGGGAGAACTTATCCCAGATGGTTGGAAATCACTAAGTTAATGTGATGTGAAGTGATTTAAAACATGATGCAGTTGCCACTTGGCACAATAGGGATTAATTTTAATTACTATCCATTAGCAAGAGAAAGAAATCATGATTTGAGTAAACAACAGTTGCAAATACACATTGGTGGTTTTAAGCAATTGCCAGTGAGCACCAAGGAGAAACAATTTTGATCACTATGAACTCACTGTGCTGGTTATATTTTAATTTGTAAATGTGAGGAAAAGATTGGTAAAATCATCTAAGAAATTATGAAGCACTGAAAGAAAATCTGACAAAATGTAATCAGGTAAGCTCCAGAAAAATTAACTCCTCAAATGGTTATTTCATGCAGGACTGAAGCAGGTAACAATTAACATAGCTTGTTGGATTAGGATTAGACATGAGAACATATTAGCTGGGTTGAGGTTAAACATAAGAACATACTTAGCTACTTGAGTTGGGGTTAGGCATAGAGAACATACTATAAAGATTGCACTAATCTGTATCTATGAGGGCCCTCCTGATACATTGTTCTTGTCTTCATTGTGGTAAAACTAATTTGTGGGTGTATAAAAATTCAAACATCTTTGAAAGGTTAAATGCCAAAACTGCAAGTGTTAATTGTAATATTCCAAATTCTAATATTTCTCACATAGTTTTCCGAAAATAGAAATAAAATGATTGAACCTCATTGTTTGCTAAAAATTCTCGAATTAAAAGAATGTTTTAAGTATAAAGACTTCTGCAGCACAAGCCACAAAAAGGAATAAATTAAAGACATAAACTTCTAAGCTCTTTAATCAAAAGACATTCTTAAATTATCTTTTTCAGCATCTGTTTATTGAGGACTATAAGATGCAATAGTTTTTAATTATAGTTTATTTATTGCACCAGTATTGAGAAACTTATTACTTCTGATATATGATTGAAAGCAAAGATTACAGATATTGTAATAAGCAAATACTTTAAGAGTGAATAGATTTTGGACAATAATAAAAGAAAAAATTTGATATTGTTTGGTTAGTGCAGTGAGGTTGAGGAAAATTGCATCAGATTTCTGATGGTGAAATATTGGGGTTCAGGGTTTGTAGAAGTATATATTTAAAAAATAATGTAGAATCCTGATAAGACAATTCACTTAAATCTGCTGGCAATGGATAGCAAAAGTTCTTGTACAGCAATAAAAGGAACGCTATGAATGTTGTGAGATATTAGGTATATAAGGAAAAAACCATGGCTTTTTAGGACAAAGAAAAACTGAAAGCAAAAAAGGGAAGACAGGATCACATACGAACAGAAAGTCAAAGCATCCTTACGTCTACAAACTCTACAATCCCAGAAGTAGGGACATCAAAACCATGTTATGGGACTTGCGTGAACCCAAATGGATTATACATGGAACCCACACTTCACAAATGATTCTAATTTGAACTTCGCATATTATATGGTAGTAAATGTGGTTCCATAAGAAGATCAAGATGAGCAAGCATGACAAGAAGTTCTGAGAACTTTCCGTACTCCATAGAAGTTTAGGAGCAACCTTCTATGCACCCCCAAAGAATAGGAAAAGAAAACGGAACCAGATGATAACCACTGCTTTGCTCTTTATATATGCGTGTGTGCATGTCAACTAGAATAAAGTAATATTTAAATATTTAAATGCCTTAAAAATTTACGAAAAATGACAGCAGAATTTAAATCAACACCTCGAAATCATCAATATCAGAAAAGTTGTCTGATTCATCTGAAGCTTCAGCATTAGCATCATCTCCAGGTAATTTACCATAGACACCCTCATTAATTTCTGACTGCTTAGTAGCCGGCCCTGAAATCACCACAAAAATACATTTTTGAGAAAATATATAAACCAATCAGACAACTGACCTAGCACTATGAGACCAAGTATGAAATAAAGCTTCACAAGAATAGAACTGAATAACTTGCCAATACTCTCTGGCTCTTGCAATTGCACTTCTTCATTTCTGCTCACAAATGAGTCGTTCAATTCTCTTCCAAACTATCAATTGAAAGCCAAAGAGTAATTATAATAATTTTGTCAAATTTCAATCTGAAAAGTGACGAATACAACATAGAATCTTAAACCCTACTTTATTTTATATATATAAACTTTTGCCAATTTAAGATTTGTCTATAAAAACCATAGAAGATACATCCTATATATAAAATGCAGGAAATAAAGGAAAAAGTCTTCATTCCTTGAAATCTTAAATTCCTTATTAGATAATTCCAATATTTTTCACTGACAAATGGATTAAAATGAAAAGTATACTACTTAAGTCACACAAACCAAGGATTAGACTGATATAACAAGCAATCCTTATTACCCTGAATTATCAATATAATATGATTAGGAGGGTCCATTAAGTTACCCACTACTATATTTGAGATTGTCTGCACAATTATCAATTTAAATTACACATAAAACAAATAATAAAAGACATAAACAAGATAGTCAGACAGAAATTTAAAAAAAAAAAAAAAATAGTTGAAGATTAGCCGGTACACAAAATTCGTTGTTGTTGTTTAACCTCTGGGAATGTTCAGTAAGTACACTTACGTTTGTATTTTCTTCAGCAGATTCTTTAACTATTCTTTCTCTCTCAGCAGCCTGGAAAGCAGGAGGATCTGATCCTCCCTCAAGTCCTTCTGAAATTGTCATGAACTGAACCAACCAATGAAAACACGGAACATACTCTTCAATGATATAAATGTTTGCAGTTTAATGGTCAATAATTTCATGAACTGGTAAAGAGGAAAGTTAGGAAAAGGGCATGAAAACTTACTTCATCATAACAATTTTTACAAAGTCCATATGCAAAAGGTTTACCACTGTCCTTATGCTTGCAAAGAACCTCACTTGTGCCAGACAGTTTAAACCCATTATTTTGGAATTCGATTGAGGTGCCTTCTTGAGGCTCATTTTTTTTAGCAATGAAGTCTTCCATCTAGCATAAGAAAAATCGATGAAAAAATTTAATGGAAAAAAACTTGAGGTCATGTAATTGACCAAACCGATACACAGAAACTGATGAAAAAATAAAACAGAACCAATGTGACACTAGCAGCAATTACATCAGGCTTTATTTTCACTAATGCCTTTAGCGGCCAGGAAATGAAAGGAGGAATGGAGGAATGGAGGAATGGACTTAATACAGTATATTATATCGAATTAATCAGTATCACTTCTAATCATTACGAAGTGTTGTTTTCACACACACATATATATACGAAGGTCAATATCACTTAAAAAGGGAATAGAATGAACCAACTTAGATCTATATTTCCCAAGCAAGCTTACTGATCATATAATTAAATTTCTAGATTAGACCATAGCAGCAGTAGAATTTTACTACTTTCCCAACACTAAAGAAGCAGAATCAGACACCTTGGGCTGTGTTTGGAGTGCTAGAGATTAGTTCAGATTGGAATTGGATATGAGGCAAGTTACATTTTATTTGTCCATTGTTTGTCCCTCGGATGTGTCATAGCTGTACAGTGCCTTTGTACACTACAAAGACAGGACATGAGAAACCCAAATTCCACTTGGGTTTCATTGAATATGGTGGTTGTAGTTGCTAGGTTTGACTTTTCAAATTACTTTTCACTTTTTTAACCAAAAAGCTCTCTCCAATCCCTAAACCTATTATACAAAGAATTCATGACCAAAACTTTTGACTCATTCTAAGTATGATAAATCTCCCCACTATGTAACAGCAAATTATAACAATGCATAATTAGTAAAACTTAACCATCCAATTATTTGTTAAGCAGAAATACTTCAATAGCTACTAAATCATAACACACATCATTCATGCAAAAACCTAAGTATTTACTTCATAACATAACAAGTAAACATTATCCATAATTTCCATGCCCTCTGCAATCTTACAGCTCATACAATGGAAAAAAACAAGTGCATCTTCCCCAAAGTTGTATTCTATTATATAAATCTGTCCTTTTTTATCCTTAATCATACAGCAACACAGAATCACACATTTTTTAAGTCATAAATGTTATGTTGCTTTGAATGAGAGAAGATACCTGGACGAAGGGAGGAACACTTCATTTAAGCTGACAACAGAATTAAATACAAATTCTACAATTTTAAACCTTATGTAACCACTAAGGAGACAAAACACTGAATTTATTTCATCATGCTAAATTTATTTATGCTTTATGAATATTGTTGGAAACTATGTTGACCAAATCACATGATTCTAGGAAAGAGATATTTTAGGAATTCAATTCATAATTTAGCATTTCCATGTATAGAAATAGATTAACCTAATTTGTGTAATTAGCCTATTATATTCCTAGAAGTTAGGTGTCTGTTTTTCTATTTAAACTAGATTGTAAAACCTAGATGATATACCATACAATTTTATCATTCCTTCTTTAGTGTTTTAATAGTATCAGAGCTTGGTTCCCAACTTTGAGACCTAAGCTTTTCTTTTTTAATCCCTTTTCATGACAACAACCCCTGAACCCTTGTAGTCAAACTGACCATCACACTATCCGAATCTCCATTATAAAGCTTAATGGAGATAACTTCCATTGCTGGTCTTTGTTTGTCTGCATGTATATTCACGGATGTGGAAAGATCAAGTACTTAACCGATGATAAGAAGGAACCCGACAAGAAAGATGCACAATATGCAATCTAGGAGGCAGAGAACTCAATGGTGATGGCATGGCTTACCAATTCTATGGAGGAAGATGCGAGTTCAACCTATCTTGGCTATTTGATAGACAAAGAGATGTGGGATAGCCTAACGAAAATATACTCAGATATAGGAAATCAATCTCAGATTTATAAGTTGTAGCTAAACCTTGGAGAATTAAAACAAGGTACAGAGACAGTGACAAATATTTTTTAGCTTTGAAGAGATTGTGGCAAGAGCTAGACATGCATAAGGAGTATACTTGGAAGGATCCCATAGATACAGCTTATTATCTTAAGGAAATTGATAATTCAAGGGTGTACTCTTTCTTGCTAAATGTGGAGTTAGATGATGGTAGGGACCGCATCATAGGTAGACGTCCTTTGCCACCTCTGAATGAAGTATTTGCAAAAGTGCAATGAGAGGAAAATAGACTGGCTGTGATGCTGGGAGAAAAGGAGTCAATACCCAGTCTTGTTGAGACCTCAGCCCTGATTTCACAAGAGAATAAACGTTTAAGACTGCTGTTCGCAAACTTGAAGAGAAAAAAAAAATCCAGTGCGGCCACTATCATCATCCTTATCACACCAGAGAAACTTGTTGAAAGTTGAATGGCAAACCAGATAATTGGAAAGCTTGGGAAAGGAGTTCCTCTCATGTAAACCCAGTTAAACATGTTACCCTTACAAAAGAATAGATAGATCAACTCTTAATTGTTCTCTTGTCTACACAGGTAACTTATGGACCAGCTTTTTAAGTCACATTAATCACACGCTCTGGGTTATTGATCTAGATGCATCAGACCACATGACAAGCATATCATCTTTGTTTCAAAATTATAGCCCTTGCCCTGGTAACAAAAATGTCCAACTAGTTGATGGGAGTCTCTCTCCTATTGTAGGAAAAGGATCTATCAAAATATCTGACACCCTCACCCTAGAGTCTGTTTTACATGTCCCTCATTTGTCTTGTAACCTGTTATCTATTAGTAAACCGTCAAAGGATTTCAATTGTTATGTCATTTTCACATCTTAAACTTGTGTTTTTTAGAATAGGAACTTAGGACAGGAGATTCGTAGTGCTAGAGAAGATAATGGACTATTATTTTGAAGACAACAAAAAATAGACAGTAGGGCTATCATGTGATGTAAACTCTCTTTTAGTTAAAAAGCAAATAATGACTTGGTATTATAGATTAGGTCATCCTAGTTTTCCTTACTTGAAGCATTTGTTTCTTGTTTTGTTTCAAAAATTGAAAAATCAAAATTTGTAATATGATATTTGCTCATTCTCTAAGAGTACTAGACAAATATATGCTTTAAAACCCTATAGGGCTTCAAAACCCTTCAACTTAATTCATAGTGATGTTTGGGGCCTTGTAACACCACATCTATATCTGGTAAAAGATAGTTTGTAACATTTATCGATGACCACATTAGACTATGTTGGGTGTATTTAATGAAACAAAAATCTGAAATCCAAAATCTATTCAAAATATTTTATAATATGATTGAAACACAATTTCAAACATGAATTAGTATCTTATAAATTGATAATGGTAAAGAATATTTCAATCAAACTTTAGGACATTTTTTAAATGATAAGGGCATCCAACATCAATCCATATGTAGTCATACACCCTAACAAAATAGGGTTGCCGAAAGAAAAAACTGTCATCTTCTTGAGGTTAGTAGGGCTCTCATGCTACCTATAAATGTTCAATATTATTTGTGGGGGGATGCAGTCCTAACAGCTGCATACTTAATTAACAGGGTTCCTTCTAGAGTTCTAAATCATAAAACACTCTTAAGTTGTTTAAAGGAAATCTTTCCTAAATATAGGTTGCATTCAAACTTACCCCTCAAAGTTTTTAGTGTACTGTTTTTTTGCAAATTCCAGATGTGGGCCGATCAAAACTTGCACCTAGGTCTGAAAAATGCATTTTTATTGGTTATGCAAGTAACCAAAAAGAATATAAAGTTTTTAATCCTAAAACCAAGAAAATACATGTGAGTATAGATGTTGTATTTCTTGAACAACAACCACTTTTTAAAACTCATATTCAGGGGGAGAGGTCTAGTGTGTTTAAAGATGAGAGTATAGGTACTGATAGAGTCTTTCAAGGTAAAGAAACCAGTGCTAGTTTTCTAGCACCTTATCTTCTTAGTTTTCCTAGTATTCTAAGTGAACCCTTAGGACTTAGACCTGTAGATAAGAACACTACTCCAAGTCACAATTTGCCTATTTCAGGGGGAGATACAACATCACAGGATCAAAACTTGACTGTGGAACATCAATCTACAACTAAAGTACTGTTTTATACTAGGAAAAGGTCTTAAAATAATAGAGATCATCAGTCTATTCAAGGCCAAAGTCGATCAGCTGACCCCATTGAACCTGTCCTGGAACATCCTTATCGAGGTAATTCCTCTATGACTGTTGAACCCATTTTATCTGCTCAACCTAATCCTCCTTCTACCGTGACCGAGCCAAACACAGAACATAACACTAGAATTTTTTACACAAACCTTAATATTCCAATTGTCATTAGAAAAAGTATTAGATCTAATCATCTTATAGCCAAATACCTGTCTTATCATAGGTTGTCTAGTGATCATCAAGCCTTCACTTCAAAAATATCTCACCTTTCCATCCCTAAAAACATAGAAGAAGCTTTAGTGTGTCTTAGTTGGAAAAGGACAGTTATGGAGGAAATGAATGCATGATAAAAAATAATATATGGAAGGGTGTTGAGTTGCGTAGAGGAAAAAAAACGGTGGGGTGTAAATGGGTGTTTACGATTAAATGTAAAGTGGATGGGTCTATAGAAAGATATAAAGCTCGTTTGGTAGCTAAGGGGTTCACACAAATACATGGGCTTGATTATCAAGAAATCTTTACACCTGCAGCCAAGGTAAACTCAATTCGAATCCTATTCTCTCTAGCTGCCAATCTTGGATGGTCCTTGCATCAATTAGATGTAAAGAATATTTTTTAAAATGGCTATCTAGATGAGGAGGTGTTTATGGAGCCTCCACCTGGTTTTGAAAATCTACTTGGTAAGGGAAATATGTGTAGATTAATCAAGTCCATATATGGACTCAAACAATCACCTAAAGTGTGGTTTAAGAGATTTGAGGAAGTTGTTAAAAATCTAGGCTTTAAACCAAGCTAAGGAGATCATACCCTATTTGTAAAACACTCCAATAAAGGAAAACGTGTTGTGTTGATAATGTATGTGGATGATATCATTCTAATAGAGAATGATAACAGTGAAATAAATAAACTTAAGAGTTTATTGGCCCTTGAATTTGAAGTTAAAGATCTAGAAGAGGCAAAGTATTTCCTTGGCATGAAAATTACAAGGTCAGAACAGAGGATCTCAGTTTGTCAAAGGAAATATGTGCTAGACCTTTTAGGGGAAACAAGTATGTTTGGATGTAAAATTACCGAGACTCCTATAGAACCTAACTTGAAATTGGAAGCAGCCACATCTGAAGAACGGGTTGATAAGGAGCAGTATCAGAAGCTAGTAGGAAAGCTCATCTACCTAGCACACATACAACCAGACATCATTTTTACTATTAGTGTTGTGAGTCAATTCATGCATTCACTAGGACAGAAACACTATGAGGTAATGATGAGAATTTTGAGGTACCTATAGACGACACCTGGTAAAGGTTTGTTTTTTGCTAACAATGGGTATTTTCAGGTTGAAATCTACACAGATGAAAATTAGGTAGGGGATATAACAAACCGATGATCAACATCTGGATCTTGTTCCTTTATGTATGGGAACTTGGTCACATGATAAAGCAATAAACAAAATGTGGTGGCAAGAAGCAGCGCTGAAGCAGAATATAGAGCAGCAGCTCTAGGCATTTGTAAAGAACTTTGGATAAGAAGAATCTTGGAAGACCTAAACATCAAGTCGACCTCTCCAGTTAAACTATACTGGAGACAACAAATATGTCATCGCAATAGCTCACAATTTAGCTCTACATGATAAGACTAAACATGTGGAGATTGAAAAGCATTTTATCAAAAAAAAAATTGACAAAGGTCAGATATGCATGCCTTATCTATCCACTGCAAAACAAATAACTGATATCCTTACAAAGAGCTGTCCTAAAAGACATTTTGATGACCTGATGTCCAAGCTGGCAATGAAAGATATCTTCAAACCAACTTAAGGGGGAGCATTGGAAACTACGTTGACCGAATCACATGATTCTAGGAAAGAGATATTTTAGGAATTCAATTCATAATTTAGTATTTCCATGTATAGAAATAGATTAGCCTAATTTGTGTAATTAGCCTATTATATTCCTAAAAGTTAGGTGTCTGTTTTTCTATTTAAACTAGATTGTAAAACCTAGATGATATACAGTACAACTTTATCATTCCTTCTTTAGTGTTTTCAAATATGCATGTTGCAAAAACATACCGTTAAGCTTCCAGAATCTGTATTCTCGAATTCAACCAAACGCTTTGTCAATGTTGCTTCACATACATGCACAATGCTTACCTATTGAAAAATTAGAACTCTTAGAATATAATACCATACAAATTACAATAAAGCGTTGAACATTGTACCCCTAGTCACACCATAAAGAAGACATTAAAGCAAATGAAATAAAATGGATCGCTTGCATACCAATTAGAATGAATTACAAAGTATTCTATGTAAAAGCCTATTCTCAAGTTCTAGCAAAGTATGTTATTTAGGTTGTTAGGTTTGTCTAGATGTGCAAGAAGGAATAGTAATCACATCTCCCCAATTAAGTACCACATTTTTTTTCAAAGGAAACAGAGACTTTATTAATAAAAGAAGTACCGCATTTTTACAAAATTAGGAATCAAGGACTTCCATTTTTCTCATAGTGATTCTCCCCCTTATTTGAAAAACCTTCACATTTCAAATTCCTATTTACCTTCAATTACCAATTTAACAGACAAATCTAATTTCAACATAAAAAGGCATGATATGGCAAATCATAAAAGATTAACAATGAAAGCCTAAAGCTAAAGTCATGGAACCTCTTAGGAAAATCTCCCCATTGAGACTGTCCCATTTCAAGTGAATTATGTACTTATTCATTGGGGCACAGAGCATGGACAAGATAGTATCTTAAAACTGAATTTCATTTCAAGTGGAAACCTAAGTCCCTGACCATTTTGCCCTGCCTTGCCCCAATAATTATAGTTATATGCATAAAAAAATATAACAATAAATAGCTTATATTGCATGCTGAAGATTTTTCAATAGACAGTTCTTGTTATAAAGATTGGATCTTATAAATCACTGCCTTGGGCTTTCCTAAGTATTAGATTCCTTTTAAGTATGATATGCCCAAACGGTCATCAATAGTTTGTGCACTTGATAAAAAAGGATCTCCTGGAAAGGGGATCAAAGTCAGGCATATCTTTCTTGCAGCTAAATAAAAAAGTGTTGAAGGTGTGCTGGTAAAACCTAAACAGAACATTGAGAAATAACAAGTGATCTAACGCCTTCCCAGCGAGAAATGAATCAGTAATTGTAAACAACCCTTCTCCAAACCCATCCCATGGTGAACACATCATGAAGTGCACCATGTTCCTTGGATTAAAATGAAATCCTTACACTTAAAATATGACCGAGGCTGTACGACATGAGATAGATTCTAAATTACTGGTTATTATAAAGCTAACCAATGGATATTTTACTTCACAAATGTGACATTTGGTTACCAAGAGAAAGCTTGACTTACAATTTTTGATTTGGAAAACTTGCAACCATGTGTAAGTGCAGATATATACAGTGCAGCACCACATAATCCACTGGGTTTTCTCCCTGTCTGTAAATTAACATACGTCATACTTCAATTTTAATAAACATCACCAATTCATAGTGCCCAAAATGCAGCAAAATATGATATGGGAAAATAATATCAAACCGTCATCCAATCCCGCTTCATGCTAGCTAGAATGTCCCGAGCAGTATCACAAACCTTCTTACTTGCTTCTAAACCTGAAAACATATTGGTGTAATGGTGTTTGTGTACCTTGTCAAATAAAGAGTGAGTAACAAGATAATGAACAATAACAGTCAAAGAATTATAATGCAAACACAAAAAAACTTTTCTGTGATTGGAGGAATATAGATACTAAATCATAGCAGAAAATGAAAATTGAATGAACTGGAATTAAACAAGGAAAGGGATGGAAAATGATGTGTGCGGGTGTGAGTCAGTAAGTGAGAAACAGTAGAACCAAGAATTCTGATCATCTACAGGAATGCAAATATCATTCCAGGAAAAAATTTACTCAGAATCCAAACAATCTACCCAGTTAACTTGAAAAAGAGATACAAAAGATCGCAAAACCCCACTATAATAAGAACATGGTGAAGGCAAGCTACCACAGCCAAGTTTCTTATTAAGAGCTATTTTTTAATTTGATGCAATTTGTAGATTTTAAATCCATAAACATTAAAACTAAGTTACAAATACAATTACATCAATTCTACAAAGGACAAAAGCTCCATGGCAGCAAGTAACTTCTAAATGTAATGATAAAAACTCAAATAGGCATTCCACAAAGTGAAGCAAAGGCAAAAGTGATATGATAGCTAAAACTATTGAAATGGAATTTGACAAGACCAAAGAACAAAAAACCATGGAGAAATTTTCACTAATAAAAATTTCTAATCTGGCAAGACAACAAATAAAGTAAAAATTTAAGTCATTATTCAGGAGATTGTTAACCATGACCACCTAAACCCACGCGAGTAGCCAACCAAAGACATTAGAGTAAACATAATAATTTTTTGATTAAGGAGATAGCAAAATTATAAAAACTGGCAGAGCACGTAAAGATTGAATTATAATTTAGGATTAAAGGGGTTCACATTTCTAGAACTAAATTTAAAACAACAAAGATTGGCTGTGGAGTGTGGCCGTATCTACCGCATAACAGCAACAGAAATTAATTAAAATTTTGATGAAGACGTACATTAAAACCAGGTTAATATCATTGAATTCCTCTTAACTTTTGTCATGAATGGTGGTTGTTAGCCCCAAAGCTTTGATGTCTAATTTTAATGATATCAAACAATTAGATTATTGATGCTGATGTGTATACTGGTGAGACAACATAACTAAATTGTCCCAATCAAACAAGCAATGACAAACAGGTTGCACATTTAAACGAAAAAGCTTCATAGTTTCAGGATTTCAAATTTTACTCGTAATCATATGTGAGATCATTGCTTAGGCTTGCTAAAGGTATAGATCACATTTTGCTAAGCAAATTTATCATTAATTTAGATCACTGAACTTATTCTTTAGGAACCATCATGGCTGGTAAAATTTGCCCAAAAACAACAGTTAAATTTGCCTAACAAGTGTAGAACAGCCTCGCTGCCTCAGCCACCATTAGACCACTCTACATATGGTCATATCATTTGGGTGGTCTAATTCAATCAGACCAATCATCCAACCAGTCCTCTGAAAATTTAAATCTTTTACTTTTACAGCTGTTTTCTTCAAGTGGAGTCCCTGGTGCCTAGTTGGTAGTCTAACAGACTCACTTGACAATAATATAAAAGGATATATTCTCAACTTTGCAATCAATGCAAACTCAAATTCACATAAAAAATCTTCAACAACCTTGTAATTTATAGCTACCAACCTTCAAGTAACCATTTATTATGTTTCACTTAATCCAATAATTCTTATACTTTACTGTTTTTGAAAAATAAACTAGTCACTATATTCGAAAATACTTGCAGCACATACAATAAACTGCCAAAATTAAGCGGTAAGGTCAATTCATCAAAAAAAAAAGAAAAACCCAACCTTTTGATTACTCAGCAAAAACCCAACATCTCATATCTTGAGATAAATAAATCTAGTTGCTTGTAAGTACGTCTGTATGGCTTTATTCAATCTTTTTCAAAATTTGTAGACCCAATTCAGTCCTTTTGAGTTGCCCTAAGGTCCTAACAAAGGTAGATTCGGGTAATTCCATATTTTGTCAAAAAGAAGCTCCGTGGGAAGGTCTTTAACAAATTTTAAATGAGGTTTTTGTAAAATTATAAAAGTTCATGGAGGTCAACAAATTTCCAAATCACCTGGTTTTCTTAACAAGCCAATAAGTCCTGCTGTTGCACAAAAGCATAAGATATTTTCTAATTCCAAAACCAAAAACATTGAAACAAGGGGAGTAGGAAACAATAAAGCCCACAAAGACTCCAAATAAAAGGGAACATAATTTGGTAATATCATAACAAATCATTATTAGTAACTAAAATAACCCAAATCTGTTAAATTAACCACACTCAATAGGGAATTTTCATATTTCATTCAATCCTATGATTCAAGAACCGCCAAAAACATTTTATAATGTGCACAACACCAAGTGTTAACCATCAGTGCAACATGTGTCAATTTTGCATAAATTCAGCAGATGTACAGTATAAACTGCACCACACTTAAATTGTATGCAACTTAGAGGTGTAGTTAGTACTAAGTAAGAGTTAGCAAAAAGAGAATGCAACTCTAAAATGAAAAAGGCACCGATAAATAAGTAAACCCACTTATTCGCCCAAACATGGACTAAATCAATCTACTTATGCACATAAACAGGATAAAGGCAATCAAGTTATACAGCCTTTAGCCATCTCTTTTATGACTGCCTTTTCATCAATTCATTGGAACTTAATTTTCCCTAGGCTTTAGAATGATGCTGACACAGAACATTCTGAGAAATACATGCATATTTGAGGTGTATGATGAAGACATAACTTATTTGAATTTTTTTTTTTTTTTTGGTGGGGTTGGAGGGCCGCGGTGAGAGCGGGGTGTGGTAGAGGTGCTTTCCAATTTTATCTTACTGAGATCTCCGAGTTTTGGAAAGGTGGATTGCTGCCTTCTTTGTGTCTCTATTTAACCGTATAGAAAGGAACCTAGGTATTTTTCTTTCACAGACTTGAATGACTAAGAATTAAATAGACATTTATTTTCCTGTCCAATTTCTCCACTTTCTCTTAAGTTTTTTATGGCTATTTTGGCCCTCACCAGATACATCATCTAAAAACTGCTTTATTTTTTGCCACTTTTAAAATAATAATAAAAAGAACACCAAATATATGATACATGCTCTGATGTTCCTTGTCCAATTTAATACTTCAAAATTTTGGCAGCATAAAGAACTTGTTTGTAACCTACTTCTGATCCAATGTGGTGAAAAAGTCAAGTAGCCTAGATTTACACACACACACACACACAATTTGCTGTCATTACACATACTGACATACAGATATTAGTATAAGTAACGAATACTTGGTTAGAATCTAAACAGAGACAATTAAAGAAGTCAAGTTCAACACATCAATATGCAACTGGACGGTCATATCAAAAACAGCACACCAACAAAATCTTTAGATACTAATGCTTGCAGTGAAAACAATTCTCCTTTCTTTTTTTTCAGTGATGACAAAAATTTCGTGAGTGACTAGTTCAAGCTAATTTTTATACACTGAGTATAAGGCTAAACGATGCCAAATTGATTATAGAAACTTACGATTCGTAAATCTAGGCAAAAAAATGGAAGGGTCAAGTAGCTTTTGGAAATCAGGTTCATCTGCAAGGTATAACACATGGCAAAGCTGCAAATAAACGGCACCTAGCTCATAACTGCAAAACAATTTAAATGAAAATGACAGTAGATCATAATGTGCTAGAGATATTTCAATATGAAAACAGACAGAAAACATTAAATTTTACAAGTAAAAAAAAAAAAAAAAACCCACAAGTAAACTGCTTCCTTACACATTTACATTTAGGTACATTGAAAAATCGATAAGAAGAAAGGGCTTGCTCGTTTGCCTGCAAAACAAAAAAGTAAAACAGAATTAGATTCAGCATGCACACATTAGTAAATATTGACTAAAATTACATCCAAACAGTTTTAAGTAATTTACGTTTTTCCTCTCTTGTTATTTTTAAACTCCATTATTCATAACCCTCTCCCCCTATCATCAATATTCATGCTGATTCAAAGCAAAACCAGAACAAGATTCTATGAAACCAGCATCTCAATGCCCCACCATTTTTTTTTTAATTTCTAATATTTTTTGTGACAATTTGTTTCAGCATTGAAAGTAGAGAAAAGAAACATATCCTTGTATAGAAATCAAGGTAGCCATTAAGAAACTTCATACCGGCAGGCACAGTAAAGACACGAAGCTTCTACTAGTTCCCTTCTACGCCCCTTGGTGAAATTACGAGAAACAGCAATCTTTCCAAGGCAGATTCAAATATTAGAAAATCATAATAAGAACCACAACAACCAATGACAATAATTAGTTAATAAAAGACATACTTGATAAAAGCGTTTGGCTGTTTGAACTATCTCATCACTATCATCAATCTCTAACGCATCCTTCATCATTCTCATATCTTCGTAAGCTGCAATCACCACAAGTAATCAATCAATACCAAAAACATAATAAACCAAACAAGCATAGTCCAGTGGTAACCAACCGTTAAACCAACATAAACAAGCATAAAACAACAAAACACCTGTTTGTAATAGTCTTTCTCGCGAAGCTCCGAATTCACTTTGAATAGTCCTTATAAAACTTCCAGACATTTGGCTCTATGAAATCAATGAATTTCAAAAAAGCATATAAAAATAAAACAAATAAAAATCTTCAATATCGTATAGCCGAAATCGACAACATGTTTTGAGAATTGAATTCTAGTAATAAAGGAATACCTGTCCTGCGGCATTTTTAGTGAATTGGATTTCAGTTGTTAAATTATCGAAATCTAAGACCCTCCCACATATATCACAGCATCTAAAAGTTCAAACACAAATCAACAATTAAAATTAACCAACCAAAAAAAAAAAGCAGAAGAAGAGAAATGGAAGTACTTACAATTGGGAATCGTAGGGACGATGTCCAACCACATTCTTTGCACAACTCTTGCAGTAATTCATTCTTCTCTCCAACAGAACCCACTAACAGATTGAAAAAGATTAACTGACTTGGATATCAGATTGATGGCGGGGGCGGGACTGGGAGACTGTTTATTAGGGTTTAAGAGACTGTTAAAATACAATAACCGTAGAAGGAGAAATTACACCCAAGCCCCTGAGGTTATATGCCGGGACAGATTACTTTTGATACAAAGCACGTCTTTCCGACTCGAGTTGAAGAGGGAGTGGAGGGCGTTTGAGTTAAATTTAATTTTTTTTTCTTTTAATCATAATTTAATTAATTAACTGATCAAAAGACGAATTTATCACTCTAATGTTAATAGGCGACGGAGCACCATTCAACCCGCGGCTGCGCTGTAGGGCAGGGATAATCCCATTTATCTTTTATCATTCGATATAATCACTAATTAACCCTTATAATTTTTTAAAATTTTGTTATATCTGTAATAGAAAGGTGCATTCTAACATACACAGTGATGCAAAAAATCAAATTGCCTCTGTTGGATGGAAAAAGCTACGAAAACGTCCTCACATTTAATAATTCTTAATAAAAATAAAAATTATATAAAAAATTAATAAAATCTTATAAAAATAAATTTAAAATTATAGGAAAAATGGCATTAATTAGCACATTTATTATGATGATAGGCGCAATAAATGTCTCCATAAAATGTCACATTAAATGCAATAAACTAGAAAAGTATTAAGCATAAAATATTGAGTCAGATTAATATCCGTCCGAAAAAAAGCTTTGACAAATCCGAAATTCAAACCTTATTTACTCACACAAGGAGCACTTCCATCCTAGCGTCCTAGGTTCATTCAACCAATCAACCTTTGACTTTGTTGTTGATTGAATTTCGGGTGTCAACAATAAATGTATTTTTTTTCTTTTTACTTAAAACGTTTATATTTATACTGAAAAAGAATGGAAAGGGTTATGAATAACAGATAATATAATAACAATAAGGAAATAAAGTAAATTACACAAAAGTGTTTATATGTAATTTCAGTCAGAACTACTAATTTGTACCTGTTAACATGCTAAAATTAAATCTAGATATTTTTCTTTTTCTTTCGGAGTTTGACTACCTTACTGATTAGATAAAGTTATTCATCAACAACAGTCATTCGATATTCTTCAATAATCATCATTACAACTAATCAAATAGTCGTTATTGATGTGTAACTTTATCCAATCTGTAAGTTTGCAATACCATTTTCTTTTTAGCCGGCAAACGGGCAATCCATTTCTTCTTATTGATTTTTCAATGTACTTAAATTCAATTGTTTAATAATACTTTTAGATATTTGTATTTCAGTGCAGGCACTATATTCTTTTGGGTTGATAATGTTATATGTTCCGATAATACTCAAATTTTACACCACATATTATGTGAACATCATTTACCATATAATTTTACAATCATCCATACACCACATATTATGTGAACATCATTTACCATATAATTTTACAATCATCCATATATTATAACGTAGTTATTAGTTCAATGTAAAATAATTTAAGATCTAGATTTGAAGGTGAATGAGAAAGTTTTATATCTGATGCATTTGTAGATAATTGGGCATTCTGCTAAGAGAAATGTCAATTTGTACTCATCTTTTATTAGCATAGCATTGTGCAAGTTATGAAGCCTCTTTTGTAGCTAACTGACCAGATAATTTCATGTTAGCTTGACAAAGAAGAAATTTCACATTGTAACCAAAAAAAAAAAAAAAAAGCCCTTAGTTTTACATGTTGAGACACTGCACTTATGTCAATCGAAGGATCTTTCATGGTATGTCTTTGGATTCATCATCAAGAAGGTGTTTTGTTAATGACTCCTCCTTTTCTTGGTTTTCCACCTTTTTCTCTTCAGATTTGCCCCATAGAACCAAGTAAAGCCCCAACACAATGAAAATTGCACCAAAAATCCTGCAAACAAATGAAGAGTACATTTAATCAATATTAGTGTGCCACACTATTTACAGCTGGGGACCGATATAACGACTGGACCATCTTAAGCGCTTCAAGTGGCACCGCATATACAATTAATTGTCCCCTAAAAGTTATCTTAATATATATATATATTTTTGTTGAATTCCTTCTTACCCTCCAGAATATAACTGATCACCAAGAATTAAAGCTGCCATGATTGCCACCAAAAGAGTCTGCATAGGTTGGAAGACAGCGACAAACACAGGGCCACCCTTATGAATACACCATGTTTGTAAAGATATCACAATCCCAGAAGCCACAATACCCTGAACAAACACAAAACACACTCAGCTGAATTTCCATCAAGAAATAACAAATGGGGAGTACTGAGTTGAAGTCATTACCGCATATAGGATTGTGAAAAGCTCTTCCCCTGATTGGATTTTCCATCGGTTGATGTCAGGGTCCACGAATGCTGCAATGACTAGGAATTGAATCAGTCCAAAAAGGCATGTAAATGAAGTGAGTGTCAGTTTGGCTGGGTACTTCTTCAACACAGAAGCCTGCAACATTTTTTAACTAAACATATCAGCTCCTAAGCTGAGGTTACTTGTCAAAGAAGTCACGAATATAGAACCAATAAAAAATGAAGAAATGTGATTATAGACGTATATGTGGTTTAGGTTAAGTCAAACATCATCATAGTAATCCTTTGGTATGTGCAGTTGGACTCAGATTTACTATACTTGATACTATATTGGGTATATTGAATACAGATAAATTGTCGTGTGTTTGGTATGATGGTACTGCAAGAAATGTATTGGATACTGATTAGGATATGGTTAAATAGGACATATGTGATGTTGAGAATCATTAGCTGACCTGAAGGACCATCCAAGCAGCCCATGATATGCAGTGTCCAAGCAAGAAGATGCAACCCCAAGTCCAGTTCTGTAATTTCTTGGAAGACATGTCTTGTTCCAAGGTACTTGCTTGTGTTTGCTGTGTGTGGTGTAGCAAAGGAGGTCCCTTGTAAAGTGTGATGATAGTAGCACCACCCACACTAGCAACAGTTCCCAGAAGCTTTGCCAACCCATCTCTTCTTCCAAAATTAACTTGCTCCAGCCTGTGTAGGAGAGCATAAAATTAATTTATATAGAATTACGGTCAATAAGACTTAAGGCTGAATTACCTTAGAGCAGAAGCCATTATAAAAGTGATTGCAGGAACTGAGTTCTGCATTGCAGAAGCAAAGGTTGGAGATGCATAGTACAACCCCAAAAGATAAAATCCTTGGTTTGCTGTGATTCTGACAAGCCAGAAATAGCTGATTAGTTACATTAAATTACTAATAGACTGATGCTGACTTGCTCTTATTTCTTACCCCAATAATGCAAGAAGAAAGAACTGAACCAGTAAAGAAAAGGTCAGAGGTGGTCTTTCCTTCCTGAAATTAACACACACACATAATCAATTAAGGAACCAACCATGACACAATAATAATAAATATATCAAATCTAAAATGTGACTCACTTCTCTAAGAAATAAGCAAAAGGTCCCAATAAAAGGAGGGCAATGATGTTTCTATAAACTGGGTAAACCACTTTACTGACACCAATGTCAAGTGCAACTCTGCTGACAATATGAAATCCTGCAAAGCAGAACTGCAGGCCAAGCAATGCCACTAGAAGTTTCATCTTGTCAGAAACAATAATTTCCCTTGCCATATTTTATGTCTAGCTATGTTCCCTTTTTCCTTGTTTGCAAGTACAATCACATAGGAAGGTGCTTGCTTATATATGATATGGATATGCATCAAGTATCAATATTTGTAAAATATATGTTGCTTGAAAAATTTGGGTGGCTAACTGTCTAGAAAGCACATGCAAATGATAATTCATGATGAAATAATAGAACAATGTGGCATATATACATGTATGATTATTATAAATATTGGTTGCAGGTATTGTAATTGCATGCAATCCCCTTGTGTGATTGATTTTACTTTAAATCTTATTTTTTTTCTGTTGAATCTTGACTTGAAGTTCCTTTTGGTTGGGAGACAGTGTTGAGGTATAGCATGTTGGACAGGTAGTAGAGTAGCCAACTTGAATTATCTTTCAAAGATTAATTGTGATTCGATCAATACTTCATTTTACTACTTAACATGTTTGGTAGGCTCATTGTTTCTAATCTATCATTGCTTTTTGCCAATAAATTTATTAGTTTCCAAAAGGGGTGGTTTGTCTTTTGTGTACATAATTTTCATGCCAAATGTTGATTGATGATACTGATACTTTCTGTAACACCACTAATGGTCTGTTAGAACTCAGAGAGGTTGTGCTTGATGAAATCATTTAAAGGAATCAATTAAGGGACATGTGATCTTCCATATGATTTGGATATCTTTTATGCTTTGTAGAGAGAAGAAAAATTGTCTTAATAGAGACAAATCACATGTAGTCAAGTATTAAATTTTGTATCAAGTTTTGAAAATTGCTACGTGACTGGACTTACCATAACTCTAGTCAGTGACCACATTTTATTATTTTCAATGTCAAGCATATGTTATAAATCTCCAAAGATTTAATTGGATGACAAGACTTTCTGTTTTAATCAAGTGATCAATTGTTCAAATCGGTTCAGGCCACCTACCCGGATATGTATCATGCAAGTTTCCTCCCAATAAAGGGACATTTGTATCTAATTTAGAGTTTGATGAACAAAAAATGATTTGAGGATTCCTCGTCATAAAGGAAATATTTAGGCTGTTGCAAACTAATAATAGATACATTTTTGTTTTCTGGTTTAGAGTGAGGTTCATGCATTACTTTGATATATTTGCAGTTTTTTAAGACACCTTTCTATTTTATTTTATCTACGCTTCTTTTCTAATTGATTTAAAACTTTTAGAGAAGTTGACTTGGATGACCAAATTAATGATTGAATTATACGATACCTAATTACAAAACAACTTTAAATTAGTTCAGTATTAGGCGGCTTGTCGCTTAACAAGATAAAACTGTATCATCACTTGTCTTGAAAGATCATTAATTTGGCTAAGGGACACAGATTTCTTTTGATTACCACAATCTGGAAAGGACGAAAAGACAGTCTAGATATGTTAAATTAAGATTTTAATTTTCTTAAGACAATAACATAAATATAAATTCTTTACTAGCTTAATATAATTCAAATTTGAATTTAATATCTCTTTTATACGATAATAAAATGTCTCAGTGGATGAAAGATAGTTGATTAAGAGAATTCATCTGACTTGGAACAACTTGCATACAAAGATTTATAATAAAATCATAGATTGGTATCTCCTCACCTCATTCATGAACCTCCTCTTTAAAGTTATTACATGAAGTGATTTTTGAATGAGCATCAATATAATGATTTTTAAGGAAGCTAAAATTTGGAATTTTGGAGAATATTCCCTCTTAATTCTGCCTACCATGCTATCATAAAATGATTAAATTTAAGTGGGATTCTTCTCTAGTGCACATTCAATCAATCATTTGAGTAACATGGGAGTTGTCTTAATGTTTCAATCTAATTATTTGCTTTGACAGAATACTGATTATGTGTCACTCAAAAACTTCAATTTATTTCAAAGACATAAATATGTAAATGGATTAAGAACCTTTTTTTAAAAAAATAAAACAATTATTCGTAGCAGACATTAAATGTAAAATTGTAATAGCACCACTCAAGGGTTGTGGCGTGGTGGCCACAGCCACCTGCTCTGCCTTTCTCACAAAGAGCATGGCGGGTTCCTAGGTCTGCCAATGGCATACAATTTGCACAAACCCTTCCAATCGGGGGGCTAATTACATATAGATCCCTCCAGTTGGAGGGCCAGTTTTCCCTACCCGGTGTGGGATTTCTCTCTCTCTGATAATAATAAAAGAAGTAGAATCTAATAATTGTTGCGCTCCGGGCTGTTCCTTAATACTAATATCTAGAGAGCCCGACAGTTATAATTGTATTGGTAACCAAAAAAAAAATTGTAATAGCACCATAATTGATAAACAGAAGCAATTAGAGAGGAAACTGACATCTTACAAAGCCTTGAATACTTCGTGAACTTGAGTCCAACATGACGTACCACAACATGTTCATATTTTGGTCACTACATTTGGACTGATAATACAAATTAAGCTCTAAATAATGACATAGTAATACAAGCTTGTAAAAGGGTAATGATCTTCACAGCAGTCTAATTACTGATACATCAATACAGGTTTCATCAATCCAGAACTTGCCAAAACAACACCATACGCAGCTAAGCCTAACGCATCAAACACACTGTGCAAAATCTAGCAACTCATCCATGCAAATTATAACAGATTAAAGCAACAAGAAGCATGCTTATGGGAGATGGTACATTCAAAAAAACATACACACCCTCTGCAACAGGTGACCAGCGGGCAAGATATTCCTTTTGAGATAAAACAGTGGTCTCCAAATCACTTGTGCTTAAAAACAATGACAATCGCAGTGCAGTTATCTTTGCAGCGTCGCTCAAGAACTGCTTCCCTTACAAGACGGCGGCTCACAGCTGTAACAGATAAACCTTCCTGCAAACATGTTAGCCTCTTTAAGTAAATCATTGAACGTGAGCAACAAGAATTAAATATCAATATAAGAGAACCACACATAGGCAACAACATATGGAGATAGATGATAGATCAGAAAGCTTTCAACTTGATGATTAAATACATATGCATGTGTTTATGAAAAGAGCCATGCTACCAACAGTCACCTAGGCGACTGTGCAACAATCACTCTGCACAGAGTGAGGAGACTTCAAATCAATTACAGATATGCTATAGTTTTCATATTCATGAACATGACACCTTATATTGGATCTTCCAATATTTAATCATGTGTATGGTATACTGGAGTCTGGTATTTTTCAATTTTTTCTTTTCTTCTTGATACGAAAATTTATAATATGAATTTTGTATTATCATTTACTAACCTTTATTTTTAAATATACTTGGTGGTTGTTAAAGAAAAATTTTACTTTTATTATTAGTCTTTTTGAACAAGTTCATTGTGAAATATGTTATTGTGTTTTATAATTGATAATATAATTATCATCAAATATAGAAGTTTTTTTTTTGTTCAAGACTCTTCTTTTAATCTGAATTTAGTTTCAAATTGATTTTAATTTGTTTATACAACCAATATGAAAAGGAGTGAATAAATCTGGGCAGGGAAAAGGATAATGCAAGAGAGAAGCCAATGCCATTTTTGAATATATCAAGGGAAGATTATATTTGTCTATAACTGGAAACTTGCCACATCTGTTATTTTTATAAAGTCTGCTTAAAAGAGTACTGAGGACGCATATCTGCTCTTCATCACCCCATTAGAAGGGATAGTGACTGTATGCACTAGGCAACTGTTGGTCGCATGGCTCAATTGTGAGATTATAGGAGAGCTGGCCACATTGACCAAAAAGTGAAAATGGCTCCTGAAGCACAATTATAGGGCCATTTAACTGTCATCTGACCGTTATGTCATAGTTAATAACAGCAGCAGTAGGTGAAAAGAAGATTAAAAAAATAATAATAAAAGAAGAAAGCCATAAAATCCCCAATTAGGACAACCTTTTATGAGGGTATAAATATTTCAACCAAAAAGATAGCTAATAATCTAGAAAACAGTAAGTTCCAAAAGGTCAAAAATGCCCCTTTCATTCTGACAAAAGAAAGTGGAAGTGAATTCTTACCTTCAATAGTTTCTGAACAAATTCGACAGCATCACTTGGTCCAAACACCTAAGCCAAATACAGTATATTATGGTGCAATAATAGCAGAGCTCAAGGAAGAAGACCAAATGAAAATCTGGACTTATTATTGCATGCATGGATACGTCAAAATTATTAATAGAAGACGTACCCCCCATAGTCCATCACAACCAAGTATGATGAAGTGCTCTCTGTCTGTAAGCTCGAAGGAATGAATGTCTGGAGTTGCAACAACCCCAAACTGCAATTCACAAACTACTTTCAGATTTTGATACATCATACATAATAAGTTTATTTATTGCATTATGTAGCAAAAAAATAATCAAAGCATACTTATATATCAGGATTGCAATGATATGAAATATAATAAACAAAAGCATTCTTTGAAAGTATATTTTATCCCTTCATAGCTAATGTACTTGGGAAAGAAATAATAAAAAAAAAAATAACACCACAGACAAATGCTTTTGGGCTTAATAACAAAGGAACCTGATACTACAACGTCAGTTTAAGCAAAGAGATGAGAGCAGGAAACCTTTTTGAATTGGCGATCTCCAAAGGCCCTAGAAACTTCAAGTCGTCCCTGTAATCGTCCATTTGAACTCACAGTACCACCAGCCTGAATATAGTAGATAGTAGATAATAAAATTTCAGTTCAAGCTACAGAAGATAATATGACCAAATCAATATTAATATGATGGATTGAGAGGGATCTATACTTCAATCCGGAAACACCATATTATCATCCAAACTGTTGACTTTGCAGCTAACCCAACTTGTTTAGGTTACAAATGACCCTTCCTTTACCTATTAACTTTATAGACATTACCTTTGACATATGCTTTTATCTAATTTTTTCATACAACAGGAGGAAATGAACAAAACATATTATCTAGATTCCAGATATGGCACACAGTACAAAGACTCTGCAAAAAAAGCTCATTGTTCTTTACATTTTCTCTCTACAAAGTTCAGAACAAAAACAAGTTTCAGCTTCATTGTTCAAGCACTACAGACAGAGCATGGCAATCAACATGACATAAGTCAGATAACAAATGATATAAGAACATAGAGCAGGACTAGATAAACACATATAAATGCAATCACATATTAATGCATTCTTTCAAATCAAACTTTTTTTTTTGAGAAGTAAATTCAAACTTCACAGAAGCAATGTGTAAGCAAGCAAGAAAGAAGAAAAGAGGATATTATATTCAAGATGCTTTGCATGTATGTATCCTCACCTTCTGAATGCGAGCACGTTCTTGAGGATAGATGGCTTTGTGTTCCCTCGTCACCACAATAGCCTTCAATGAGCTTAATTCTTCCAGATTATTCTGGGATCCATCAGCAACAGATGATCGTGCCACCACTGCTTTCGCATCACCAATGTTAGCAACAAAAACCTAGAAACAAGGAGCAGTAGTGATCATTCATTACATCTATAAAAGGAAAAAGTGATAAAATCATAACCCATGAGTAACTTATATTAAGCATGCAATTTCATTGGTCAATAACGGTAAACCATCAGATATAAATCTCAAAGTTTACTAAGTGAGCATCAACAAGCCAAACCACCCATCCACAAACTCTATTCTATAAAAAACTAAAGAGGGAGAAAGAGAGATCCCTTATACAAGCTTCATTCATTAGTAAAAGAAGGTCACAAGACATTCTATCATTGTAGGTGATAAGATATAATATACACCATAATCATGATATATAACAGAAACAACAACTAGGTCGTCCATTTCCTTTAACTGAATTTTCAAGTTGAATTATTCCATTGAGAAAATGACTTTTACTAGCTACAAACTTACAGTTCGTCCAAGTACCCAGACACATACAGCTGTAGCTCCGTCCTGCCATCCCCCTAAGAAGAACATATAAAACAAAAACCTAGATTGAGAATGAATAAAAAGACGATGCAAAGCGTGGGAGATTCAATAGTAGAATATGCCTGAAGCACTCTCTTGAAGAAGAGATTCATCCGTTTTTCGAAAACCTACATTACATTAAAAATAAAAAAATCAATTATAAAAGAACTTAAAACCATAGACATAACGATAATTAAAAAAGATTGTATGAGTACCATCGAGTATGGCCTTTTTGGCGGCTTTAACATCCAACTGCAACATCACGTAGCAATAATTAAAGACTAGAATCTAATGGAAGCCAACGACATCCACAAACAAAACATGTTGTGTTCAAAAGCAACTATTAAGCAAGAAAGTAGACATTTAAAGCAAACAGACCAACTCACGTGGTAAGCCAGCAGAGACGACGTTGGCGTGTAGCTTCTTCTGTGCATAATCCGCAGCCAAACGACCTCCGTGTCCGTCGTATATCGCAAAATGCGCACATCTATTTTTGATAATAACAAACGCAAGTGAAATTACCAAAAACTAACAAAAACAAGTGATATTATTTAATCATTTCACAAAGCGAAAGAAGAACCTCAAATTGGGAGGAGAATCGGCGTGGGTTTGGAGCATGACGACCCACGCGTCCTCCATGGAGTGTCGGGAGCCCTTGTCTTCTGCCGCATCCGCTTCGATTTCCACGACGTCGTTTTCGGTTCTTGGTTTCTTAGTCGCCGAATCGGTGGAGTTGGAGTCGTAGAAATCGATTTCACGCTTCTGCTGATTCTGCTTCTGGTTCTGGCTCTCACTCATTTTTTTTTAGAAGAAAAGAGCGAGTAATCCGCTTCAGTGTTGACACTCAAATGCCATGTTTGTAGTTACAGACAAACGGACTTTCGAATTACTCTGTTTGGACGCGTTTAAATCCTAGCAGGACACAACGTAGTACCCCTCTGTGACCGAATTATCGATCGAAGACGCATCGAAAGGGATTGCTTCGGCTTATATCTTTAAAATTATTTTATATTTTTTTAGGGAAACTTTTCGGTTTATATTTTAAAAAAAAAATGTCTATTTAGGGAAATAGCTATGTCATGCCTTTGATGCAAAATAATAATACTACCGTTGGATGAGAAAATTTACATTCAACAGTTACGTTGTCCAGAAAACAAAAAATAAATAAATAAATAAAAGATGGAATTTTTTTTATAGGAAAATGATGGAAAGTTAGTGATAGACAAAATAAGTAGATTTGGGAGATAAATTGAAATTACAAAAAAAAAAAAAAAGTCATTTTATTAAGTCGAAATCAGTAGACCAAACTTAGGATCAAGAAGGACATGTTTCCCTTAGATTTTTTAAAATTTAATTAAGTTTAAGGTGTTAGTAATTAGAGCTTAAGATCAAGAAGGACACGTGTTCGCTTCAGATTTTTTAAATTTTGATTAACTTTACGATGTTAGTAATTAGATATTTAAAATATAAATAAAATGCTAGAGTTTTTCATTAACTTAGAATAACGACGATGAAAGAGGCTTGTATTTCTTTGTTGTTATCCACCACATCCAGTCTTCCATGGTTCAATCCCCGTCAAAACAGATTTTACTCATTTTTCAGAAGTCATCCTATATGTAAATTCATAAATGGGATAATCTCAATTTCCCCTATAGTTTAAAGTAATTACTAATTACCCCTTGTCGTTTCTCGAAATCCTATTTTACCCCTTCTATTGACTCTATTAATAAAATATGGATTCTGACCATCACAATACAGGAAAAAACCAAACCGCCCCTCGATTAAAAAGAAAAAAATTGAAAAAAAATAAAATTTTTATGTAATAAAAATAAAATATATATATATAAAAATGGAAATCCAACCTCCAAATTGAATCTACATCGTCCATTAAAGTTGATAGACGATGAAAATTCAATCTGGATATTGGATCTCCAGTTACTGTATCTTCTTAGAATGAAGAACACTACCATCATCCATCAACTAACGAAGACATCTTCACTCATGAAGAACACCAAATCGTTTATTAACTAACTCAGACAACTTCACTCATCTTCATTCAATCATTTATTTAACCAAACCATCATCAACAATAAACACCATCATCAACAAACCCCCCAACACTATAACAACAACATCAAACACAATAACAACATTAAAAAAAATAATAACTTTATGGGTTTCCAGCTCAAAAAGTCGAGGATTTTTGGGTTTTCGGCTCTAAAAACCCTAAAATCTCCAGGTTTCTTGCTCTAGAAACCAAGAAATCTCTGGGTTTCTGTATCGAAAACTCGAACATCTCTAGATTTTCAACGCAAAAACCTGGAGATCTATAGGTTTTCGACGAAAATCCAGTTTGGGTCTCCGTCGATTTAGGGTTTCCATCGACGGAGACTACCGCAGAGAGGAGAAGAAGAAAAAGAGAGAGAAGAATAAGAAGAAAAAAGGGTCCATCCACCACTAAAAGTCTATCCATTGTCGAGAGAAGAAAAAGGAATAAGAGATAAAAAACAAGAAAAAGAGAGATAGTAAAGAAAAAATGAGAAATATAAAGAGATAATGTATTTAAGTATTAAAGTTTATTTTTTTATTTTTTATTTTTTTTGGATTATATCCACCATCCATCAATATGATGGACGATGGACATAATTTAAAAAAATATATTAATATTTTAAAATTTTTGAAATTTTAAATTTTTCTAGTAGTTTTGATCACCATTGTTTATTTTAAAGATGGATGGTGAAGTTTATTTCATTTTTTTAAGATATTAATTTATCATTTTATTAAATATTAATATTTTTTATATTTTATTTTTCTTTAATAGCTTTGCCCTTCCATATAATAGTCAATCGTTGACTTTTAACATCCAAATTAATGGTAAGGGGTTTTTTGGATATTTTAATAAACTATAGGGTTTTTTTTTCATCTATTTTGTAAATCAAAAGGGTGGATATTAGCGATTTCTTAAAGTAAGAGGGATTTTGACTATTTCATCAACCTACAAGAGAGAAATTAGGATTATCCCTGTATAAGTAATACACTATATGTTATTACAAACATAAACAAAGCATTAATGATGTTAACGATTGAAACCGATCAACTTTTGAACAATTTATGTGGGGCCGACCACACAATGAGCTGCTACACGTGCGGCCGTTGAACCCCCTTTGGTTTGCAGGGCAGACGTGGTGTCGGCTGAGCACAAGCTCCGACGAGCTCGCGGCAGATATTAAACCTCTTATCTCTACGAAGTCGTGTTCAGAGTCAAATCTGCAACCTTATAGGGGCTTAATATCGGCTATAAGCTCGTCGCAACTTATGCTCGACCGATCTCACATCTGCCCTGCAAGCCAAAGGGGGTTCAACAGTAGCGAGCTTTTGTAACAGCTCGGTATGCGGTCGGCCCCACACAAATCATTTTGGGTGTTGATCGGTTCTGACCATCAACATAAAAACACATGTTTTTATATTGACGGTCGAAACCGGTCAACACTCGGAACGATTTGTGTGGAGTCGACTGCACACCGAGCTGCAACACGAGTTCACGGCTGTTAAACCCCCTTTGGCTTGCAGGATATGTGTGGCGTCGGTCGCACACCGAGCTGCTACAATAGTTCATGGTCGATATTATGCCCCTTATCCCTGCAAAGTCACGTCCGGAGTCGAACCCGTAATCTTATAGGTATTTTGGTTGCCAAAAGACGTCTGGTTTTAAGAGTGACAAGTAAGAGAAAAAGATAGAGCTACTCCGCCAATATATAGGCACCAAGCCCTGTCCGTTAGATTTAAAAGTTGTGTAAGCACCTTCAATCTGACGGTGCAGCACAAGTCTCGGGATTTTGTCAGTATGCACAGTCGGTTAAGAGACGTGCGCATTAAATACGTACTGCGTGAGATATGCAATGTATTGACGCGTAAGGAAATGCCACGTGTAAAGAGAAAAGGCAAGAATTTGAAAATGCGAAATGACAAATCTCAACAAATCAGAATTTGCTATCAGGTATCAACTCTCAGTCCTTGAATTGCACTAATAGCTGGGGGGCTAGTGTTATAGGTATTTTCGCGATCCTGGATAAATGGGCTACTAAAAACTCAAGAGATGAGCTCAATGGCCAGAAGCCTAGCAAGCTTATTAGTCTGATCGCTATATGAGAGCCCGATAATTTGATCGATGTATGAGAGCTAGTTGATTCGGTCACTATAAAGATCTCGCTGTAAAAGTGCGTTGTTTCTTATCATCAGCTCGTGCTTTGAGACTCTCCATCTACTTGATGAGTAATATATCGGCTTGCCAGAATATTAGCTCGTTACTGTTAAGACAGTTGACTTTCTAGAAGCTTGAAACAGCCTAATTTGGAAGAAAATCAACTTTCCTATTTTGCAACAAATTAAATATCGAGATTCTCGGAATCAGTTGCCGATTCAGTGGAGATAATCTTTGCGTCATAATTATCAGAATTAATATAAATTATTTTTTACCTTATTGGATATAATTCAAATAAATTTAAATTGTATAATCCCTCGCTATAAATAGGGGATCAATTTCATTGTAAAGACGAAGGAAGAAATATTATACTGTTACTCTGTCAAAATAGAGAATGACAGTCGTGGATGTAGACCTAGTTTCAGCCGAACCACGTAAAAATTTGTGTGTGTTGTTCTTATTTTGTGTCTCTTTTCTTGCTTCGGTTGTGTTTGTTATTTAATCGCAGGTATTGGGTTTGAAGAACCGGGTTGACTAAAAAATAACGTCAACATGATGATATAAGTCTTGCCTTCCCTTCTTCCTTGACAGGGTTCAATCCCCTTCTTTGCCTCATTTCTTTACTTTTTCTCATTACTTTTTCAATTTCTTCCCATACTTTTTTTGGTTTATTCTTTTTCTTCTCTTTATTTCTCAATCTCTTCCCTTAGAAAAGCTTTTTCTTTATTTTTTCTCATTTGTTTTTCAATCCATTCCCTTAGTAAATTCTTTATTTTCTCTCATTTGTTTTTCAATCCCTTCCATGTCTTTTAGTTTTTTTTTTTTTTTTTTCGATCCATTCTCTTATCAAAACATATATTTTTCTTTTCAATTTTTTCATTATTACAAACTGATCCTTAAATTTGAAACATTTTAATTTCATTAGCTGTTATACTAATTTCGAACTATTTTTTTTTATTACAAACTATATCATATTTACATAATTATTGAGCATAAAACATATAATGTTATTTAATCTTAATAGGTTTTGGTTTACTCATGATTATTGATATATGAATTATTTTTCTTTTACATCAACTACTTTATATGATAAATTCACAAATAAAAAACTCATGTAAACTATACTTGTTCTTATCTTTAATTTAAACATTCCAATGAAAAATTCATATAATTTAGTTTCCTGATATAATAATTATTATATAAAAGTGCCCCCCCCCCTCCCCCAACCCTCTCATCTCAAATAGATTTTTAGGTCTGTCACTGATTGGAACTTACAATACTCTCTTTAAACTTTTAAGCTCTCCTTAATTGCATTTAAAAGGGTTTTTTTGTTTTTGTTGTTGTTGTTGTTGAAGAAAGAAAAGAGACAAGTGGAGTGGGCTTTGGTTAGGAAGCAAGAGGTCGAAGTTGTCAAGAAGAAAAAAACTGAGACTTACAAGCAGTATTTATTTTACTTTGACATGTTTTCCAATCAAAGTAAATAACTTACAATAGCTTTCCTATTTGTTAATTACCCATATGTTCTATCTACATTCCGATTTATCCTATCGAGTATAGGTCACTGCCAATTGTTGGTTAAATTAAATCAAACATTACCAAGTGTTTGGCTCGTTTTACTAATGAAGGTAGTTTTGATTATGATAAGGTAACTGTTAAATAACCTCAGTAGTCAAATGAATATGATTACGAAATATTGTGTGCATGTTTATGGATAATGTCGTGCCCAATATGGAATAACTTGAATTGGTAAGTCCCTACATATACTGAACATGTTACTTTTATGCCTTATAAGATTACATTACTATCTGAATATTTTTTTGAGTCCAGTACCTTACTTTGGAATTTGTTACAGTTTGATTCAAACCACCAATAACATTGTTTGCTCAGTACTTTCGGGAACAAAATTTCCTAATGGATTTATAAAAAAACCAAAGATCGTCATGAATGGGTCGAAGCTAAGTTGATGCATAAACTAGTGAAACAAGATGTGACACATTTAAAAAAAAAAAAAAAAAAAACTTAGCAAAAAAGCAAAGCTTCATCTGGAATAAGAACTGTTGAATACAACTGTATTTTTTGTTATATATTTTGTAGCACTCATCCTTTGACAAATACATTTTAACTTGTTTGACTCAAACTTTAAGTTTTATACCTCAATTTTTTGATATTATTTTATCCATTTTGTTATCGTTTTATCCATTTTGTTATCATATTTCTATATGTCGATAGGTTGAAGGGAGTTGATAATTTTTTTATACATCACTTTGTTCACGGTACGAACTTTAGGTGTTATTTGGATTTATTTATTTTTTTAAAATAGTTTTTGATTTTCAAAAACTAAAAATGAGTGAAAAATGTTTGGTTAGCTATTTTGTTAATCATGTTTTTTAAAATGGAAAACACATTTTTGAAAATGATATGTTTATTTGGATTCATTTTTTTAAATAATTTTTCATTTTTTAAATTAAAAAATGGGTGAAAAAAGTTTGATTAGCTATTTAGTTAATCATGTTTTTAAAAATGAAAAACACATTCTTAAAAATGACAACTATAAAGTGAATATATATATATATATTATGTTTTTCACTATTTTTAAAACATATTTTCAAAACAAATCATTATTTTTTTCTCCAAATAACTATTTTACTCATTTTAAAAAGTAATATCAAATACATTTATATAATTTTCTATTTGAAAATAAATTTTGAAAAATCTTACTAAATGCATTGCATTTTTAAAACATCATTTTTAATACATGTTCATCATTTTCAAAAATAAATTTCAAAAGTATCATTTTAAAAACGGTTTCAAACATGCCCTAAGGTGGTGTTTGAATATGTTTTTAAAAATTACTTTCTATTTTTAAAAATTAAAAAAAAAAAAAACTAAAAGTTATTTGGTTGCTGATTTTTAAAAAATTTAGTTATTTTTGAAAATCAAAAGCAAAATTTAATTATAATTAAAAAGTTGAAAATGAAAAAATATTGTTTTATCATTTTCAAAACATATTTTCAAAATAAAACATAATAATTATTTTAAAAAAATTGAAAAACTTTATTTTGGTTTTTATATTTTTAAAAAATTTATCTTTTTTAATTGGGAATGCGATTACGTGGTCTCTCACTTTTTAAATATTCATCATTTTAATCTCTTTAACTGGATTTTTAACGATTAAAGCTAACAGAAAATGCATATTAACTATTTTATCTTTAGTTAAAATTATCAAATTATCCTTCATAAAATTAAGGAATAATCCTCAAAGACCCATTGTAGTTTACAAAAATCTCCATTTTACTATCTATATTTTGTTTTTATTTAAAATTCTTCTGATGTTAACAAATTAACAAAAAATATCAATTTTACCTTTATCATCAATTTGTGTCTATCAAGAGTATTTTCGTCATTTCCACACTCATTTAAGGGTTATTAGCATTTTCATAATTTCCACACTCATTTAGGATTATTTTAAATGTTTTTATTAATATCAGGGGATTTTAGATAAAAATAAAATCATAGATGACAAACTATTGAATGAGTTGAAGATATTCTTGCTCATTTTTAGAGAACAATAGGATATCATCAATGTAAATGAGAGTACCCTGGAGTAAGGGAGCAAAGATTTTGTATTATCCCTAAAATTAATAAAACAATAAAAAAATTAAATCTCTACTTTAAAAATTAAAACTTAGATTAAAAAATGTATTTTAAAAAAAAAATCAGAATCCCATTCATTTTTTTTTTTTCCTTCTTGTTCATCATCAGAAATAGTAGCTCGCAGATGATCAGAGAGAGAGGCACAAAGTTGTGGCTCGAAGATCATAACCATCATCATTGTCAACATAATCAGCAATGTTGCCGTCTATCATCGTCATCGATGGTGGCAGACTCAGATCGGTGTTAGATCCTTATCGTCATTGGCACGAGTCTCTTCTCTTGCACCGCTGTCGCTGATAGATGACTTGATTGCGATTACAGAAACTATTTCGTTTTGCTACTATTGGTGGTGTTATTGTAGATCTCCGACGCTGCTCATGTTGTTATTAGTGGGCCATTTTCTCTCTCATCCTCTTTGACGCCTCCCTCGCCGCCATCGTTGCCAACCACCACCATCAGATGGAGAGTCTCTCCATCTTTTCCACAAGATTTGCAGAAACGAAGATTTCCATCTTTGCGTTTGTGATATGTGCAGTGAACCGTGTCCTTCTTCACGCCATGCAAGTCATGCACTAAGATGTTAGTTTGATATGGGATGAATTAGTTATGTGGTGGACTTAGTCAAGTTCGTGGTCTCAATAATATCTTATTAGTTGTTTTGTCTTTCCTTATTTCTTGCATTAGTTGGCTGGCGTAACAGCCTAATATGTTGTTCCTGTTTTGTAGTTGTTATCTGTTTTGCGAGACACGTTCCCTTAATTGTAGTTGTAATTGCTCAATAGCTACATCGATATGAGCTTAGCAATAGTTTAATAAAAGGGGAAAAAAAATTAAGAAAAGAATCTTCCAATCTCTTTCTTCCTTTTTTCTGAAAAAACAAATTCTTCTTCAATATATCAGTTTGAGTCCATTAGGAGCTCCTGTTCGATCGTCTTCAACTGCTCCAACTTTTAAGAATCAAACAAGGGTGAATTCTGGGAGGAAGTTTAATTGAATATGGATATGTGTGCGTATGTGATTGTGATTGTCATTTTTTTTTAAAGAGAAAAGAAAAGAGAAAACTTTGGTTTGGATCTGAAGAGAGAGAGATTCTGGTTTTTTATTTATTACTTTTAATTATGGTATTTTGTTTTGTTGAAAAAAAATGTGGATTTGAGATATGGGTTTTGAACCCAGATCCTTCAAGTTGCAAGTTGAAGGTCTGGGTTCATCTGGGTATTTCACCCATCCAGAATGAAAGTCTGGGTTATTAAAACTCAGATGTTCAAATTCAACCAAATTTTTAATTTTTCAAATTTTCTTTTTTTTTTTAACAAATTTTTTGTTTTTAATTTTTGATTTTTAAGTTTTTTTAATATATTAGTCCAAAAAACAGTTTTTTAATATATTTAATAATATCTTTTAGGAATAATTGCAAACAAACCATTCTAATTTGTAAAAATATCTGTTTTACCACTATAATTTAATTTTTATCCAAAATCTCTCTAATGTTAAAAAATTAATATAAAATAATCATTTTACCCCTTATAACTTAATTATTAATTTATGAACATCAAGTGTATTATCATCTTTTCACACATCTCAATGGGTATTTTGAGTGTTTTTATTAGTATCAAGGAGGATTTTAGATAAAAATAAAATCATAAGTAATAAAATAGATATTTTTGTAACTATAATGAGTTTTTTGAGATTATCCCTATATTTTATGAAATATCTCCACCAAGTGGACGGTGAAGAAAACAGTTTTTATTTATTTATTTATTTATTATTTTTAATATTTATTTTTTTTTATATTTATTGAGATGGGGAAAATAACTCTTACTCTATTATGGTTGATCAACGAGTGACCAACAGTAAAAGCTAAAATAATGAATATTCGAAACATGAGGGGCCATGAAATACGTAAATACATTCGTAATTAAAAATAATAAGTTTTCCAAAAATATAAACACCAAAATGAAGTTTTTTTAAAAAAAATTATTTTTTCTCTCGAACAATTATTTTAATCATTTTAAAAATAAAGTCAACTACGTTAACGTAATTTTTTATTTTTAAAAATAACTTTTAATAAATATTATCAAATGTATTGTATTTTTTAAAACATATTTTTTATTTTTATTTTTAAAAATATTTTTTTTAATATCCAAAACTAACTTTTAAAAGCATAAAGGTTTCGATTATTTTTTTTTTAAAGTAATTTTTTTTTATATATGTTAGGTTGTATTTGTTACGCGGGTTAAAATTGGGATATGATTGTTTTTTGATCCAAACTCATGTTCGGTGCGCACTATCACCCTTTATTAAATTAACTCATTATTGATTTTATCTCATTAGTTTGGAATAAATCCAACATGTCTGCTCAATGAGTTAAAATATTCCCAATTGTTTGCTTCTTTTTCTCCAGCTCCAGCCTTGCTACCGTCTCTGTTTGTCTCCATTGCTTCTCTCTCCCTCCTCCTCCACATGTTGGTATTGCTCCCCTTTCTCCTTCGCCTCTCTCTCCTTCTACTTCATTTTCATCGCACTCTTCTACACTCTCCTATCTTCTTCGGCATTGTCTCCATCTTCTTTGATGTCGTTGCCATCTTCTTTGACATCGTCGACATCTTTTTTGCCATCCCCTATAGTCTAACTTCTCCAGATCTTCTTCATCACCGCTGATCGTTAAGTTCTTCGACATTTTTGTCACCGTCGATTGCCATCTTCTTCGATTTCATCAATGGCAGACGAAGGAGGATGGTGGTGGAAGAGATAAAAGACGGTGGTCCAACCATTATATTTAATTCAAATATCAATGGAATTCGTGAAATTTGTGAAAAGTCTCTAAAAAATTATTTTAAAATTCAATTTTATATCCATTATTTTTAATCTTATCCCACTTTCACTAAATATGGGATACATCTAATCAAATCTCATTGTATTCTATCCAATTTAATACAATCTAATTCTACTTAAGTTATCCAATCTTACCTTATACATCAAACGAGGTGGTAGAGAATAGAGTCCGTCGGAAAAAATCATTTTACTCTTTAGAGAAAAAAGAAAAAAATAAACTATTTTGTCCTATCTGGCAACAAATGTCCGTGAGAATCTCTGTTACCTCAGAAGCGCGTTCCACATACACTCCCCAATATTCTACACGAGTTAATGTCACGCTTCTCCAAATCGCGTCGCCATACAACTTCCGTGCAACCAACAATAATAATTTAAAATTCTTCTTGCAAAAAAAAAAAAAAAAAAAGGAACTAACCAGTACAATCTTTTTTGTGAAACCCTAACTGCAATAGAAACAGAACAAACAAACCCTCTGCTTCGCGTCTCTGCAACTGCAAACCTAAAATTAAAAAAACCCTAATTTTCTTTTGAATTCCCATTTTGTCCCTAACAAATTATTTATTTCCACAAATGCTCCATCTGGAGCCCTAGCTTCCACTGAATTCCCCATTCCACCACCTAAGCATGGCTTCCGGCGATCGCCGGAACGATCCTCCGGCCGCCGGAGAAGTCAAAAACGGCGTCTTATCTGGAGAGTCGGCGCAGAAGCAGCAGCAGCAGACGCAGGCGGTCGTGGTGATGGCGCCGCCGAGTCAAAACCAGAGGCTGAGGCTGAACCCTAACAAGGACCACAAGCCAGAGAGCTACGAGGATCTGCAGCTGGACTACAGTCCGTCGATTTTCAGCTCGTTGGAGAGGTACCTGCCTCCGAGCATGCTCGGCCTGAACAGAGAAGAGAAGGCCAAGTTCATGAGAGAAATTCTGTTGAAGTACTTGCCCAATGGAGAGAGGACCAGAGTACGTTTATCTTTCATTTCATGTTTTCTTGTTGCGATTGCTGCAATTAGTGGAAAAGAAGGATTTTCTTGGGGCGTCATCAATCATCATTGTCTGTTCATTTATATGTTTCATTTTAGGAAATTAAAGAGATGATATAATTGTGAGGCAATTAAGTGATTTTGGTTATGGAATTAGGGTTTTTTTTTGCTTTGGTTTGTGCTTCATTTCTAACGGGCATGTTCTGGAATTTCAAATGACGAAAATGCCCTTCAGCTCTGGTTGATTGGGAAATTTTTTTTTTTTTTTTTGTCTTTTTGTTTGGTTGTTTTTTTTTTTCTTTCCAGCAAGTGACGTACTTTAGGCTGCTATCTGAGTCAAGTTAGTGGCGTGAGTGTCTCATGTAATTGGATATTCACTTCAATATGCCCCCAACCATTAAAGAATCTCTCTTTAGAGAGTTTAGAGAAATATCACATATCACATATATGGTGTTATAAATACTCATGTTACTTGCAATAAAGTTGCTCATTAAGAAGGGAAATTATGAATATAGCATGATATTTGCCAGCCTGTCGGCTGACTCAATAAAATGTTTATTCTTAAATTATTGGAATTTTAATTAACAATGTTGATATCCTGATGTTTGTGTGAATGAATCTTAGTTGTGTGGAATATAGAATTATAATTAATCTAGATATTTTAGCAGTTTTAAGTTTTTGGTTTACACACTCGACTTCATTTAATTTAACCACCTTAGACACTGAAGCTGGCCAGCTCCACTGTCAAAGATTGAATGTTGTAACTTGTAAGAGTTAGATTCAATAGTTTTTTCATTGTGCTGAAAAGTTGGATTGAAATCAAATTGTTTACAGCATCTTAGTATGGTATTTGACCCATTTTTCTTCGCAATTTGACTGCACATTATCTTTGCCAATCTGCACAGTTCAGCTGTAGTGCTAGTGTGTTATCTTACTAACTACATTGACAGTCTTTTTGGCATTATCTTATCTTGGCACACCTTTGTTTTTCTTCAATGAAATTGCGCTTAGAGGTCCTGTACCTTGTGCATCTAGTCAAATCATTATAGGTTTGAACTCTTTAAATTCTAGCTTTTCTTACCTTGGTAAGCCGGTTTATACATTGCATTGAAGCTTCTCATTTGTAACCATTAGCAACATATTGCAAAGTTCTAAATCTATCAGACATTCTTTATAGGGATATCTGTGCCCAATTTAATTCAACTTATTTGTGCATTTGTTTATTAAATGGAGCATCACAGTCCTTTGGAAACATTATAACACTCTATTTTGCAATGTGTTATCTTAGTCTCAGAGACATAGAGACTACAGGCAGAAGATAATATTAAATTATCAGGTAGTACACCTGTTAACTCCTGGTTCAGTTTCCTTTTACTAGTTGAGGGAAAGAAGTTATATTGATTACCACTGCTTGTCATCGGTCTGCAGCCTCTACACCGAGAGTTATACACGATGCACCCTGAAACCTTCTTTGTTCCTTCATTTCTCAAAGCACTCAGTGACAACACAGAAGAAAGTTTTAGAAGTGTAATTTCGGAACCCTCTCCTGGTGTGTTTACTTTTGAGATGCTTCAGCCACGTTTCTGTGAGTTATTGTTAACAGAGGTAAGAGTTTATCAGCCTGTTTCTAGTTTTCAATGGTAGATATGTTGTTTGTTTGTACCTCTGTATATATTTTCTCCTTTAATGTTATTTTGATTTTGTAGGTAGAGAATTTTGAAACTTGGGTCAATGAGGTAAAATTCCGAATTATGCGACCGAATACAATGAATAAATATGGTGCTGTACTTGATGATTTTGGTCTAGAAACCATGCTTGACAAACTTATGGAGGGATTTATTCGTCCTTTGTCTAAAGGTGATGAATATATGTTCATAATAGATCTGTTAATTCCATTACTTTGCAATAAGATTTTACCAGTCATTATATGAAGGTTACAACTGACAGCTTAACTTGTTGCACAGCTTTCTTCGCTGAAGTTGGTGGGTCAACTCTGGACTCCCATCATGGTTTTGTTGTTGAATATGGTAAAGATAGGGACGTTGATTTGGGTAGGTTCTTTGTTTCACTCAT
The DNA here is from genome assembly GCA_022984855.1 of Dimocarpus longan. Taxonomy (NCBI): domain Eukaryota; kingdom Viridiplantae; phylum Streptophyta; class Magnoliopsida; order Sapindales; family Sapindaceae; genus Dimocarpus; species Dimocarpus longan. The sequence continues at coordinate 16,923,944 of CM041024.1, forward strand.
TGCTATTGAAGTTGTACTTCTACCAAATTAGTTCCCTAGCTTTTAGTTGCATGCTCTAATGATGTATAATGGCATGCTCTAATGAAATATATGGGGGTATGGAACAAGGTATAATTATAACATTAGGCTGAGACACCAAACTATTCTCATTGTGGGCTGTTGTACTTAGGTTAGCTGTGAAATATCTGCTCATTGCTTGAATGTGTATTCAATTGCTGTACATTTGGTATGCAATGAGATTTTTGGCTGGTCTTAAGATTATAATATTATTAATTCACTGTTTTTTCTGATTTCTATATTCGATAGCCGCTTTACAACAGATGTTGGCTGCAACGGATCTTCCTTTTCAAAGTTTTCATATATAATTTCGCAACATTAGTGTACTAAGATCAAAATATTTAATTTAACATTACTTATGTACTCCATTACTTTATATCAGTTTAGTTAAAACCTCATTTAAATATAAAAATGTTATAATTGTAGGCTTTCATGTGGATGACTCGGAAGTAACTTTGAATGTATGCTTGGGTAAGCAATTTTCTGGTGGAGAATTGTTTTTTCGAGGAACGCGGTGTGAAAAGCATGTAAATACCGTAAGTCAGTCAGAGGTATGTAAACATTTAAGGTGTAGTTATTATTATATATATATTTATCAGAAACAAAATTTACCTAGAAAAATGTTGGAAGATTCAAGGGGAAGGTGAACAGTAAGGTTGGTGTATAAGTTCTGCATTATGACTAAACAAATTTAAAGGTACCAGGTGAAATTATTGAGTGCCATTTATAACTTTTAATTTTAATTATGTTTACATAACAATCTGGTCAACTAGGATAAGGAATATGTAAATATGTATATGATAATTACGTAGGAAAGGCTGGTTATCGATTAATGCTGGTGATACAGTACCTGTTTTAATTTTAGGGGTTCAATGAGTGTTTGCTGTCCTAATCTGCTTAAAAAAACTTTTAGAACGACACTTGAAATTTTTTAATAATTTATTAAATATTCATTGGATACATCTTATTAAAGCTTTCAGTCATAAAAGCAAATTAGCTTTTCTTATCAAAACAATATGAATGCAGAAATTATATCATTGTGATATTACATATTATTGTTTACCTAAATCAATCCTACTTTTATTCTTTTTCTTGCGATTCTTTCCGTCTCTTTCTTCCCTTTTTTCTTTTTTTCCCTTTTTATTTATTTATATTTTATTTTCGATGTTATGTATGTCTGCCTGTAGCTGTGTGCTTACGTACATGTATGCATACAGATAAGTTGATAAGAGCTCTATATGATTTCATTGTACACTTCTTTGACGGAGTATTTTCCTGAAAGTAGGAGATCTTTGATTATGCTCATATTCCTGGGCAAGCTGTGCTTCACCGTGGTCGCCATCGCCATGGTGCCAGAGCCACAACGTCTGGTCATAGGATTAATTTACTTTTATGGTGCAGAAGGTAGTTATTGTTTCTTTCCTTCATTGCTTGCTGAATGCTTTAACAAGTTCCTACTCTTGCCGACTTCACAGAATATGTTAATTGGTCCATCCATAAACATATCAAATAAGCACTATGAGTGATGTTTTTGTATCATGCTTCGTTTAGCAATTTTAATAAAATATATGTTTGTTTTGTAGTAGCTGTTTGATGTTATTAATTTTCAGTTTACTGTTTTCACCCCTATTACCCCCTTAAACGAGAAGCATTTTCATCACTGCTATCTGAGGGGGATCTTATTTTTGTCTTAACATTTAAGTTTCTCTATTCCTTTCTTCTTTTGATTGATTGCCTCTATTAAGAATAATATTTCAACGAGGCGCACTGTATATATTGATGACAATTTATTTAGCCAGACGCTTCAAACAAAATTTGGTTCTATTTCCTTGTTAAAACAGTTTTAATTTGCTAGACGACTGTGGGGATATATTTAGTCAAGTTTGTGGGGATGGAGTACAGGGCAAACCAGATATGTGCCATTGTGTGTTCAGGCTTCTAACTTCTTTTATGTGGTAGTGAAAGTATGCTTTTTAGGGTTCAAGAGGAACATTGGGGTCACAGCATACTAGATTTGTAAGATGTAACTGGAGTCCTGGTATGGGTGGGAACCAATTTAAGATCTTAAACATAAACAGTAGGATGGGAGATCTCACTAACTAAGCTAGTTAGTCAATATAACAATAACACTCGATGGATTTTTTTGCATTTTAATTCTTTGTCTTTCTGCAGCTGTTTCTTATTTCTTTTTCTGTAATCCTTCTACTTTGAACTTGTCATAGAGATGCAATTAGAAGACTCATTACCTTTTATTTGCTCAAAACTTCATTCATGATTCTCTCTACAGTTCAGTCTTTAGGGAGATGAAGAGGTACCAAAAAGATTTCTCTAGCTGGTGTGGAGAGTGCTCACGTGAGAAGAAAGAAAGGCAACGGGTGTCAATTGTTGCTGCCAAATCGGTAAAGAACTGTGTCATTGTATGCATACGCATATATGATATATGAAGAACTCATGATATGGCAGTTTAGGTCATTTGCATAAGCTAAATATGACCAGTTCAGTTGATTTGGTTATATGTATTTCAATAGCAAACCTTCATACTAGGAGGAACCCGAAAAAAAACAACCTTTATGTATTGAATTAAACAAGGGATGTGCTCCTTTCTTATTTGGCAGTAAATGACTAAATAATAGAAGCATCTCCCTGTTTTGCTACACAATATGCTCTTACAGTAGTCACTTGGAACCAAAGCATAGTTCTTTCACCTCCTAAAATATAATTGGAAGTGCTGAAGAAAATTCAATAGTTTAAGCTCAGAATGTAATGTCTGAAGAGCTAGAAAAATGGTGGAAACACAAATATTTACCATGTGGAAAGTGTCCCCCTTAACCAAAACTAACCTTCAGATGTGGAGGAAAAATCTTCTAATTGTTGGTCCGTTTATAGTGTAGTCTTGGATTGAGATAGCTGCCTTTCTTACATTTTTGCACTTGTATGTTAAATACTATGATATGATTAAATACAGATTATTTATTCAATTGGTTCTTGTGCAGGAGTTGCTCAAGAGTGAAGGTGAATCTACTGTGTGAGCTGTTCGAGTTGTAACTCGTGATTGATGATTTTAAAATTATGTTGCTCTAATCATCATAACTCTCAGATGCCAAGGTCAAACCGATGGGTAACCCGGAAGAGGTTGGTTTTGATTTATGCTTCATCTTAGCCTAAAAGTAGGTGTATGTAAAAATTACATCAAGCAGATGGGATGATTGATTGTAGCAGCTTGTGTGAAAGTTTTGTAAAAAAAGATTAGTGCCAATTTGATCAGTATATAATTATTAGCATTATAGTCTAGGGAAATTCGGGCTGTTTAGGAAATCAATGTCAATAAGTCTGTAAGATTCTAATGACATGACAGTTAGTTTGTTGTTCAACTAATTCCCGTTTATTTCTTTTGGTTAAGGCCAATTGTGTGTGTTCTTTTTTTCTTTTCGTGTTGCACTGTAACAGGATTGGTTTTATTACTTTTATTTTTGGTTTTCATTTAATAATATATCTTCTTTTAACTATTGCAAAGTCAGGGGTGGGGGAGGAGGTATGACTTGTATTTACGATCTCATTCATAAGGGTGAGAGTCTATCATTGAATGATTTGAGTCTTAGTCTTTATTGGTATAATATTAGTAATGGCACTAGAAAAGCAATTACTTGGTACTTGATACAAATTCTGCTTGAGAGGAGAATTACCCTTGAATGAAGTCTAACAGTATGAAGGGGGAGGCTCCTATCCATCAAAAAGAAAGGGAAGGCGAAAAGATTAAAACATGTAGACAGGAGTGGCTCGCCTGCATATATGTTTTAATTTTACTTAATTTATAATTTTATTTAATTATAATATTTTTTAAAAATTAAAAGGAATGATATATTTGGCAATTTATATATGGAGTGTGCTTATAACATAAAATGATTTAAGAGTGCGAATATGATTTCAATGGGGGGTGTGCACAGTGCACACATGAGAGGGTGTATATACAGTTTTTTTTTAAGAGTGCAAATATCACGAGTCCGAAAAAAGTTTATTGTGCAAACTATGTCCGATCCAAAACCAAAATTAGTAATTTGTTTATTTCACTTTGTTAAAAAAACATTCATCTCATATATATATATATATATAATATGACAATTGGGATCAAATTGATGGGATTTTAGAGGTACGGTTCAAATAAATGGTTCTCATAACACTTGGAATCACTCATATCGGGATGGGAGATAATCTATTGGAGAAAATTTTATCTTCATTGAATAAAGTGGGGGTTATGAGATGCCGAATCTTGCCTTAAAACCAAGGCTGGCTTGCGCATCGCCACTCTACAAGGTTAATGACAAATCATCTCATATTTAAGATTATAAGAAAAATAATAATAAAAGCCCATTAAGATTGTTGAGAGGCCTCCTCCTGCCATGTGCACTTCAACGCTTATGAAATCTGTAATATAGAATTTATAATTTTTTAATTATTATTCACCATCTCCTAATATAAATGATTAAGTAGATTTCTATCCTCTGAAAAATGGGGGTTTAATTTAGTTTTTTATAAATTTAGTTTAAAACGAATTACAAACATGATAGCAAAATCTCACAAAAATTCATTTGAGAGTAGATTTGTCATTTCTACATTTTCGCTTAATTATCTTGTGATTCAAAGTCAATTTTTTTTAGTAAAGTTCAATCTCCATAATTTTCGATTTAGTTATTATAACACAAAAATCCATACACCAATTTCTTAAAATGTTTATAAAAAAATTAAAAAATTAGATATAAATATTTACAATAATCAACTGTTAATTCGATACATCCTTTGTAAAAGAAAAAAGTGTTTTCCATTATAAAAATAGCTACAGTCATAAATATAGTTAGGTTGGTAATCACATTTTTTAGTAAAATTAATATCACAATTTGAAATCCTTATCCCCTAATAAAAATTATAAAATTAAAACAGAAATAAGTGTATAATTATATATATATTTTGACAAAGTCATTTTTTTAAAAAAAATTAGACAAAGTCTTTTGACAAAGTCATTTTTTTTAAAAAAAATGGACAAGGTCTATAAATATATATACATATTTGTAATATACTTATATGTAAATCAAATTGGACCGACCCGCAGGCAGGCCCATGTCTTCACAGTTTCTAGTTGGTGAATTATTAAAAAATTGCATGATATTCTGTTTTTATCCACCGCCAGGGCTGCACCCACAGCTCCCAACCGTCTCCTGTTTGGAAGAATAGAAAATTTTCGATTCCCGAGGAGCCGAAGCCTGCGAAACCACTGTAAGCAATTCTGTTCTCTCGCTCTCTTCTAAGATATACCTACAGTCTGTTGTCTTCCTTCTGAAAGATTCAATTTTTCAGGGTTTGGATCGGTGAATCGAGGCGGCTTTCGATCGCAACTCCTCCATCGGCGACGAAAAATGCGGCGGCTTTTCTAGAGTTTCTTCTTCTATTGAATTTCTGTATTATCATCAATCAGTCGCTTTTGTGTTCTTTTTTCTATTATATTGATATCATATGATGATGAAATTAGGTTTTGGGTTTTGATCAGAGGCCCTCCCCAAATTGGTGTGCGTTGTACTTTGTTTCAATATTTCAGTCCTATTGAAAGAAAATAAGGCCCAGATATTTAATTTTCTCTTTTATGTGCTTTGAAGGAGCTGTTTTTACTTGTACCTTCCACCCAACTGTACAGTTAAACGATTATTTCATTGTTACTTCTCCATTTAGTGTTTGTTTCTGATTGGACTCTTTTCAGGAAAAAAATGTGTACAAAAAAAAAATTTATCAATAAAATTCATGCTTAATAGATCCATTTGATTGAAAGTACCAAAAGAAAAAGAAAAAAAAAAAGGAAAATTGTGAAAAACTATTATAATGGGGAGCAATAACGGAAATCGATTGGGGATAACAGAGCCCATATCGCTGGGTGGACCTACCGAGTATGATGTGATGAGGACAGGCGACCTTGAAAAGGTTTTGGTTTGGAATTGGATTTTTAATTGTTTAAGATTGTGTATATGGGTATATTTGGTTGAGGATTTGTGCTGTTTTTGGGGGTTTTGTTTGTTTTGTACAGTTTTTGCGAGAGGTGAATCTGTATGAGAGTCAACAGGAGGCTGTGAGTAGAGAGGAAGTGCTTGGGAGACTAGACCAGGTTTACAGCTCTTAATTTTGTGTTTCCCTTGATTATATAGTAATGTTGTTCGAATAGGGACTTGAATGAGTTGAGGTTGTTATTTTGTTGGATAATTTCTGATATGTTACTGATTTAGATATTATTTACTGTTGATTTTGTGAAATGGAACAGATTGTGAAGAGTTGGGTTAAGAAAATTAGCCGTGCAAAAGGGTTGAGTGAGCAACTGGTGCAAGAAGCAAATGCCAAGATATTTACATTTGGTTCTTACCGACTTGGGGTATGATGATAGTATTAGAGGGTTTCCTATGCACGATTCATCTTCCTTTTGTTTGTGCCTGTTTTTTGGAAGATTAAGAACTAGAAAAGCGCTATGAATTAGTAGTGATCTATTTAATTTATAGCACAATTGATTCTTATAAATTTCAAGATGTTCCTGTTATAAATGTTGTAAATTTATGGTGGAAGCTCTGCCTGCAGAGCTAGAAAGGGTTGTGTTAAAACGTTTTACCAGGACATTCATAGTCTTGTGGTTTGGCATTTTGTGTAGCTGTCGAGTGCCCACGTTAAGGACTTCTCA
>CM041024.1:16930806-17038859 GCA_022984855.1 Dimocarpus longan
CGTTAAGGACTTCTCACTTTGAAAATGTTTTTGCTACCCTCGGTATTTCGTATTTTTCATATATACCTTTGGAGATGATTATTCTCTGAGGTCTGCTGTTATTTGCTTTGTTTTGACAAAGTATTTATTTGTAAGAGTGGAAGCTTATTTCAATGAATTTAGTAATCACTGAAGTGTTCATAGAAGTTCTGGCGAATGATCAATACCGAGTATCATTATGTGGGAGGATAGTGGAAAAAGCCTTGCCCGACCATTTCCAGTTAATTGAAACAATGAACTTTGCCTTTCCAAACAAATAAAATTTATCATATATTGAGAGAGGGTTTCTTGGTTGGAGCACCCATGTGCCCCTCTAACACTTGTTGAAGTATTGCATCCAATATTCTATTAAACCGTTGCCACTTCAAAGTAATTATCTATATCTCATGATTTATACTGGCCATCCATTAATATAATTATGAGCAGGAGGTGTCCAGTTTTCTAATTTTGTGTTCTTATAGGAAAAAAAGAAAAATGGGTTGAATTTGTCATTTTTATATATAGATTTTTTTTTTTTTTAAAATTTTTTTATTGTGTGATTGTTAATGTTAATCGTGTTCCCAATTTTTTAAAATGTTTTCTAATCGTGATGACATCATTTTGCTGCATATATATAAAAATATATATATCTTCTGTTCAGCATCATTTTTTATTATTATCAATAGATCATACTTCTAATATTATTTTTTTAACAGGTACATGGCCCTGGTGCAGATATAGACACGCTATGTGTTGGACCTAGGCATGCAACACGAGAAGTGCGATCTGCTCTCACCTATTTATGTTTAAAAAAATATACTTTAGTGTAGGTAGTATTGTTAATGAAAAAATGTTTTCATATGTTCACTGTAGGAAGATTTTTTTGGCGAGTTACGTCAAATGCTTTCAGAGATGACTGAAGTGTCAGAATTGCACCCTGTGCCTGATGCTCATGTTCCTGTGATGAGATTCAAATTCAGTGGCATTTCTATTGACCTTCTTTATGCAAAACTTTCTCTTTGGGTCATACCTGAAGTAAGTGTTGGTTTACCTGGACAATAGTTTTTCTTGTGTGATTTGCCATTGACGAAAAAAGGCATCCTCTTTTATCTCCTAATTCTTTATGTGTTATAATTATTTTATTGTTACGGTTATTGTTTTTATTATCATTTTGATGAATGGAGTTTGTTGAATTTAGCCAGTTCCACGTGTACCCATCAATTGACTTGGTAATCTTAGTCTTAGGTTTTCTGACGTTGGCTCCATGATTAGAAGCACAAGCTTTTGCAACAATTTATATAATTAGTGAGGTCATGTCAATTGCGAATTGTTGTACTTTTTGGAGTTGAGAATGCAGAAATATCCAACAATTGTGTTGTTATATGGTTATAACTATAGTGCAGTAATTTTTTTTAATCTTTGGATAATGTAAAGTTGCTCGATAATTGATGCCGTGACAAAAGAACCAACATCATTTGTATCTCTTGATCTGGACGGTGGAGAACACAACATGGAGATTTCTAATATTTTCGGGCATTTCCATTATAGAGAGCAGGAAATATTTTCTAAATTACTGTCTTTACTAAATTTATATTCTGTAATGCATGACAGAGCTGTGCATTGACATTGACGATGGATGGATGGTTTCAAGGCTATGAAACTTTTGAAAATGAGTTGAAGCAGGATTTTAGTTTCATTTAAATGGCTACTCTTAAGAAAGTCCAATTTTGATTGGTTTCCAGGGTAGGGCTAGGTGAGATTGCCAAGAACATTCCTGTGGGATGATAAATTTCTAACAAATATATTTTCATGTTGTTGTTTGATAGTTAGAGAGTCACTGTTGGGTTCTTGGTTACCTTTCGGATATAAACTGACAAGTTGGGACATGTGGGCTTGGAGTGGACTTGCAATGAAAATAAGGCAGATTTCTTTACAAGTGTAATGGTTGAGGCATAGTTAAAGAAAATCCTGCTTGAGTTGTTGTGCAGGGATGGTCCTGTTCTTGAATTTATTTCGTTTAACATTAGATTGCAAGTGTAATGGTTGAGGCATGGTTAATGAAAATCCTGCTTGAGTAGTTGTGCAGGGATGGTTCTGTTCTTGAATTTATCTCTTTTAACATTAGATTGAATTTCTGTTTATAAAACTGAATATATGACATTTTTGTATCGTAGCCCTGATTCTGTTAAGCATGAACTCCAAAAAAAAAAAAAAAAAAAAAAAAGAAAACATACGGTTAATATAAGCCTTCATCAAGTTCATTGATCCAGATGCTTCTTTGTAGCATAGAAACAAATTTGTATGTCCTAAGTTCACATGACAATGCAATTAGTATATCTGGCTCTAATATGTTAATTTTGGCCCAGGACTTAGACATTTCACAAGATTCAATACTACAGAATACGGATGAACAGACAGTTCGTAGTATTAATGGTTGCAGAGTTACTGACCAAATTTTGCGTTTGGTTCCAAATATACAGGTTTTGACCATCTCTTAATTTATTTTTTTGTGATTATGAATTTCATATTTGATCTTTTCGTAGGATCTCAATCTGTGATTGTGTTTCTGGTTTCTGTGGGGCAGAATTTCCGCACAACATTGAGATGCATGAGGTTTTGGGCAAAGCGTCGTGGTGTTTATTCAAATGTATGGATGCTTTTATAAGGAAGTTTTGTCCATGTCTATTGAGCTATGATTCTTACCGTTCTCTTTCTAAGCACTGATCTTTCCTTTTCCTTTGCTTTGTGCAGGTTGCAGGGTTTCTTGGTGGTATAAACTGGGCATTGCTTGTTGCACGCATATGCCAGCTATATCCCAATGCACTGCCCAATATGTTAGTGTCTCGGTTTTTCAGGGTGTACACTCAGTGGCGGTGGCCAAATCCAGTGATGCTCTGTGCCATTGAAGAGGGATCACTTGGTCTTCAAGTTTGGGATCCTAGAAAACATCCGAAGGACAGGTTTCATTTGATGCCTATAATAACTCCTGCTTATCCTTGCATGAACTCCAGCTACAATGTGTCTGCAAGTACTTTGCGAATTATGACAGATGAATTTCAGAGGGGGAATGAAATCTGTGAGGTATGTTTTTGTGATACATGCTTTTGCATGTTTTTTTCAAATCAGGGTTGCATTAGGCATGTCGATCAGGAGATAAGTTATTTTATATAGAATTTTATTGCAACCAGAATTTATCTTCCTTATAAGTACATGTTACATTATGGCCAATTCTTCTAGTAGGTTGCCAAAGTTGGACTGCGACATGGAAATATAGAATGGTGTGTTTGAAACAGTGTTCTTGTGAATTTACTCTTTTGGAGCTTTCTCTTTGGGGGACAGTGGTCTTGTGTTGATAACTGTCGTAGTGTGATTAGATAATTGAATCTTATCTTAGGATGAAATTGTTTGGAACTTTTGTCTTTCTTAGACATAAGATCCTGTCTCTCATTTTCTTAGTGTTTTGTATGTTTCTTGGATCAGCTGTCTCCACTTTTTTTCTCATCTTTTTCTCTTCTGACATATTGTTTGAATTCAATGTTTGTTTGAGTTTGCAGGCTATGGAGAAAAACAAGGCTGATTGGAATACTCTTTTTGAGCCATTTGCTTTCTTTGAAGCATACAAACATTATCTACAGATAGATATCTCTGCTGAAAATGCTGATGATTTAAGAAAGTGGAAAGGCTGGGTTGAGTCTCGCCTGCGTCAACTTACGTTGAAGGTGAACACCTTGACTCTTAGTACATAATTCATTTTGACCTCAATGTATTTTGACCTAATTTAGCTCTTATGTACAAATATAGATTGAGAGGCATACATACAATATGCTTCAGTGCCACCCACATCCAGGGGATTTTTGTGATAAGTCAAAACCCTTTCATTGTTCCTACTTCATGGGTTTACAACGGAAAGAAGGAGTTCCAGTCAATGAAGGTGAACAGTTTGATATAAGGATAACTGTGGAAGAGTTTAAGCACTCTGTCAATATGTACATGATGTGGAAGGATGGAATGAAGATTCATGTTACCCACGTAAAACGTAGGAGCTTACCTGACTTTGTATTTCCTGGAGGTATTCGGCCTTCCCGTCCAACTAAAGGAACTTGGGAGCGTAAGCGAACTTCAGAACTTAAGGCTTCAAGCCAAGCTGCATCAGATGCCACAGATGATTTAAGGAAGAGAAAGCGGGTGGATGATGGTTCAGATGCTTGCATGAGAAATTCCAAGGGCTTTGCTGGTCTGCCTTCCTCTAGTGGGGATGTTCAGGGAAGCCCTTCTGTGAGCACCATGAGTTCACCTTCTTTAAATTCAAAGGTTGACAATATGGATGCAAATGGATTGGGGGAAATGAATGGAGAAAAACCCGAGAATAATTATGTACACGGCTTGAGAAATTCAAGTATAGCAGAGGTTTCTTCTCAGAATGGTGACATGGATAGGCCAGTGAAATGCGATCCTCCCAATAAAGCTTTCTCAGCTGATACATCAAGCTCTAAAGAGGCTGAGAAGCTGGCAATTGAGAAGATGATGTCTGGTCCATATGGTGCTCACCAAGCTTCTCAACAAGAACTTGATGAGCTTGAAGATGATCTCGAACCTAGAAATCAAGTCAAAGAATTAGGAGGGAACACACGAGACAGCTCTATGGAATCTTATTCAGTGAACACGGCAGTAGAAGGAGCAGTAACATCTCTAAGCAGTGGTGGTTCTTCTGCTGCTTTATTCCCTAATGCGGGCTTAGAGGAGCTTGAGGTCTTATCTGCTAACCTTATGAAGTTTATTTTCTGTTCAATGTTTTGACATTTTTATTTGATCTTGGCTTTTGCCCTGTTGTTGTTTCAATTATATTTTGTTTACTAGTTCTTACTGTTACAATTACTTCTGCAAATGTCATTGATGTTTTTGCTTGCCCTTGAGGTTTTTTTCCTTTGTAAAAGAAAGTACTATTTGAAAACAAAATTTTGACATCAGCAGTGGGAGGAACGGAGTACAGATTATTTTTTTATTTCAGTTTAATATGTAGAGTTCTAATGTCTTAAAAAGGGTGAAGTTTTAATGAAAAAAAAAAAACCTGGAAAGCTCTTTATGTGATACAAATTATCATCGGTTACCACATGCTTGTATTAGTACAACAGAAATAGTGCTTCGGTTTTGAATAGTTGTGAAGGATGTTTGGAAAACTGTTTTCTATAACTGATTACTTGTTCCCTGATGTGTTGTACTGTTTCCTTGTGGTTAGACGGGCTGCATATTTTATGATAAACAAATTCAAGTTAGTACCTTCAAATGTCTGAATATATTGAAAATGCTGTGCAATCTAAATAACAATGTTGAACAATTTAGTTTGACTTGTGCGTCGAGAGACCATGTGACGACATTTTGCTGCATGAGAATTTTTTTTTTTTTTTTTTTGAGAAACTTACTGGTTTTTTTCTTTTGAAAACTAACTTACTGGTGTTTTTATTTTGTTGGATGATGTCTGTTTTTCTTTTGTTTAGCCTACTGAACTTACAGTGCCGCTCTCAAATGCACTCCCTGCACCTGTGCCTCAGCGGAAGCCGTTAATCAGGTAATCACTGATTCTAATAGTTCCTTGCTATAATAGAATCATGGTTTTAGTAATGAGTTATTAGTTTCTTCCCGGTGAATGATGATGTTGACACTAAAGGTAAATATTTTTACTGATATTTGTAGGTTGAACTTCACCTCCTTAACCAAAGCAACTGGCAAAACCACATAATAGTTTTCTAGTCTCAACTGAAGCTTCCCGTCTCTTTGTGGGTACTTCAAATCGTTACATGTATAATAAGAAGCTAATGTCATCTCTCTCTCTCTCTCTCTTGCGGTGCCATACTGTTGTAATATTATATATATCAATGGTTAATAAATTTTGGATTATCAAACATTTCATTTCTTTCTTTTAGTATTATGAATATGAAAATGTGCCCCACGACAATAGTGGGGGCTGTTTAGTTGTGATGCATGCATTCTGCTACAAATTTAGACCTCATAATTAAAAGAGCAATAATTGAGAAATTGTAGTCGTGAATGTATGTATTTATTTGCTATCATTTGTTCTGAGTTAAAATTTTCTGTTACATGCAAGATGGTTTTCAATAAGATGATCATAGATCTAAATATAATTATAAATTCATATGTGGTAAGTTTGTATTCGACGATGTGAAGGTACTTTTGTTTCTTTTGAAAATCTCCTGTCGCCAAGCAGAATTGATTTTTATTTCATTTTAGGAAGAAGTAGAAATGACTCTGTTGGTTGATTTTAAAAGACTTTTAAGCCTTCCACGAACAATATCAACAGTTCTAATACTCGAGCCTATCGCAAGTGCAAAACACCGTTTTAAATTTCTTGCAATCACTTAAGACTGCCCAAGGAAAATTCATAGATTCTGATTGAAGATTGTTTGATGATGACCAATTGTGGTTTCGTTTGGACGAAACATTTTACGTTAACTTAGGACTACTATCCTCATGTTTTTTTGAAATATTATTTAAAGTGTAGCGATTTGAATTTGAATTATTATCACGTTGAGTGAATGTTTTCTACTATTATATCATATGGGACAGTTCTCATTCAACTATTGTCTTTGTTTTTTCAAATATATATATATGCCATCTACAGTGTAACAATGTGAATTTGGAATTTGGATTATTAACAAATTGAATAAAAGTTGTCTATTTCTAGATTGTATGGATAATTCCCATCCTATTGTTATCTGCTCTCTGTTTTCTCCTTGTTGATATAAGTTTTATTTAAGCAATTGCAAGCTTTATGATTGATAATTAACAACTACAATATAATAAATTAGCAATACGTTTTCATAGTATAATAAATAATCCTGTAATACTTTCAGTTATGTAATCATTTAATCTATTTTAAATTAGATAACTTTTCAGTTTTACATTTAATTTCACAAGTTAAAGTTATCTTAATTTTAACAGTAAATTATATTGACATCTTAGATTGTGACAACTAAGATGCTAGAATGAACAAAGGCCCAATGTCTCCTTGAAAAACTAGGTCATCTTGGTACACTAATATATCAAGGTCGATTAACCACGATCACTTTTATAATGGCCGGTTTCTCTCAATAAATGGGGTTATTTTTTTTTTTTTTTGGGATCCATTCTCTCACTAGAGGGAATCATTTTTTTAGGTTATATCTCATTTTGTTTATTTAAAATATTCGGTTATATATCTATTTATGTAATAGCATATATAAATAATATATATAATAATTTTTAATAAATAAATAAATAATTTGCTCGAACGGTAAACAACGCAATAATTTAAAGTTTGACTTTAAAAAATATCGTAATCCAATATTGCTAGTCACATATAGTAAATGTAGTAGCTTAAAAAAAAAAGAAGTGTAAGTGTCGTTTGATTATGAAATAACATGGCTGTGAGCTGACCCTTTTTTAATTTTGTCGTGAATTTATTAATATTTTGATTGTTACGGTGATATTATTTTAATTTCCATATAAATTTACAATTTTTATATTTCTTACTTAAAAAATTTCATTTATAGAATATTATCTTGAATTCAGGACACTTTAGTATTATTAAATTGAATGAGCATTTTTCACCACTAAGTTAGATGGTATAATATTTCTCACCTTTAGAATGTCACACTAACACATACAAGTCATGTGATTTTAATATTGCTTTCATTTACAAGGTTAAGTTACTAAATTACCTAAGTCAAACTATTGAAATTCACAAACTACACTAATTTTGAAAAAGTATGATAGCAGAACATTTTTTTTTTTTTTTTGAAACTGATGGCATAACAATTTTATACTAATATAATGATCTTATCTGATCTGCTCATACATAAACTTTAAATTAAATAATTATACATATTCCCTTTGGACTAGTGTAGCGCCTTTTAGCCTTATTTTGCTTATGAAAAAGATTTAAGTCCTCAAGTTTTCACTCTTATATTATAAGCATAGTTGATTGAATATATTTTGTTTCCTACTATTTATCACTGACAGCTAAGGCTATTTTAGTACCAACAAAGATTTAACATTAAATGCGTTATTTAAAAATTTTCTCATATAAAATCAAGAGATATCTATTTTTAAAATACAGAGAAAAATATTTCTCATATATTGGTAAATGCACAAGATATAATTCTAATTTACCCCAATTACAAATAGAAAATGAAAGTGTACAAACTAGGGTTGAAAAAAATCCTCGATTTGACCTAAACTGGCTAGCCCATATTTGTTAGGAACAGGTTTGGAGCACTGAAATTTGGTTTCACATCGTGTTGAGTCAAAAATTTTACCCGAATGTATAATCGGGGTTGACTTTGGCTCTAACATTTTTATTCGATCCAATTCAGATCCGATCTAGTTATCCATATTTTTTTTTGTTGCACATTAATATTGATTTTTTTTTAAAACATTATTATTATGATAATTGATTTTCAGGTGTTGTGTATCACTGCTTTGTTAATTTAATTTTATTCTTATAAATTTATTTGAAACAAACTATTCTTTTAGATATTTGAAAAGTTTGAATGAAATTTTGAATGACTGTTTTAAAAGATTTACCTTGTTGTATTAACTTAATGAATTTCATATTTTTCAAGTTGTTTCAATGTACATACCACATGTATAAATTAAATATTTATTAGTTTTAGATCATATTCAATTGAGTTAAAATTAATGTGTGAATTTAAATATAAATTAAATTTTAGGAGTATATTTGAACTTAAACGTATCTTTAAATTCAAGAGTAATTTTTTTTTTTTTTGTCATTTAAATGTATAGTTACATTTAAGTAAAAGCAAAAATTTTACATTTACGTATACTTTAAAATATATGTTATTTTAATAAATCGGATCAAAGTAAATCGGTTTTGCGACATCCCACCCCAAATAGGTCTGAATTTGAGATAAAAATTAAAAATCTGATCGTATTAGATCTGGAATATCCTGTCACATACTTGGTTCGAATTTATCGCAACAAAACAAAAAAAAAAAAAAAAGGAATGTGGATGAGGGTGATCTAGTGCGGATCAGACGTGTTATCTTCCCTAATGCCAACAACGTTTAACCATAAACAAATACCAAAAACTTTTTACTATAATCAAATATATTACTGCATGGCTGGCAACTACAATGTGTGAGTGTCGCTTTCAAAAATAAATTATGTATGCATATAAAAATGTTATGTGTGGGCTATAACATTTTTATATACACATACAATTACAAATTATGTATGACATGACACCACTCACCTTGCCTCTGCTTAGTGGATTGAGCACGCCTCCCATCTATCTGCAGGTTCAATTTGATATACTTTTGCATTTATTTGCGGGCCTTTCGTTCTAATTGATAAAAGCTTATTTTAAATCGCATTTTAAAGTATATATTAAGGGGTTCTAACTAAAATATATATACTTATAATAGAAAAACAAAAAAATCAATGGCAGCCAATGCCATTGATTTAAGTACGATCATCCTATATCAAAGATTTTGATATGATTTGATACTTTGAATAGATAAAATAATCAAATTATTTCACCTTTAGGCGTGAATTGTTCCTTCATTTTTATGTAAATATTTTTTTTATCTTTATATAAACGAAGTCCTCCTATATGGAAGCAGTATTTTAAGTCGTGTTACTGATATTTTTACCTCGATTGGTCATGATGATTTTTTAAGTTAGTATAAAAAAATAATATTAATAAATAAATAAAGGTTGTGGTGTGTGGGGAAACGATCAGATAAATTATTGACTTTTTTCAACAATAAAAAAGTTAGTTATGGAGGTACACTTGTAGTAAGCAGAAACGTTCAAGTGGAGTGCAACCACGGAGATCCTAAAGTTGACACCTCAGTTTGAAACTATATCATGTCTTTTGTCTTTGTCCTTGTCTTTATGTGAATCATGATGGCAAACAATTGTTATAAATAAAGTAAATTTGGCGAGTGAGTTTGATGAGAAAGAGATGGAGAAAGAGAAGCTTGATTTTGTACTGATACCTTCTGGTCTGTTTGTGTTGGGAGTCTACCACGTTTGGCTTCTTTACAAGATCGTTCGAAACCCCAGAAGAACTGTCATTGGTCTCAATGCTGAGTCTCGCATCCAATGGGTTTTCTCCATGATGACTGTTTGTTTTCTCTCCGCTTTCTCTTTCAATTTTCCTATCTGGGTTTGCATTTTTGTTCCCATTATATAGATATGTCTTGGTTTTTGAAAATCATGATGTAACTGTTGATTTTTTTTGGAGGATGATTGCTTAGCTTAGATTTTAGTTAGGCAAATTACTTTTAAGGGGGCTTGAATCTTGATAGTTGATTTATTAGTAACATAAGATTACAATGGGGAGGATTTATCAAGTTTTTTGTAATAAGAAATTCATTGATTTAGCCCTTGAGAGGAAATCTTTTCTTGGTAATGGAGTATGCCTTGATTTTGTTGACAAAATTTGGTTATTTTAGGCAAAGAGTGGCTTATAGGTTATATAGCTTTGTGTTAAAGAAGATGTAAACGGTGAAGGGAAACAAGAGTGTGGCCAGTTGGTAGATAGATTTTAAGATTAATAATTTTGGGAGGAAGTTAGGAGTTATTTATATGATTGCGGTTAGATCCTTTCTGCAAAACTGTCAAGAAGAGTAGCTTTTCCAAGATTATAAAGCTCCTGAAGTGCTTGAGCCTTGAATTGATGAATGTTCAAATGGAGCAGGTTCAGTCCTCTATATACGTAAGGAGTGCTTGGTGATATTTGATATTTTTTCAATGGAAATATGGTTGAATGATTGACAGTTTTACTTGTTTCAAGACATGGTCTTTTAGAAGATGGCTAAGTACTCAATTTACAGTGATTTATGATTGTTTGTATTTATGAGAAGAGCCATAAGTGTATATGCCAAAAATCCAGTTTGGTTTGTAGCTGAAACTCAAAGTTGTCTGGTCTCATTATCTATATCTTTCATTTTCCCAATTTTAATTTATAATGAAGTAATGAGAGTTTCACGGTTTATAGAAAATTATCCTCTAATTCAGCTTTCATTCTGTATTCTAAACATATTCCACATAAACATACCATCTTATGCGGCATGCCCGTGTTTAATAAATTGTGCTCATTATCACCACTTAATATATCTCCTGTACATTTGATTTGATGCTTGTGTTACTGTAGATTTTCAAATTTAATACTGATTTAATCGATTTGACAACTTCCATGTAAGTTTTTTACTTATGTCATGACCGCCACCCGATATATGCTTTGTATGTTGAAGTTATCTGTGCATTTTGTTGAAATGGAGAATGAGACTGTGATAGTGTCATTGTAAATTAGAAGGACAAGTAAGCAATGTATCTTCAAGAACCTTAATCTGCAAAGGAGGATGAAAACAATGAGGAGGAATCGGTTCAATAAATTAGTTGTTGAACTTGAATAAGCTAACTGTTTATAGGATTTTTGTTTCTGTTTTTTGTGTCTTATGAAAAGAGTGATGTTAGGTGAAGTCTATAGGTAAACCAGTACAAATAAAAAATGCAATATTCTTGGTCTGACTTAAATTTGTAGCAAGTGCCACATGAAAGGGATTTATGTTTCAGGTGTTTTACGTGTTCTGGAATCACGTCTTATAACCCTTTGGGTTGTCCTTGTTGTTAGAGAACCAACATATGAAACTAAAGAAGATGGGATGAATTCCACATTGAAAACGTAATAACAATGGATGCAGCAACCCACTAAGCTTGTTGAAAACAGAAAAAGCAACGGATGCCACAACCCAATAGGCAAGTCTTTTCATTGTAAGGCTATACCAATATGTACACCAGTTCTCATAAACACCAAAATTACAACAAAGTTTAGAAATTTAACACTTCTGTCGAGATCCTCATGGTTACTTGTGCTAATTAGCAGGTGCCTAAAAGTATATAGTGCTATTATAATTAACACATTTACTGCAAAAACAATTAAACTTTTTAAAAGTCAAGTAGCTGTCAACCAACGATAAAACTTGATTCATCTTGAATGATGAAAACTCCTTTCTGGGTGATGCAGAGGTATAGTAACAGTGGTGGAGTTGCTTAGGACATCTAGGTGGCTTCATCTGTTCTTTGATAATTAATCTAGCATCATCAAGTTAAAGAAATGAAATCTTACATCACTTGATGGAGGTGATGCTCAAAGGTGGCACACTCCATCTTGATTTGCTTTGACAGGATGAAACTCTGATAACAATGATAGTACATGTTATTTCATCTAATATATCTTAAAGTGTTGGGATTATTAGCTATGTATGCCAGTCTATTTGGGATTATTAGCTATTTGTGAAGTTAACTTATTCACCAAGAAAGTAACAAGTATTACTCATGAAGAAGTTATTTCCATACTACTCAGTGGACTAGTGTTTTTTTTTCCCCCCTTACTTTCTGTTCTTCTGTCAAATAATGTGTCAATTCAATGAAAATTTCATGGTATTTGAAAATTACTTCTGAATTGAGAGAAGCATCCATATTTTGGCTGAATTTGTTTTTCCAAAAGATGTTGTTTTATATTAGAATAAAATGTTTGATTGTTTCTTGTTTGTGGTATCTCCAGGATCCCTTGAAGAATGGTATTTTAGCAGTTCAAACAATACGCAACAACATCATGGCATCCACACTTCTAGCAACAACAGCAATTACTCTCAGTTCACTTATTAGTGTTTTTGTGAGCAGCACATCGAGCTCTAGCAACACAGCATCTCAATTAAATTATGGCAATAACACTCCCATGCTCTCGTCAATCAAGTATTTTTCTATTTTGCTGTGCTTCCTTCTTGCCTTTCTTTTTAATGTGCAGTCTATTAGGTATTATGCCCATGTTAGCTTTTTGATTACTGTGCCTACATCAAAAGACAACAGAGAAACTGTTGAGTATGTCGCAAGAAACTTGAATCGAGGAAGTAAGTTTTGGTCCCTTGGATTGCGAGCTTTCTACCTGTCATTTCCTCTTTTCCTGTGGACATTTGGCCCAATACCTATGTTTCTGTCCTGCTGCGTAATGACATTTATTCTCTATTTCTTAGACACAACTTCCAGTTTTACACAGCAGCTTCACACACACTCTTTCAAAGAGGAAATGAAAGCTGATGATTTGGAGTCGATTACTCAATCAACATAAGTGCTATTGAAATATAATTATGCCATCATGATTGCTTGTACTACAAGGTCAAACATTTTTAGGAAAGTATATTTGATGTAAAAAATGGTTACTATAATGTTCCTGTGTGTACTAAGTCTTTACTTTAAAGTAACTAAATCGTTATAAGTTTTGGACCTAGGAGGAACTCTTATTACTTTCAATGGTTTCATTTATTGTTGGTCATCTATTCTTTCTTCCATCAGCTATTGATGTATTCAAACAAATGCACACGCCAACACCCCCTTTTTGGTGATAATAAATTTTGTGCTCTTTTCTAACGTGTTATCATTTTTCGAAAGTTTCAGAATTTGTAGAATACATTTATTTTTGAAGTTGTAAATGCTAGCTGTTTTAGTTTTGTAATTTATTTTGGTTTTCTATAATTAATAAGAAAAATTAGATGAGAAGGTACCTACTAACCATGGCTGGAGTGGATAATTTGGTCCAACATTTTGATTATTATTATTGGATTTGATTGGAGAGGATGAAAACAATGATTACCTGAGAGCATGGAAACTAAATTCAAATGCTTACTTCAATGAACTGTCATATTTTCATAAACTGAATTGTTCATGTTATCGGAGATTTGTGCTTGTGTTAACTTATCTCTCAATTGTGTGATCTTTCACTATACAAATTTCTGAAGTGTAAGTTGTGCACAATTTGGCCAAGTTTATAGATCTTTTGATTCAGTATCGAACATTAAGACTGAAGAGTATGTGAATGATTGCCGTAAGGAGATCTTAATTTTATTATAGAAAATTGATTTTGAAACTGGGAATGACATTAACATTAGGTTTCATGGAGCTTGTATATATGTATTCGTCATCTGCTTCTGATTTAACATACTAGCGACATTAACATTAGGTTTCATGTAGCTTATTTATATATATTTGTCATCAGCTTCTGATCAACATACTAGCTTGATTTCTTTTTGGTGGGCATAAGATCACAACTTTATATATTGATCAATTGCATACTCCTGTTCCAGGCTGGTAACACTTTTCTGTTTGCCATATCCAGAATGTTAATTCACTACTTTTTGAATTCCAGTATGACTACCGTCTTAGACTCTTGGTTGAGTAGTTCCTCTGAAATGTCATTCTTCCGTATTCACAGGGAAACTATTCGGTTGGCAGATTCCCACCTTAAAAGCCCTCTACTTACAGGAATCAACTAACTTAACATCATCTGCATTATCATTCATTTATAGCTAGAACTATTGGCTGTATTTGCTCGTCGGCAAGCTTAGGGCATAATGTCTTTACCTTCTGTGCTCTTTGGTAAGCTTGGGGCATAATTTATTTACCTTCTGTGCTCTTCTCCGCAATGCAAGCAATGCCTGGCACATAAAAACATTTAAATTGGCTTGCTTGACAAAGAATGCTCTCTGGTTGGTCTGTTCTTACCAGCTCTGGTTTTACTTCACAAAATCTCAACCATTGATGTCAATGTCTTCAATTTTGTTATGTTCATTATAAATAAAATTCGAAAATTCATCGTGGAAATTTATGAAATCTGTTATCTATCTTTTCAACTAAATAAAGCATTTCACGTATTTACAGGTTATTGAATAACATGATTAGCATATATTGTTGCTTCCTTCCTCATTTGCATTGCTTTTTATCCTTCCTTGCTCATTTCTTGGTGAGCATAAACAAGTTGGTAAAGTAGCTGTACCACTCCTTGTGCAGAATTTATGGGATCATTGATAATAGACAAAGTGTTCAATGGAATCTGAAATCAATACATGATAAAACGGATGAAGTGGACCCAAAATTATGGGAAAAGATAAATGATGTCACAATTACTTATGTTGGCTTAATGAAAGAGATTAAGATAACTTCAACATGAATGATACAAAATGTGTCATCCTTGAATCTCAAAGCATGTTCAACTAGATATGGAATCAAGGTGTTCGACGAATAACAAAGTGACAATGACTATTAGGACCACATACGTATGTGTGGAGACATGGTTTAGTAGTTTCAAGAACATGGGACCTCAAAGTCTACTTCATCAACCATTAGTGGATTAAGACAGAGTACATGTTTATCATCGCCAAATGTAGCCAAACTGGTTCTGTTCAACTCGAAAGCACACTTTTCCGTTGTATTTTTAAAACCTGACCATTATGGGGATATTTGTTGGGTACTTTTGACATCATGTAGATAAGCATTTTAGTGAGATGTGAGGCCGACAGCTTGAAAATGACTTGACACGGGCATTCATTAACAATGAGAATAGTTATTGTAGGCCGAAATCATGGCTTCATATCAATTTAGAGAAAAATTCAGGAGGGGATGAGTACGTGCCACATTATCTGAACCCTTACCCACTTACAATGTGCCACACGACACAATTATTACTTGTAAGTTGTTTTATTAATGTCATATCGACCATAAAATCTTTATGCTACATAATAAGGAATTAAAGAAAATTAAAAGGCAAAACCCTTTTTAACTTCTTTAAATATAAGAACTATTGTTGGTACTGTTTTTAAATTATATCAATAATCACATTTTCAAATTTAGATAAGTAATTTTTTAACTTCAGTTTTACAGATTGATTTCTCAATAGTAAACTCTGTTAATAAGAGTAGACATACTTTTATGACAATTATAGTTGCTTTAAATGATCTGGAGCCCAAGTATGACGAATGCCCACAACAGTTTGTCGACCTTTGCACCGGAATATTTGACCAGCAAAACTACACCTGTTTCCATTTCGGCTCACTAAATTTAGACCTAACTCCCCTTGCAACTTGTTTGTTTTCGCACAAGTTCATGCACCCATTAATTTCACTACTCTTGTCTGCCCCAAACTTGACTCAAAACAATATGATTTTGACATTTGATTAAACAGTTACAACACGAATTCAATGATAGTGCTTCTTACTAGACTTGTTGTGCACAAGATGGTTGCCATGTCCACCAAAATTCTCCACTGATTGATTAGTGTTCAAGAAAAAGCTTTGGTGCACCTAGTGTCTATAATGTGCTCTCTGCTCACATTATACAATTACAACGTGATATAAATCATTTGAGATTGATCACTTATGATACAAGACATGATCTAAATTGGTATTTATTTACTTACTTTTTTTATCTTAGGTCTTATAAGACCGTATTTTAAGTAATAAATTAATAAGATTTATATTTAAGATATTGATTTTTGTTTGTTTTTTCATTTAGGATTTCTAAACTTAAATATTGAATGATTGGATTATAACTATTAGACTTTTTTTCTTATATATTAATTTCTATTATTTTTTAAGATATATTATTTTTACTTTTTAATGTTTTATATTTTAATTATTTTACTTTATATAAATAAAATAATATTTTAATTAAAAATTAAAAAGTGAACAATGGATGAAGGAGGAGGCCGTCCACTGTGTTGGTGCAAGAGGAGTGGCCTCCTCTTGCATTGACGATGATGAAGGAGGACTTTGTAGCTGTTGATGTATCCTCCTCTTACATCGCCAATTAATTGAGGCCGACGGTTGAGGCCATTGGCCGTCGGCATGCAGACCGATTTTCTTCTTCGGCTGTCTCCTCCAATGGTTTTTTAGTCATCGGCGGTTGCAGCGACTAATCCTAAAGTAGTTAGATTTAGGGTTATGGTTTGGTTTTTGATTAGAATTGATGATTTTTTTTTTTAGGGATATTTTGATAATAATATAATATTATGAGATTAATTTGGGAAACTAATATATATTTATTGATAAAAAGACTTTTTTATTTAGATATAAGTTAAAAAATTTAACTTTTATAAAAAAATATTTTTTTAACTTAAATTAAGATATAAGTGAAAAAACAAACAAACTAAAAATTACTTAAATTAAGATTTAAGTGCTAAAAATACTTTTTAGGAAACAAATAAACAGCCCCTTAAGTGAACACAAATTAAGTGTTGATAGATTTATGTTTAATGGGTTTAAATTAAAAACTTAATTTGATCCAATACTGATCATCAGTTTGAAGAATGTTTATTCATTCAATCCAATCAATATTCAAGTAAATTAAAACTTAATACAAATGACTTGAAACAAGTTTACATTATATGAGTAAGTTAAACTTTAGATTGAAGCACTTTCATAAAAGACCTGGTTCGATTTTGTATAGATTTTCTCATAATAATTTGACAATAAACCTAATTAGATCAATTTTTGAAAATTCAAATAGACTATCTTCCAAAGTCATTAGCGTCCAGTAAACGAAAAGAATTGATGGTGGTGATAGTGCATATATGAATATTTGATAGCTTTGTGCAGGACCATCACAAAATAGGCATGGCAATTGGCCAATGTTGTACGTTTATTGTCAGTTTTGGCCACAATGCTTGCACTACTTTGTGGGAGAATGGCCACCAAACATATGCTTGCCACTAACCCAAAACAGGACCTAATTCCATGAAGTAGTCTTTTATACCACCAGTAGTCAACTTTCCCTAAGTTTACATTTCTCATTTTTTTTTCTCTCTATATGTAAACATAATCCATATGGAATTAATTATTGGGAGAGCTGATTGTTGATATGACTTTTAAGTAGATCAAATTGACAAGACATTCCCTGCCACCCAGTTGGTATTCCATAAAATATTCACCAACTTACTATTTGCCACCAACTTTGTATTCACCCCACCAATGGTTAATTGAAAATAAGGATTCCTAATAAAATCTTCTGAATTCTGAAGTATATATTATGATGTCACTATCAATATTATTAATATACAATTTTGAGTTTTAATTACTAACTGTAAGTCTTAATTTACGATAAGAACTGACATTAGCTTCTTGTCCCTATCTTGGGATGAGATGGGACTTTTCTGTCCCACCTTAGTCTACATACTTGGTTTGGTGAAACAAAAAACACGGATAATATGATGACACGGCCTTTGAGTAGGGTTGTATATTAATTCATAGTTCATGTGCTTCAATCCATTGGCACCCGTGAAGAGGGATGTCACTCAAGAGTCAAAATTAGTACCATAATTTCAACAAGTGATCAACGTGATCGACTAAGAATCCAGCCTTGATTTTTAGGAAGAAAAGAATAAGATTTCTGGTCGAAATATTTTGTGTGTGTGTGTGTGTGTATATATATATATATATATATGTTGGTGAAAGTTAACTAATTTAGTAGATAATGGTTAATGGATCATTCATATTTCTGTTGTTTTAAGAAATATTATTGATTTAGTTTGTTAACAAATGAAAAGAAAAAAGGACATTACACATTATTTCAAGTTTTATATTGTCGATGGTAATATATGTACATTGGATTGAATTTAGTTGGATTCCCCTTTTTTTAAAAAAATTTATTGTTATTATTATTATTATTATTATTATTTATGAAAGTGTTGATACAAGTTTTTAGCTGCCAGCTTTTTATAATCATATTACTAATTATAATATTATATGTTTTGAAAATATTAATTGATAACCTTCTCATCATGAAGGTACTTTTTACCTATGAGATGTGTATATATATGGCATAATATAACTTACCGCTAGCTATATCTTGTATTCAAGTTCGTTTTTTAAATAGCAATTTTAATTGATTGACATTAGTTAGATTAAACTACTAATTTAAGTTTTTACAGTACTTATTTAGGTTTAGGGTTTAGGGTTTAGGATAAAATTTCTCCAATATATAAAAGGAAAACAACACACTCGCTTATTCTATCCAAATAGACAAAGGATAGGTTAGAGGGAGAGAGAGAAAGGAAGAGTTTCACCCAATCAAATTGACTTTTATCATATTAAACCACAAATTTGAGTTTTTATGGTACCTGTTTAGGTTTTAACATAAAATTGCTCCAAAATATAAAATGAGGAAAAAATAACACACTCGCTTTCAATCGTAACAAATAGAGGAGCTCAGAGGAAGAGAGAGAAAAGAAGAAACTCAATCCAACTATTAATTTTTGTCATATTAACCAGTAATTTAAGTTTTTGTGGTACCTATGTAGGTTTTAGGACAAAATTGCTCCAACATATAAAGTGAAAACAACACACTCGTTTATTCAATCCAAACTAAGAGAGAAGGTCAAAGAAAGAGAGAAAAAAAGAGAGTTCCACCTAATCAAATTGACGACGACTTCGAAAAGAGAGCCAAAGAGTTCAACAACTTCAACAAATTTGTTGAAAATATGCATTTAATTTTTTTTTAGAGATTTTAAGGTGGAAATGGATATATTTGAGTTAGAAAAATGTGGGTGATGAAATTAAATATAAAAGCTGATTGAGGATTGACTATATTTTTTGGGATATTTTCTATATATGTGGTCTTTGTTCAAGACATATGGTTCTTTAAAACATCATTTGAATTAAAGGTTTTTTGCCAGCAACCTTCAAAACTAGGTAGCGAACATTGAAATTCATAAGTGTCTCAAACAAATTAATGAACTACGTCCCAAAATATACATTTAACATAACAAGGAAATTTATTTTTGAAAAAGACATAAATTAGTTAAAAGAAATGAAGAACTCAAGAATGACAAGTGAAACAGTGATGATAACAGCTTGAGGTTGTTATAATGATGAAATACTAAGATGTGTGATTTTTAGATATATAGAGAGAAAGTGAGATGTGAACCAATGAGTTGAAGAAATAGAGAGGAGAGAGAAAGATACAGAAGAGAAAATAGAGTATCACTTTGTTTATGTAAATCTTGTAATCAAGAAAAGAAAGTTTCATAAAATTAACAAAATAAATAAAAATAAAATAAAATAAAATGAACCGGATATATATATACATTGTTTAATTACATAATTTCATGCTCAACAGTTAGTGACAATTATAGAACCTCTTGGTGCTTTAAATACCTCATATATGCTTCAATTAATCATGTGCGATTCCAAACAATTAAACTTTGGTTGATATGTACACCAAAGCGAATGGATTCATCCTAGAGAACTTCTGATTAACAGTACTATACCAAATCAATATGTAAATTACATAATTAAACTAAAACAATGTGCTGCATTTTCCACTTTGTAAACAAAATGGGTATGGATTTTCTTTAAAAGAACAATACTAAATTGCTCAAATTATTTATCCAAACTATATGTACATGAGATAATGTGGTGGAAGATCTGTTCATTACAATTTATATACCATATCATTTAGATGATATAAGCATTGCTCTTAACTTAATGACTTGGAACAATTGTGATAATTTCTGGCACAAATGGCCAAAAAAAAATGGATATAGCTCAGTTGGGAAAATCTGAAGTATTGGCAAATGGAATCTTTAGGGAACTACATAGTTGTGGCCTACTTTGGCCATCTTTGCTTTAATTGTCCATGAACAGCAGTATATATCCATAATGACCGTTGTTGTCCACAAACCAAGTGGTACCTACTTTAATTCTTTTAGGAATCATCTAGTAATATCTCACCATATATACCAATCAGAATTTTGTCAGATTACTTGCTTAATTCTTTCTGATCTTGATGAATAAAAATTAAAAAAAATTCCATTTTAGTTAACCTAAATAAACCAGAAAAGAATAAGAAGAAGAGGCCACAAATATAACATTATACAACATACAAGTCACTGCAAATTAATTAGTAATTGATAAGTTCAAAACGTTTTGATCACAGGACATGAAATTATAATATTTGAAAACTAGTTGTGAAATTTCAGGTAAGATTTTTAATTACAAGTAATTGATGCAATAAAAAAGTTATTAAATCAAATCAAACATATGTTCAGCTCTTCCGTCCATTGTAATCCCAATTTCTTCAGCTGAGCTAGTTCCAAAACATGAACCTTGAACTAGAGAGAAACAAATTGTACAGGAGCAGACTGCAGAAACTGTTTGATAGCATGGAGACATGAATGTGAACCAGGGCTTTGTTGATCATCATCCTCTCAGCAAATTAATACTGCCAGACATGAAATTAAACAAAAAGAACCTGATCAAGCCAAAAGAAAGAAGGATAAAAAAAAAATCCAATAATTAGGCATGTGATAGTTGCATAATGTTAACTCGAAACATTTCGATCTCCTTTTGCAGTGTACACACATAATTAACCTACAAAAGTAACACATAATAGTTTGAGTATACCCTGCATAGGCTTAATCAGAAATGTAATTAATTAAGGAATGATGGGTCGAGATAGATGAATATGATCCTTAACAACTATTTCCTTAACAAGAAATTCACACCGTAACATACAAGATTACTCCAAAGACAAATATGTGTGTTTAAAGATCAGAAAAAGAATATATCAAGACAGAAAGTAGACATGGGAACAAATGAAGAAAATGAAAGAGTAAGGTGGGGAGTGAGGGGACTGAAGTGGATGACAGAAGCATAGAGAGCACAAAGGAAGTGAGATGCAAATCCATTGGCATATCATCATCTGTGCTCTCTATCTTCTGTCAACAACAACATCACCACTACCCCCTCGATCTCTCCCTATTACCCTACCCTCCTCTACATGAAATCACTTGTTGTAGAATTAAATACTAATAAAAAAAGAAAGTTACTTCAAAAGAAAGAGCTGGGATTAGATCAGAGAGAGAGAGAGAGAGATATGTAGAGAGATCGAAGACCTGAGAGATGACCTATAAGAGACCCCCAAAGGCCTCTATTTATAGCAAAGGAAGGGAAAGCCAGAGCGCACAAAAAAGGAATAATAAGAGTAGGGTAGATTTACTGGTTTCAAAAGGGTGCCAACACTGCCTGTCTCTCTGCACTGTACTCTCTAATTTTGTAACCGTTTCTCTCACGAGATAAAATATTTTCAAAGGACACCACCCTTTTTAACGCGGATCCTAACAAACCCTAATCGTACTCTTAATTAAGCATGCATTATCGTATGTCAAAATACCTTATCAAGATTCTACCCTATCTATTTCAAAAAAAAGATTCTGCCCTATCTTTTTTTTTTTCTTTTTGATTTACTTTTTGTTTTTATTACTTTCTCCTTGGGTTGTATTTACTACAAGATGAGAACTTTAGCGTTGTGTAGTTGAACAAAAAATTAATAAACTTTGAATCCGAATTCAATCTTTTGAAGTTGTATGTTATTAAATATATGGTTTATGCTAATTTTTAGGGACCAACTCAATTGGTTACAGATCTTACCGCTGACGTAAGAGGCGAATAAATTGATACCCAGTCTACCGAATTTAATTTGTTGAAAGGGACTGTGGACCGAGACTGGTACCCTTACAAATATATCATTGACCTAGCCAGCATACCTCCTTGGTTCCTTGAATTAATGTGTTTATCCAGTCATGGTGAAAAGGTAGTCAGGTGTCCTAAATAGAGGGGATATTAGATATTCCGATCCATCAGAAAAGGCAAAAGAAAAGTTATATGGTATAAACATAAATGCATGGTTATATATGGTAGGAAACTGTTTTGAATGATTCAGCAAATGAGTGAAGTAAAATCTATCTAGCTACTCAAACAGATTTGAGCTGAAGTGAACTTGGTGTGCAGCTTTATCTGCAAAAGCCATGTGCAAATAGGATTTCTGTGAAATCTGATAAGATATTTACAAGTCAACCCACATGCTATGGCTGTTAAGTCTAGATCATGCAAACAAGTTGTTATGATATGATTCACATATATTTTTTGGTTGACTTGTCATGCATCTTTGGTGTGTGACCCAGTTCTTTACTAGCTATATACCAAAAAAACAGAAAGTGATATGGGTCATGGAAATTTTTAAAGTGGTTGAGATATTTGTATCGTGTGTCTGGAAATGTCTTTTCTTGAAATGCCTTTTCTTTTAAGAGTGTATTATAAAATATTTTTGATATTGCTAAAAGCACTCTCGAATGAATAGTTTTGTGATTCTATTTGGTAGTGATTATAGAAAATGAAATTTTTTTTTTTTTTTTTAAAGAAGTTAAGGTATATATCTGTAAATTCCTCACACCAAGATAAATGAGATTGTAGTATCAATTATATATATGTATATATATATTTCTTAAAATTATAAAATTATATTTTTAGAGTCTTTTAATAAAGACTTAATTTAATTAGAAAGTGTTTTTTTCTTTTGGGGAAAAAAAAACCTGTTGAAGACACTTTTTGTAAAGTATTTACTTGCAACTTCTTTTTTAGGAAGGCTTTCAAGTAGTGTTCTTACAAAATGCAACTTTTCCCAAATATACGACTTACAAAAGCAGTACTCCTAGAAGAATCCTGTGTCTCAAAAATTGAAAGTGTACATACATGGTCCAGTTAGTCTTTGTAGAAAGAAAAAGATTTGCTAATATTGCAGATATGATTGAAATGATATTTTCCACGCATACTTCTATCATTAGACTCCAATACAAAAACAAGATACTCGAAGATTACTTCTACTGATGATCAGCATGTTATTCCCTAGTGTCTGTCATAATCAGCAAGAATTAAAATGTGGAAAGTTTTCTCAAGGTTTTAGTAACTTGAAATTATTTTATATATATATATATATATATATATGTATGTATGTTTCATATGCCATTAAAATATTTTAGAATCACACCAGTTACAAAACAATATTGCTACTGCACAAGAATGTGTAGTCTAGATTATCTGTTTAAAGCATTGTAACCCTTCCATGTGACACAATAATAATAATAGTAATTCATGTAGATGATTATTAGGTGCATTGTGGTCCAACAATTTGATAGATGCATGGAGCTGATTAGAGTTCTACAGTGCAGCAGAATTTGTGAGCTATTTCTTTCTTATATATTTGCGAATATGATATTTATTACAAATGAAATAACCCCTTTTAGATTACTTGAACTAATAGACTGTGTTGTTGATACGAGAATCTTTTAACTGAATAGAAGTATTAAAGAAACAAATTATCTTTACCACATTATTCAATTAATAAAGATGTGTTATGAGATCCTCTTAAGCTCCAACTAAATATAAATAAATAAATAAATATAGGTCATGACATTAAAAATTGAAGTCCTTTGAGCCCATAATCTTTTTAGATAATTCATTGGGTTTAATCTAATTGCTGTACAATATGTAAAAGTTAAATATGTAAAGAAGTATATATGCCATTAATTGGATCTTTGAACAGTCACCACACATTTTGTAGTATAAAATTTGAATAAATGTTTACTAAAATGCAAGACTCAAACTTGGGTTTTGGAATACCTATAATAAAAAGTCACTAATAATACAAGTATACAACCTTATAACCATGTTCTCTTAATTCATAATGTGCTTAATTTGATTTACCTATATTTCAATTATTTAGCTGAGTCCTGTATCC
The DNA here is from genome assembly GCA_022984855.1 of Dimocarpus longan. Lineage (NCBI taxonomy): Eukaryota > Viridiplantae > Streptophyta > Magnoliopsida > Sapindales > Sapindaceae > Dimocarpus > Dimocarpus longan. The sequence goes on from CM041024.1 coordinate 16,955,251, forward strand.
AAAAATTTAATACAAAAATTTATATTTATTAGTTCAGTATTTATCAATACACATTTGTCTCTTAAATAAATAAATATCCAGACCATTTATTTGTTTTTTCAATTATAATTATAATGTAAATTTCATTGATATCTTTGATATTGAATTGGATTTCATTCCGGTAATAATTAAAGAGATATATACAACAGCGTAAGTTGATATAAAAGGTAATGTGAATTTATCTTTATTATACAAAGAATAATGATAACAGATTGCAACTTGCCGAGAAGCATGGAGAAGAAGAACAACAACCAGTTAGTAAGAGATTCAATGCACGATGGATGCATCCCTAAACACACATTTCTTATCCTGTTAATAAGATTATGCATATGCCCACTTTTCATCATGATATATATATGCCACTGATAGACAAACACTACTAAAAAGCTAGTCAAAGCAAAGAAAGATATAAACCCAATATAAACCCAATATGGGCCAGTGTGTTGCCTTTACTGTTCTTACAAAATTGACTCTTCGTCAACACGTGTTTTCCCCCTATATCTTCGTTTCCTCATTTGGTCTTGCTGTGGGCACCACGTATTAGCAGTCTGATTGGCCAAGCCAGAAAAATCTTGACAACAGTCCCCATCTATCCCATGCAATTATATTTATAATTGTGTTTTTCTTCTTTGACACTTTGAATAGGAATAAAGGATCCATTATGTGAGCATGAAATTGAAATAAATGGACTCAAGATGGGACTTACCCTTCAATCAAATCAATCATACCCTGCCGTTTTTGGGGAATGGGATACTCTTGAAGTTTATGCTTTCCCTTTTTGGATTGGGCATATATGGGTGTGTTAGGATTGTGGTTAAAGGTTCTTATTATCGAATGGCTTCCAAGCATGCAAGAGCAGGAGCATCTATTAACCGCTATCCAAGATCATGCGCGACATATTTGAATGGTCCACGCTTTTCAACTAGTAACAGTACACTTATAGTCCTAGTAACAGTACATTTATATTAGAATCGTTGCTTTCAATATTAATATTGAATGTTACACTATAATTATTCATAGTGTTAGAATTTGCAATCTTATCATTCAATGTATATGTATTGAAATAAAAAATTGCATTATTTGTCTGGATAATGAATTTTTATTGTCCATATTTTAATAATTTCCTATTTTCTTTTTTTTTAATACATTTTTTCTTATGTTATAACATTAACTATACATCTTCATACATATAAAAGTACTTTATGTATGTGCACAAATCCACTAAAATTATTTTAATCAACTACACAATATCAGTATCGATGCAGGACGCTAAAGGACCGTAGCAAAACCCTATTTTGCAAAATCTTTCGACTTAATATCGAACTATATGAATCTTCACGCAAGTCCATATACGACATGAAAATTACGCAACAAGCACATGGGGTGACGGAAATAATACAAGAAGCATCTTTGGAAAGCGAGGTTTATTGTCTATTGTTATCACACTCTCTCACATGCACCACCAGTTTCTCCATTTTTCTTCCTCTTTTTCACCTTTATGATGTTCTTCCAATGATTTATTCGCTTTATCAATAACATATATATCCCCCCACTTGTGCATCTGACTGAGTCTGCTTCATTCGATTCAAAATCGGGAATTAGGTTTATTTTCTTATAACAGTATTAGTATATAAAAAAAAAATTAATTTTAACGAGATCTTGAAATTTTGTTTTGATAAGTAGCATGTTAAATATTAATCACGCATTTGCACATCATTCCTTAATAGAAATAATTAAACACTTATTTTGATCACAAAATGTTAAAGATTTAAATCTCACATTTATTTTAAAAACACAAAATATGTGTCGCTTTATTTTAATTTAATCTCTCTTCAACCACCATCACCCCAAAAAAAAAAAAAAGGAGAAAGAATTATTGAACCAAAATCCATGTTCTAAATATGTGGCTGGAAATAATATGCAAGGTCGTGAAACAATTAGAACAAGGGTAAATTGCACAAACTCCCTAACTTTAGGCCTAATTACAGCTGGAGAAATGTGTTGCTTTAACTTGCACAACCCTCCTCTACAGGGGTGTCAAAATGGTCGAACTAGTCCGGCACGATCCGAGTCCAATTTGGGCCCGCCGATCCGGCCTAGTTCTTTAAGATATTGGTCACAAGGGCTGGACTTAACATCAATTGGAAATTGTAATATCTGACTCACGCTAGAGTGGATAGCAATTGCATGAAACCCAGGCTCGAATTTCAAGCGCATTGGGCCTGAAAATCTTGGACCGGACCAGCCCGTTTGACACCTCTGCCGTTTGAAGATAACGATTCAAGGATAAAAATGTCAATTTAACCATTAACAATTAAGTAATATATAAGATCAAATAAAGAAAATGGACGCAGGAAGATCTCCTCCATCGAATGGATGGACGAGATCTGATCTCCACCGTCACTTAATCAAAAAAAGAAGAAGAAAATATAATTAAGAAATTTAGGGATTTTAAAGGGAGTGATAATAAAATGGATGACAAAGGAAGAGAAGGAAACTTATAGATTTCAGATTTGGATGATGAAGGAAGTGATAAAACCTTACCCATTTCTGGTTTGGAGTGATAAACAGAGCCAGAAACACAACATATTTTTGGTTTCATTTTGATGATTGTCTTGTGATTTTGACGATTGGATTGTGGTTTTGATTTTTGGTTTGACTTTGACTTGTTATATCTTTTCGTTGATAAACTAGTTAATTTGTTTGTGGTTGGATGACGCATTAGCTACAAAATGGTTGATTTCTTTTTTTTTCCTACATATTTTCTTTAATTAAACTTTTGAAGATATATATTTTATATACTATTTATTACATTATTTATTATATAAAATGAAACAAAATATAAAGGGTCTCTTATGAATTGTTTTCTATTTTTTTATTTGAAAATAAAAAAATTGATTTTTATATTTATCGAATTAAAAAACGTTTATGACATGTATTATTAAAAACAATGTAGAACTTATATCTTTACAAAAACACAGGAGACAGTGTCTCTATCAACAGTGGTAGTGCCCGAACTACATCAAATTAATCAATTTGTTGCCTTATTTTATGTACACAATGTAGTAATTAATAAATAAATTTGTATTGTATGTCCCTAAATTTAAACTTTGAGAGGTCACTTTTAGAGAGTTATTGTGTGCGTGACCAGCTGAAAAGTTATCAAGGTTTCTCAAACTAGAAAAGTTTATGCTCAACCTGGTTGTTGAGCCATTTTTGAGCGATTTCTGCATAACACGTGTGAAGATTGGTGCTCTTTCTCTTCAGTTGATGAAAAGGCTGCCACTTTTCATATGATGTGTCATGTACAGTTAAAAATTATAGCTAACCTCGAAACTTAAATGTCGATGGCTGCATGATAGTATTTATCAGGTTCAGTTTTCATGTTAGGACTCAGGACCAGTACTCCCATCAGTTCAAACCTATGATATCAAGACAACCAGTGGTGGCAATGAGAACAATAATATACTCTGTATTGTGCGCATCAGATAAATCTGAATCCAATAAATTCCAAAAATCCAATTTGAATCCGAATTTGAATAATGCAAAAAATCCCAAAAAAGAAAAAATATCCAATTCTCATAAAACATATATGTTATTTTAATTTTTTTTTTAAAAAAGTATATTTGATATGTATAAAGTTTTAAATTAAAGAATATGTAATATTAATAAAATTGTGCAATAAATATAAACATTTGTAATTAACAAAACTATACTAAAAAAAAAAAAAAAAAATTGGATTGTTTGATGTATGTCACTCAACTATTAAAAAGTGTTTCTCTATGACCAATAAATTATTAAAAATTACTATATAATATATTATATTATAAAACAATATAATACAAAAATAAATATGATCACTTTCTTATTTATTGTACCATATTTTCTACCCCAGCAGAGATGTTAATTATTTTATCTTTTATATATATCACTGAATCTTAAAAAAAAAAGTGATATTAATGTGTCAATAACATCCATTTTAATGTTTAAACAAAATGAATAAATATAACAAAAATTATTTGATAATTGTAGTATACATCCACGTTTCCAACTACGAAAGTGAACGAAAGACGATCACAAAGGGTTCCTGATAAGTTGAAAGCGATAATATGGATTATACATTGGGAGGCCATTAAAGAAAGAGAGCAAGAACTTAAGTGCAATTGAAAGCTCGATTCAAATATTTTGACATGAGAAAATTTGAAATTGCATTGGAATTCCGATAACTTTGTATAGTTATTAATGATGAATAATATTATTAGTTATATAAATATTGAGGATTTAATGTATAGTTTGAGAAATGCAAATGATTGATAAGTAATAGCGATAAGTTTTAGCTACAGCAATGGGTTCAAATTTCATTCATTTTGTCGTCATCATCATCATCAAATTATTAAAGAAATATTTCATATTTAAATATATTAACTTCCTTGCTTGATTAATTATATCTAGTGTAGTAGATAAAACTTATTCAACAAGATTAATTCGTAAATTCAAAAAAAAAAAAGGATTAGTAAAATAGTAAAACATTAATTAAAAGAAATACAATTAATGTATCTAAATAAATTATTTTATGTAGTGTAAATTTAAATCTAATAATGAAGATGAACAAAAGAGATGGTGAGTGAGAGTGACGGTGAGAAAATAAAATGAGTGAGATTATGATTTATGAGTGAATTGATTTGATCAAAGCTCAAAGAGTAGAAAGAATGAATACATTTTAATGATAAAGGGCAAACTTGATAGTTCACATTCTTAGATGCCATTAAAACTCATTTTAATAGTTTAGTGTCGTTTTTCAAGTTCATATTTTACGGGATTCACTAAAGAGTGTGTTGCATGGTCAAGCACAAACATTAAGCAAATTTAGATTATTAAATACAAATACAATTTGCAAGAAACTAATACTTGTACTATATCAAGCAGATGATCTGACTACACGCCTAATTCATTTAATGCTTTCTATTATAATTTTCTCCTCAATTTACTCTCATTCACATAGATATATACTTGATATATAACGTACACATAAGGAATTGCTACATAAAACTCTAGAACAAAAAAATTAATTACTTGCATTAGCATTACCTGGTTAGACATTCGACTAAGTTATTAACTTAACCTCATGTAAAATACCACTCTGTCTTGTTATATCAAGTTCACCAAAGACTGAGAAAGAGAATTGCTCATTGAGCTGCATACGTGCGTGAACATCAAACTTCAGAATTTGGAGAAAGTTTAGGGTGCATCGCATGCATCATATCAACATATATGATGTGGTGCATCTTTTCTAATCCCATTTAATATGTTAAATAGCAAAAAAATTAATTTTTTTATCTTAAAAACGATGCCAACATACAATTATCATATGATTAAAGGAAAAGTAGTTCAAACTAAGTACAAAACGTTTAATTTTCTCGATCAAGATTCTTACTTCACATGTCAAAATACTATTAAAGGTTGATGCACCTCATCGATATGGAGACATGGTGCATGTTATGCACCCTAGACTGTCCCGTTTAGTTCTGCGAAGTACTGTTGATATGAATCTGGATCATTCCTCTCCAACAAGTAAACATGGCGGCTGTTGTTCAACCGGGAAACGTGTCTAGCAAAGCGGATCATCATTTCCACGTAACCATCTCTGAGTTTCCTCATCAGTTCTTCTGGGATCAGATTGATCATCTTCCAAAACCTTCGGTGAGTCTTAACGTTCTCCTTTTGATCATCAGCTGTGACCACTCCCTTTAGTCTCTGGTAATTGTACCGTGTTAGCCTCCCGTGCTGCTTGATCATTCTTAGACAAAGTGGAGTTGTATCATCTGCTTCCATATATACTTTCAGAAACGACAATGCAAAAGAGAGTACAACTTAATTACATGAACAATTACAAAGGCGATATATATAATTGATGAATTTGAGTACTATTTAGAAAGCTTTGAGAAGGAAGAGTTACATGAGGAATGATAGAGATTGTTGCATTCCATTTGTGAGAAGTAAAGGCAAAACTGGTGAGTAGCGGGCCTTATATTGAAGAATCAGTGGATATTATCACTTGCTTTCCCTAATTTTCAGGTTAAATATGTAGGCACCCCACGTGGTTTAATCATTGATCAGACACGTCCCTTTACTGGAGTGGATGATTTTTTTTTTCTTTTTTAAGTATTTACTGGAGTGAATTTTGACAAATCATACCAACATAGAAAAATTAAGAGTGGTTTCTAAATACTCCCAGAGGGGTTCCAGTAATTATGTTCATAAGCAGTAAATAATTTACCACCTAATCCACTTATATGTATGTAAATTATTCATAAATTTCTCCAATTAGAGAACATTTTTCCCACTTAGTGTGGGTCCATCTTTTCCTACTATTAGAGATTAGAATAAAATAGATGTTGAGTTTTGAACATACAATATAATTTTTATCTAAGGGTTCCAACAGATATAATTATACTTATAACTAAAAAAAAAAAAAGGGAGTGGTTTCTAATGAATCTTAAAATCACTCTAATTTTTTCTTTTTGTACTATATCATGGCATCAACCTAGACTTAAATATGAGCTGCTACGCAGGACATGCAAAGGAGCTTGGGATTAAGTATCAGCTAATTTAATAATTATGTATAAATTAAATATTTAATAAAATTTATAAAAGTAATTATTTGATAATCTGAGTTAATTTGACAATACTTTTAAAGATTGAATGTGACATTTTTTAATAAAATGATAAAAAGATAATTTATTGTTGGATTTAATGAAACTTTGAAATGATCTCAGAATTTTCCTTTCATCTATTGATATACATCTTTCTTATAGCTATATTCTTTATAAGCTTTAATTTTAAAAGAGAAGTTCAAATTAACAAACAATAGAAGTGTCAGTTTATAAATATATAGAGAATTAAGGATAGGTGAATAGCATTAAAAAGAAGGCAATAACTGTGATTACGGTCCAACAACTGGGGGTAGATAGTTATCAATGTAGTCAACTAATGACAGACAGCTGTTCTGGGTTAGTGCTTTCTCTCTTCCGTGAGTTACTAGGACATGTCTGCTGGATAAATCAGTATTATTATTATGACTCGTGGAGTCTTGTATTATTTACACTTACCATAATGAATGCCTAACCTAATAATTATTTGTTGGGTGAAGACCAACTAACTAAAGTAATATCATTAATTAAGGGAGTCTTTTACTCATGCAATCCTGCAACTTTGTGGCCTTAATACAATGTCGCTTTGAAGGGCCTCTCTTTTTGTGTCATGGAGCATATATGTGTCTAAAATTTGTGAGCTGTAGTTATAATTAATGAAACAAATAATAATTAAGAAACGGATTTTAACATTGGTGTAAATTGGGATATATATATATAAAGAAAAGAAAAAAATATGCTTCAGGTGAAACTCGATTAATTAGAGCATCTAAGTTCGATAAGAATTCCAATGACGAAAACGCAAGATATAAGTGCATAAGATATCTTAGATTTCATCATTAATAGTTTTATATTAAGCTATGTTACCAAAAGAAAAAATTTCACATGTAGAGTCCCGACTTCCTAATGAAATATCATATTTTTATCCAAATATGTTTTGATGATAGAAAAGATTTGAGCAAATAACCGATTACAGGCTTTGAGTGGAGGATTTCACGTCCTGAGAATCCTCCACAAATGGATTGACTTGGTCAAGGAGACTAGGTCATGGAGGTGGTGATTGAAGGCTAGGCTGGACTGATATGAGACTTGGGCTTGGGCTTCGGGCTCGCGGTAACGGACATCATCAATCTGTTGTTAGATCTGAACGTTTGGACTTTAACCGTATCAAAAAGCTAAAAAGACTTATTATCTTTAATTTAATAAAATATTTTTTTAATAAATAGTTTCATGAAATAATTAAAAAAAGAAGATGGATATCTACAAGTCCATTAAAAATAAAAAAAGAAGATGGATATCTACAGTCCATAACAAATAAAAAACTAATAAATTATTAAAAATTTATTTTATTAAAATAAATTGGAAGAAAAATAAAGTTCCAAACTTCATATTAGATCTTAATGAGTTTGGATTTTCAACCAATCTATTCCATCCTTCTCAGCTTGCTGGAAACAAGAGATGAAAGTTCCTCACGGGTGGATATCTCACCTCCCTCAATCTCAATAGGGAGGTTGAGTTGCAAAGAAGACAGGCGAGGCAACCTCCATTATTCATGGCCCAGGGACATTGGAGTTTTCTTTATAGTGAATGAGAGAGGTGAGACTTTCACTCGCTTCAACAGGCTTCCTTTGTTTGCGGTGGGGCAAAAAGGAGCCCGCACTCACGATGGATATGAGAAGGAATATACTTGTAGATCGATTCAAGATTTAATCTTTAGGTGGGATCTCTTATTTTTTTAAAAAATAAAAATCTTATAACTTCACTTTTTAGATTTTGTCTTCAATTTCATCTTTACTATTCGTTGTAACGATGAACAATAGATCATATTTTTTTTTTAATCTTCTTCTAAATCATATCTGAATAAGGTTTCAGGGAAGGTTCATCATCTACAAATAATAAATTTTGTTTTTTATCTCCATCATCTATCTTATAGATGAGACTCATCTCTCTTATTTTAAAGTTATTTGGTAAAATGAAAAGACATAAATGCTCTTTCAACAATTAATTTTGATTGTGCTTGACTAACACCAAGGGAGGCCAATATTGGTTTTCAAAACAATTTGTTTATACCTGTAATTAGACAAAGCTTAGATAGGTTCCATGCATTAAATTCACGTTATTATATTTCTTATAAGTTAATTCCTAATGTGATTTTTTTTTTTTAAATTTTTTAAAGCTGACACCAAAAGAATTCAAAAATTATCAAGATCTATCGAAATTAGTTATAATTTACATTATCCAAATATCTATTCTCATAATCGAGGAACAACTACTCCCACAATAAAAAGAGAAAACTACACACACAAACTTATAAAATGCATTTGGTAGAAATCTAATCTCTTATATCTTAGGGGTCGTTTGTTTTTTTATTTGAAGACTGAACAGTGCTGCTGAAGACTGAAAACTGAATAGTAATTGAAATCTGAAATCTGATTGACATGTTTGTTTTTTCTTTTTTTATCTCTGAATGTATAATAATCTTGTTTGTTTTTTAAAGTTAAAATTATCTGATTACTAGTAATTTGACATTCATATCCTTTTACTATTAATTGTTGTGTAATTTTATTTAATATGATACAAATAATTGTAACAAATTATTTAACAAATATTAAAACACTTATATATATAATATTTTTATTCATAATTAAAAAAAGATTAATTATTATAGTAGAATCAATTAAGTTTATATGTTCAAATAAAAATAAATAAAATAATATTAAATTGAATTACTATTATAACAAAAGTTGAAATTGTAACTTATATATATAGTATTTTTATTCATAATTAAAATAGTAAAGTCAATTAAATTTATATATTCAAATAAAATTGAAATTGTAAAATAATATATATTTTCTGATATAATTAAACAAAAATAATCAAATACTTAAACAAATTGATTTGTAATTTGGTCTCTGACTTGTTGCAGAAACATTGTATCAATAAAGATTCTTATCAGAATTTAATTAGAGAAATATAATAATCCAACTATAAAAAAAAAAAAATTGATGTTGAGATGTTTAGAGTTTTTATTTTTCAATGTTGTTTATTAAAGTATTAAAAGAAATTTTTATAATATAAAACCAAAACAAACTTGGAAACATATTAATTTAGGAAGGATAAACTTGGAATAATATATTATAAATCATTAAGTGATTTTGTATTAAGTGAAAAGTCAAAAAATGTAACTTTTTTTTTCAGTGGTTTTAAGTGGTTTGACCACTTAAAAAAACAAACAAAAATCTCTTAATTAACCAAATTCAGCATCATTAAGTGTTAAGTGTAAAAAATAAACAATCCCTTAGTAAATGAAAAGATGCACAACCATTATTTTCTGAAAAAAAAAAGTGTCCTAATATGGTAATTTTTAAGATGCGCGTCGGTGGTTGTCTTATTAAAATATATATTTTTATTTCTTAATGAACTTTTAAAGTAAACATTTAACTCCTTGTACAAAACATTCATTTTAACCATTACAATCCAACAACTAAAATAGATATCGAGATTTAAAATGCAGACGTTTATTTTTGGTGAATAGCATATATAATTAAGTTATGACATGAACATGATATTGAACAGTTCAGGTGTTTTGTATCGGTGTATATATGTCCCGAATCTTTCAAAAGGCAAGAAATTAAGGGTTAATTAATTTATAAAATTATCCTCAACATCAGAAGGCTGCGTTGCCTTAATCTTTGCTTATCAGAGTCTGGTTACATCGCCCACTGTTTATTAGATTCCTCTGCATGTTTTTCCTTTTACCCTTTTTTTTATAAAATTTTTTTAATGATCATTTCTAATCACTTTGTTAGGTCATTAATAATTTAATTGGTGTCATAACTCATGACAAGCCAGCTATATCGATTCTGGCATTTGTTTATAGTTTTTCTTAGAACTTGAACTGAATTTCTCGGTTGTTGATTCTTCTATTGTCGACAAATAAAAATATGAAACCATTCTTTCCACTAGATTGCATGCATCATTAATATAATATCTGTTAATTGCTTTTTTAATTTATTTGAATGTGAATCGCATAACCCAACATGTGATTTCCCAAAAAAATGTATACATAGATATAATTAAAGAAAGCACACACCTTAATAATTCATTATTCTTTTATCATAACATGACATTGGTTAACATTATAATTTTTAATAAAAATAATAAATAGGTAACACAATTTGATCCCCTAGTTTTGAGATCAATATAGCTAGACTTATTATAAGTTATTCATTCAAAAATCTCTCCACTTTTTTTTTTTTTTTTTTTAAAAAAAAAAATGGAATCTTTTCTTAAATTTATCTTAAAATTTCATTAAAATTTATCAAAAAGCATTATTAAATTATAACATAAAAACCTTCCATAATTTCAAAAAATATGTTTTAATGATTAATCTGGAACTATATGAATTAACCTATTCTAATTAAAATGTCAAAGAAAATTAACAATATTATTCTCTATTATGCAAATGCAATACCAATGTATAAAATGCACAAAAAAAAAAAAAAAAATTGAAAAAGTATATTACTTGTGTGTTTACTCCTTATTTAAGAAAACATGGATGAAGATAAAATTTCGCTTGTCTCCATTATGTAATGCATATATGATGTTTTGATATTACAATTCAAATAGACATATTTATAATTTTTTTTATTAGCTAGAAACCACATTTATATTTTGAAGGCAATTCAAAGTTCTTCATTTTGTCCCTCTCGCTCAATATGTTATAATATTTGAGAATACACTACAATATTTAACAAATTAATTGTTACAAGGTGTATGCAGGGATGCACCTGAACTATTTCAGGGGAAACTACATAGTTTCTCCCTTGGATTGCGTTTGGATCTTGCCTATATCCTCCTCGCATGTCCAAGGAAGCTAAGTGCAAAAACCCAACTTTCAAAGGCGTTGTGATCATGAAATTCTCTTGACCATTGTAAAACTAAAATATAATATTATAATACAAATCGACACAAAATTCGAGGGGTATACATGTGATATTAGTCCAATTCCCGTTTGAATCCAGTTGCGTGGACGGTGCCTACGCGTTAAGGGTTCTGAGTCCCAACAACATGGACACCGCAACCAAAATTCACTTCAGTTTGAACAAACGATGTGACTTTTAAGGCGTGGTATTGTAAAAAAAAACGATGTCAATGATCACACGCCAGTTTGTTTGGGCCAAATTGGTTTGATCCGTCCTATAACCAGGCTAATTACACAAATAATTAACCATAGAATGACTTGATAAAATATCTCGTCGACATAATATGTATATCAAGTAGAGTAAAGAAATAAATTAAGGCGGTATTTGTAAAGATATCATTCAACGAAGTTGCGTTGCTATATTCAAAAAATTAAGAAAAAAGTCTTTGGCCCATTTCCTCCATTTCCATGGAGATTGATTCTCATTCATCATAATCGATCCAGCAAAATCATCATTATCAACAAATTCATCATCATTAACACATATCAGCATAAAAACCATAATTAAAACCATAAAAATCAACATCCCAAAATCAACAATTTGAGTTTTGTTGGACCCAGATAAAGATGTTGCTCTTCCAAGTTTGTTGCTTCATCTAAGCTCATCGAACCTAGATGACCAATAGTCTAGGTTCAAAAAACCCAGATTAAGATGTTGTTCATCTGGATTCGTTGAATCCAGATGATGAAGAGGGTGGCGACGGACGCTTTTATCTTGGTTATAGTTCTCCAACGGCGACTAATGGTGATGATGAAGTAGTTAGTGGCAAATGCTTTTGGGTTAGGCAAAAAGTTTTATAGTAATTTAATTGGATACATCTGTAATATAAAAATTTAATGAATGTTGGGTTTGTCAATAAATTTTATGGGTGGTAGTCTCTGCATCCATAGAATAATACACTTTGTAATAATTATTCATGTCTGGTTAATGTAAGATCAAGGAAAGATCTAAAAAGCAAATGATTAATATTTAATATATCTATCCTCAACTTGGAATGTAACTTGCAAAGTGTGCAATATATATCTATATGTATGTGTGTATGTAGGTATATCTAATTGAACAGCTTATATATAAGCAAGTGTAAAAACAGATATCAAGGATCAAATTAATTGAATCTGATATGCATGTCAATTATCAGATCACCTTATAATAAAAAATTTGTTTTATCAAAACACTAGCCCAATACAACAGAATATTAAAAAAGGATGACCAAGTATAGAAGAACCAATATATTATACTTGTAAAGACTTTAATTCCACTAAAACTGTACATAGACGCATCACACATGGATCCACCACCACCTCTCCCGACCACCACCACCTGCTGCACCTCCACCGTCACCACCACCGCCGCTCCTATTTCTGTCACCACCATCCACCTCAACTACCCTGACTCAGTGGACTCCTCTCCCCGATCTCACACAGCTGACGGCAACGAAAACGAGCCTTTACCGCCAGTCCCGGGGGCCAAGCTGAGGCTGATGTGCAGCTACGGAGGCCACATTATCCCCCGCCCCCACGACAAGTCACTCTGCTACGTCGGCGGCGAGAACCGCCTGGTGGTGGTGGACCGCCACTCTACACTCTCCTCCCTCTCCAGCCGCCTCTCCCGCTCCCTCCTCAACGGCAGACCCTTCACGTTGAAGTACCAGCTCCCTAACGAAGAGTTGGACTCTCTCGTCTCCGTCACCACCGATGAAGATCTTGAAAACATGATCGATGAATACGATCGCTTGATGTCTTCTTCAACTCCTCTTTCCTTGACTACTTCCACTCGCATTCGCTTGTTTATCTTCTTTAGCAAGCCCGAGACTGCAGCTTCAATGGGCTCCCTCCTCGACGACGCCAAGTCCGAAACGTGGTTCGTCGACGCTCTTAATGGCTCCGGGCTGCTCCCGAGAGGACTCTCTGACAGCACCATGGACTGTTTGCTCAACCTCGACAACGATAACGACTTGGAGGCTCGAACGAATCACAATGGAAACCTAAACAATAAGCAGCATGTTATCAAAAATGTAGTTGCTCATCATGATGTTCAATACTCCACGCCTGACTCGCCTGTGGTCGAGACTACTTCCTCTTTCGTGTCCTCTTCTTCGTCTCCGTCCATGTCGAACCTGCCTCCGATTCGGGTCCGGGTTGATGAACACAGTAGGCATATGGAGGAACAGTTCGCGCAGATGAGTTTCGGTTCTGCAGTGAAACCGGATGATCATGGAGGAGTTGCTGGCCTGCCGGCTCCGGTTCCAGTGGGGTTGACAGCTGGGGTTAGTCATGGGGGTGATAACTACAGGATTTTATTTGATGATGAGAGATCGGATCATGGAGGTGGTAGTAGTGTTGCTGTTAATAGGTTGAGGAAACCTCCGTTGCCTTTGCAGCCAGTGCAACATAAAGTTTCAACGCCTAATAATTTGCCTTCTCCTGACTCTGTTAAGAGGTATTTATAAATTTCTCCATCATCTTGCAGCTAGTTTTTCCCTTCATTAATTAATGTTTGTTTTGGTTCCACGATATTCATAACATTTATAGGATTGTTATAAGTGTCTTTTGATTTTTGATTTTTGATTTTTGATTTTTACTTTTGAATTTTAATTGCTTGCTAGATGTTATTCGCACACATTAACTCGAGAGAGTGTTCTTTATGAAGCATATAAAAACGATGGTATTATTGTTATATATATATATATATGTAAAAGCAGTTGTTAACAGTTTCTGAAAATTTTGATGTTGGATTTTGTCTGATAAATTTTTGAATCAAACTTTAATTACAGTGACAGCAGCATTGCTTCTGGAAGTTCACTTTCAAAGCCAATGTACTACCAAGACCAGGTTGCAGCTCCAACAAGAGAGAACAGAGCTCCAAGTCCAAGTAGCCCCAACACAAAACCTGATAATCTTCCTCCAATCCCCAGCCCACAAATTCAGGACCTTGCCTATAATATGCTCCCACAAGTAGATCACCAACAGCCCCAACAACAACAACAATATGTGCACTCAAGCATGCACTACATCCCCCACACAGCCACCACCCCAGTCCCAATTTCATCCTACTACCACCCCATTTATGCCCCACCACAGCACCACCCAATTGACCAACAGTACCCAGTATATGTCATGCCTGTTCCACAAACCCAACCATACATGTCTATGCAGTCCAACATAACTGACACTCATGTCATGCCCTCCAGCCGCCCGCCTACTCCAGCAGTAATACCCGCCTCTGCAGGTGCCTATAAAGACACGACACCACCAGTTTACCCCACAAAGGTGGCTACAACAACTACACAAGCTAAAGTAGTATCCGAAATTCCTGCCGGGGTGCACCGGACGGCCACGGCCACAACAGTGAATGCAACTCCTCCTCAATTAGTCCAAATTCCTGGTACTCAATATCAGCAACAGTATGTGGCAGCTGGTTACTCTCAAATGCAACATCCGTCTCAGGCCATTGCTGCTGCTGTTCCAAATGCTGGTGCTAACTATGGTTACAATGAGTATGCCAATAACATTCCTGTGCATGACCAAGTGTACTATACTGCTACTCAACATCAAGCTGCTACTCCATTGCCTCCTCAGTACCAAACCATGACCCCTGCCGCGGCCGTGGCGGCATTGGCTGATGCTTCAAAACAGCTGCCTGTAGACAGCACCACCCAGCAGATCAGAACCTCACAACCAATGTAATTTACGGGCTTTAATTAGGCAAAAATTAATGGTCACTTTTTGTGGTCATCAGATTTTTTTTTTTTTTGTCTTTCAGTTATGTTTATAGGATATAGATTTTATAATAAGGGATTCGATCTTGCTCTAATCTGTTCTATGTTGCTGACTTTGATCAAGAAATAAAGATGGTAACTTCTTCTAAGTTTGCTTATTCAATCCACATCTATAATAAGTTGCTGACTTTGATCAAGAAATAAGGGGTTTCTTTTATGAATATGGATCCAAATCCTTCTTTTTTTGACTTTTAGGGATATCAATTTTGAGTCTTAAAAGGTGATCGTTTAAATATCATTTATTGTATTTAGCTCACAAGTCAAATCTGGTTCATTTCTATATTCAAATCATATTCTAGGAAATTAATTATATTGCAAATAAAGAAGGGACAAGAACACCGCCATCCCCTCCCCTGCATAATAATGTGATTGACAAGAAGATGGTGGGTTGGCCACAAAAACTACAGAATTTGGCCCATTTTCCCCTAAAGTTGATTGTGTTTTTATGTATTGATTTTCATGAATAGTTTAAAATTTTACAATTGCATTTACGGGACAAAATTTTGTTCAACATGTGTACATAAATAGAATGTAAGAGAAGATTTTGCCCAAAAAAGATTTCCTGCCCATCCATCAATAACTATACTTTCCTGAGCTTAGCTTTTGCGCGCAAACTATGCTGCCACTAGCTGTTGCATCAAAATAACTCTTCGAAAATTACACATTGGCATGGGCAGGCTAGCCATTTGCTTCATTTTGCTGGCTTTATATGTTAAGATTAGTGCAGAATGATCCTATTAGTCGTTCTAATCTGTTTTCATTTAATGGGATCATTATGATCTATATTTTAGGTGGATTTGAACCTTTTTAAACTGGAACCATATTAATATTTATTGAAAATTAAAAAATATATATCTCTATCGAGATCTGCCATGCTTTGTCAAAACTAATTAGAAATTCATCAACCTCATCACAAACATGTTAATGAAGATGTACACCATAGAAACAATACAATTTTTAGTTTTAAAAAGGAAACTCGAACACCGCTAGAAAATGGACATCTCTTTTAAATAAAATAAAGTAATTTAAAGTAAATACAATTACTTAAAAAATAAAATAAAGTAATCATATTATATATAATATTAAATACAATCATATCCTCTATAACGTTAACTATCCTATAGAAGGTTAACAATCTTAAAAATGGAAACTCAAACCCTACTAGAAAATGGACATCTCTTTTAAATAGAATAAAGTAATTTAAAGTAAATACAATTACTTAAAAAATAAAATAAAGTAATTATATTATATATATTTAAATACAATCGTATCCTATATAACATTAACTATCCTATAGAAGGTTAACTATCTTTAAAAAGGAAACTCAAAACACTACTAGAAAATGGACATCTCTTTTAAATAAAATAAAGTAATTTAAAGTAAACACAATTACTTAAACATAAAATAAAATTATCTTATTATAATTTTTTTTTAATAAAATTCTATCATTTAGAAGATTATCTATCGTACGGACGCTAACTATCCTTAAAAATAGAAACTCAAAACCCTATTCCTAACACTACTAGGAATAGGACATCTCTATCGAGATCTATCATGCTTTGTGAAAACTAATATAGAAATTCATCAACCTCATCACAAACATGTTAATGAAGATGTACACCACAGAAACAAAACTTCATATACAATTTTTAGTTTTTGAAATTTTTTGAAACAGCAATATTCAATACATTATTGATCAAAATGGAACTTATGACAAAAAAATGCTTGATAGGGGCAATCCACTATCACAACTGACTTCTACAATTTGAAGTTTATGGAAGTTTTTTGATTTTTTAATCTAAGGGGATCAAAGGGTTTCACTCCTCCCCCCATGGAGACTCGAACCTGGGACCTTGGTCCCAGGTAGCCGGCGCTCTTACTGCTTGAGTCAACCCGCTTCGTCAAAATAGTAGTTTCTGATACAGCACACAATTAACTACAAAAAGAATCAATTTAACTCCGTAAATACCTAACATCTTTGACATCTGTTGTGCTGTCAAAGAACGATGCATGCATTCTTCTCAAAACTCCAAGAACTTTGACCAGCTCCCCGTCGCTTTCACTCTCGTCGGTCTTCATCTCCGCATGCGATTTACGACGTTTATGATCATGATCCGTAAAGTACCTGTATCTTGGAATAGCGATCAAGTTTTCCATGTGATCACTCCACACACTTTTGGTGTCGTCAACGATAATAGTGCAAGACTCTTGTCCGAGAACTAGATTCAGGTTCTTTTTTGCTCTTTGCCTGAAATCTTCGCGTGCAATAAGCCGAGTGTCGAAGTAGTTGCCTTCCGGGTCAAGAAACTCCGCAACCTTCTTGACGTAGTGTCGGCTCCCCATCGAACAAACGTAAATCTCGAACATGGAACTTGCTTCTTTCAAGAAAGACCTCACAAAAGGCCTCAACTTCACCAAGTACTCATCGTCGAAAATGAATTTATCCGAATCCAACTGCTCCTTCGAATACAACTCCTCCGCTGTCAGCTTCTTCAACGCTTTTGCATGAAGAAGCGTGTGGTCCAAGTCAAGAACCAAGTGAAGCTTCTTCTGGCCTAGAACCTTCTCCGAGTTGATCACTTTCACACGAGTGATCTCATCAAGGGTCAGCTTTAAACCCTCGAATATATAATCAAAAGCGACGCCATGATCGTCGGGCATTGGCCGATCACAGTGCAGGCATAGTCCATTGACGACTGTGGAATGCTTACAATCAAAAGCAAGAGAAATTGACTCACCAAAAATTTTCAAACGAATGCAAGGAGTCTTCTTAAAGGAAGATGAGTCCAACCCCAATTTGCGATGGAGGGCTGCTGTGGGTGAGATTCTGCGATGGAGGACTAATGCGTGTGGGTCGGTGGCGACCGTGGCAACCATATTTGCTACTGTAATTAAAAGATCTAGGAGTTGATGAAATGGAGATCTTAGATAGATTATACGTACATTATTTTTATACAAGAGATGTCCTATTCCTAGTAGTGTTAGGAATAGGGTTTTGAGTTTTTATTTTTAAAGATAGTTAACGTCCGTACGATAGATCATCTTCTAAATGGTAGAATTTTATTTAAAAAAAATTATAATAAGATAATTTTATTTTATGTTTAAGTAATTGTGTTTACTTTAAATTACTTTATTTTATTTAAAAGAGATGTCCATTTTCTAGTAGTGTTTTGAGTTTCCTTTTTAAAGATAGTTAACCTTCTATAGGATAGTTAATGTTGTATAGGATACGATTGTATTTAAATATATATAATATGATTACTTTATTTTATTTTTAAGTAATTGTGTTTACATTCAATTCCTTTATTTTGTTTAAAAGAGATGTCAATTTTCTAGTAGAATTTGAGTTTCCATTTTTAAGATTGTTAACCTTCTATAGGATAGTTAACGTTGTAGAAGATATGATTATATTTAAATATATATAATATGATTACTTTATTTTATTTTTTAAGTAATTGTATTTATTTTAAATTACTTTATTTTATTTAAAAGAGATGTCCATTTTCTAGTAGTGTTTGAATTTCCATTTTTAAGATTGTTAACCTTCTATAGGATAGTTAACGTCGTAGAGGATAGGATTGTATTTAAATATATATAATATGATTACTTTATTTTATTTTTTAAGTAATTGTATTTACTTTAAATTACTTTATTTTATTTAAAAGAGATGTCCATTTTCTAGTAGTGTTCGAGTTTCCTTTTTAAAACTAAAAATTGTATATGAAGTTTTGTTTATGTGGTGTACATCTTCATTAACATGTTTGTGATGAGGTTGATGAATTTCTATATTAGTTTTGACAAAGCGTGGCAGATCTCGATAGAGATATATATATTTTAATTTTCAATAAATATTAATGTGGTTCCAGTTTAAAAAGGTTCAAATCCACCTAAAATATAGATCATAATGATCCCATTAAATGAAAACAGATTAGAACGACTAATAGGATCATTCTGCACTAATCTTAACATATAAAGCCAGCAAAATGACGCAATTGGCTAGCCTGCCTATGCCAATGTGTAATTTTTCAAAGAGTTATTTTGATGCAACAGCTAGTGGCAGCATAGTTTCGGCGCAAAAGCTAAGCTCAGGAAAGTATAGTTATTGAAATATTTTTTGGGCAAAATCTTCTCTTACATTCGATTTATGTACACATGTTCAATATAATTTTCTCCTTTTACTATGGTGGCAGATATTTCTAATAATGAGAATATATATATCTACATTGTCATAGTTTAATTATTGTTAGATTTAAAAATAATAATAAATATAAAAAAAATGTAGCTAAATTCCACAGCAACCTTTAAAAAAAAAAAAGCCCCAATACTATATATATATTCTTTTTCTTTAAAATCCAATATTAATTTTTCAAAATAAAAAATCCAACATTATTAAATTATGATAATGTAGATATCTATTCTCATTATTAATTCCACAATAAAAGGAAAAAAAGCTCCTACATATACTTAAAAATAAACGATGTGAGACAAGTAATCCACCTCTAAAATAGATAGGGGTGCAAAATTACTAGAGCTCGATGGGACATGCTTCTATATGTTTAATTTTTTTTTTTTTTATTACGTAGTAAATGTTAAGTTAAATCTCGTCAAATTAATTATTTTATTTGTTAATTGTTCTGTAATCTATTTTGTATTAAGCGAAGCCACAAGATTCTTCACCCTTAAGTTTGAATTATAACAACCAGTAGTCTAAGAAAGAAAACGGAGAGAGACAAATCGGCCAAATTATTGCTCAAAATTTGATGCAGTACATATATATCTCTAATCACCTAAGGTCTTAACTCTTATTCAACTTTTAAAAGATCCGAAGATCCATAATATTATTATTTTATCTATTTTTATATGGTTTAACACACTTCGTCGTCGGTTCCAAAAAAAAGAAAAAAAAAAAAAACACACTTCGTACCATCTTGTCTAATCTATAAACTCAAATAAATAAATAAAAATTAAAAAAAAAGGTGCCAAACCGTAATTTCATTCATGCTACCGATTAGACAGTCATCATTATTAACAATAGATGTTTCTAATTATCTGATTATTAACAGCTACCAATCGGTTTAAATCATACTTAACAAAAAAACTTAAAATCTTAAATGAGCTCTAATCAGTAGCCCTGTTTTCTAATTCTAAAGGCATACTTTGATCAAAGAAAATGTTTATATAAAGACACTCTTTTTTTTAAAAAAAAAAAAAAACACAGATAGTTGTGTGTTATGTATAAAAAATATTAAATATACTTTTTTTTTTTTTAAATTTTGATTCTTAATAATAATTGTAAGATCACATGTTAAGAAGATACTGTGTATATTATTAATTTATACTCGTTAATGGTAATAGATTTATTTATGGAGATGTGGAAGTCAGTGGTGTCATTAAAGTCATGATGTACCAACTAGCTATGAGTTGTCAATGCGGATAGTCAATTGCACCACTTAACTGACAAATTAACATAATTAAGCATGTGTTGTTATCTTTCAATTTGAATATTGCTTGACAATTAATCAACTAATAACATCTTCATTGTTACATAAGACGTGATGATTTCAAGTGTTATTGTTACATAAGATGTGATGATATCAAATGTTGATTCATATGAAAAGTCGGATATAATATTTATTTTATATTATTTTATAAGTAACTATTTGAAATTATATTTTTAATACAAATATTGTCATAGACAAACAAATGCCTTATTCTCTTCCAATTTATTTGAAATTTATTTAAGTGGATGTAATTTTTTTTAACAAAATGTTAAATAAAAAAAATATATATTCTAAACAAGTCTCTTCCTATTTATTTATTTTTTTAAAATAAAATGTCAATATAAAAGAAGTTTGGAAACCTAAACAGGTATTTTTGGACAAATTAAGTATTTTTACAAACTTTTATTATTTAATATAAAGTATCATTTGATAATAAGTGTGAAAAATAAAATGGATGACAAGAAAAATGTCTCTTAATCTATTGTAAAATAATTAATAGAAACACATTTTAACATCTACCTTAGAACAATTAATTCTAGTCAAGTTCATACACTCTGATCGACCCAAAATTCAATGCAAACAGTTACAATAAATATGCATTTTTAATATTTTTTTTTTTTGGAAACTAATAAATTTTAAAATTTTAAATTATAGCAATTCTTCGACTTAATACAGAACCTTTTTTTGAGCCTATCGCCTTCACACAAACCAAAAATAACAATAACAATACTAATAAAACAGCTCAGCAGCATCAGCATTCAAAAAGGGCAGTTCTATGATGTTTGTCTGAACTCACCAGTCATTTGTTTCTCTCTAGAAACTCAAAGAACAAAAACCTTGTCTATTGATGATCTCCAATGTCTTCCATCATCTTCTTCCCTTCCTGTACTCGCTATTTACCATTCTACCCTTCTCTCGCCTCCTCCATTTCCACTTCAAATCCCAAACTCTCCTCCACTTTCCACTGCCGTCTCTCCCAACTCACCTGCTCCGCTAAGCAAACCACCACCGACGACACTCTGCGTATCGTCTTCGCCGCCGGCGGAACCGGCGGCCACATATATCCGGCTGTGGCGATCGCCGACGAGCTCAAATTCATCAGACCCACCTCCGAACTCCTCTTCATTGGACCCCCAAACAGCATGGAGTCCACCGCCATCCCATCTGCTGGATTCGATTTCGTCTCTGTCCCCGAAACAGTCCGCTTACATCGTCCCCTGTTTTCGCCGAGAAACCTCCTCCTTCCCTTCAACTTGATCAAGTCTCTCATCAAATGCCAACGCGTACTAAAAAGTTTCGACGCGGACGTCGTAGTTGGAACAGGCGGCTACGTCTCGTTTCCGGTTTGCTTAGCTGCTGCTCTGAGAGGGACCAAAGTAGTGATCCAGGAACAGAACTCGGTTCCCGGTATTGCGAACTGGGTTCTGTCTCTTTTTGCAGAGAAGGTGTTTGTTGCATTTAACTCGACGGTTGAGTGTTTCCCGAGAAAGGACAAGTGCGTGGTGTGTGGGAACCCGGTGAGGTTGTCTTTGAGGAGTCTGGAGTCGAAGGCGGCTGCCATGTCGAGTTTTTTTCCGGGGAAGAAGGAGGAGGGGAAGGTGGTGTTGGTTTTGGGAGGGTCATTGGGTGCTAATGCGGTTAATATTGCAATGTTGAATTTGTATTATCCGATGCTGATGAAGAACGACAAGCTGTTTATTATATGGCAGACTGGTGTTGAGGCCTTTGATGAGATGGAGAGTCTTGTTAGGAACCATCCACGTTTGCTTTTGACTCCGTAAGTTACTGTTTTTATTGTTTTTGTATTGATTAGTCAATGAGATGAGGCTCATAGATCGTGTTCTTGTTCAATGTGTCTTAGTGTATATGTAATTGACATGACTATGAAAACATTGAAGGTTCTTGCATTCTATGGATTTGGCATATGCAGCTGCAGACCTCATTGTTTCAAGGGCTGGTGCAATGACTTGTTATGAGATCTTGGCTACTGGCAAACCTGCTATTCTGGTAATTTATGGTTTCCTTGCCTTTTTATTATAATTGGCTCTGATTTGACTATAATGTGTTTAATGTGATCATTTCTAAACGCAGATGCCAACCTATCTTGAAAGATCAAAATGACAAAAAGAAGCATTTATAACTCTTTTAATTACCAATTTGATATAGATAGCTAACTAATTATTACCTTAGTCATTGCAGACACACATTATTAGCACTTAACAAAAAGATATCTTTTGGTGAACTAATTGTTTTTAAATAAAATTATGAAGATAATGGCTTAAAGATATAGGTGAAAATAGTGGAAAATGAAAAATAATTATATCTATGCCCTCATTGACTATGATCCTGAACATGATAAATTAGCTGTAATGCTGCTCCTACGAGTCATTGATGTTGATGATGACCAAATATCGTGTATTACATTTTCTCTTTTATTTTAAGAAGCATTTAAATTGTCACTTATTCACTTCCAGTTCAGTGTGGTATGTATGCCTTCTTTTTTGTATAATATCTCTCGATGTTCGTAACCAATAATGATATCAAGTTAATTAATCAATATCTCTTAATAAGATCACCCTTTCTTCTGCTAAACAAACATTATAATTGTCTGTTCAGCTGCCCATATCTTTATTGTCCATTATTGGTATGGCTGTATTGCTTTTAAAAGAAGATGTTTCTCTTGTTCACTTTGTTAGATACCATCACCAAATGTTGCGGAAGGACATCAATTCAAAAATGCTTCCCTCATGGCAGATGTAGCAGGTTCAAGAGTTATTACTGAAGATGAACTCGATTCTACCACTCTTGGAACTGCTATTTATGAGATACTAGGTACATCAGATATGTTGTTAACTATGGTTATTATTGTTGTGTACTGATACTTTTATATTGTGCTTCAGTCTCATACATTGGATAATATATTTGAAAATAACTTTTAGCTTGTACAAATTCCTAGAAATGATAGTAGATGTGCAGCTTCAGGACTTCTTACATGCAAGAAATATGAAAGGCCAGGGCCCTCCCTGTTATATGACATTATACTTTGATAGAACTGGTATTGGTGTTCCCTGTGAGAGAGGAAATACACAGTGGTTTTAAAAATAAGTAGCAGACGTACGTTGCATTATCATTTGTTTGTTTGGTTCATAGTATATTTTATGCCCACATTTAGAAAAAGTGACAAACAGTATAAGTATATTTTATATCAGATATTTAAGTGCATTATTGACCTATTAATTCAGTGAACTAACTAAAGCTGAAGATTTTCAACATCGTTGCACTATCTGGCATTGATTTTTAATATCATTAGATGACAATCAGTGAAGAGTTGCCATACAGAAGTCTTTTAGTTCTGTGGTTTTTGGATAATTTGATGTGTTGTATGACATGCTGTCACATTTTTCTGGCAAGTCAGTATAGACTTTGCAATGAAAATGAAGCAAAGAGTTGAGGAAGTGGTAAGTTGCTGTAGTTGAAAAAATAGCTCCCTCGGTCACTGAAGCCCTTGCTGTGCAAACCTAAGACGTGTATTTCATTTGCTTTAATTTTTTTTCAATAGGAAACGTAGAGATTTATTGATATGTGCTTTTCATTTGCCTAACTAGTAGCCACTTTTAAACATATTGAATCATTGATACCTCAAATTTTCATCTTATTCCATTTGTTTCATGAAACCTATTCTTTTTGATCTGTTTCAATTTTACTGAGTCATTTTTTCTGTTTTCTCAATTCTCCATTACCTTTTCGTTTTTCATACGTTCCAAACCATCTCTTTCTCCAGAAATGGCGTGCCTAAATTATATGCTCAAAATTGTTAACTTTGATAGTAAGGTCCTCCAACCAATTGATGCAGGCTTAGAATTTCAATCTGAGGCTTAAGAGTTTAAATTAACACATTACCTTTCGTGAGAGCCTATGTTGCTTATTCTTTTTGACTTTAACTTTTTTACTTTGCTTAAATTTTAATTTCACAGTTGTTGAATGAGAGGCAGTTCTTCCTGCAAGTAAAAAATTTCTTGCCAATTTCTCCTGAACTTTATACATTTGGGCATGATGTGTCACGTATTGATGGCGCAATATTTCAGTAAAACTTTTTATGGAACCAATGCATACAAAATTTGGGGTATCGTCTTCATTACTTGCACTTTTCTGAGTTGTGTGCACATATTTTTTGCTCTCTTTTACTGTTTTAGGCAATAATTAGAGTTCTTTTTCTTTTTACTCAAGATAATGCATGTTGGTGGTAGTGACCTTCTATTATTAAATGGAGGCATGATATTTCTCATGCTTAAATTGACTTTTCAAGTTTCAATGCAACAGGGAATGAATATCTAATGGCAGATATGAGTGAGAGGGCTCTGAAAGCTGCAAAGACCAGTGCATCTGCAGAGATTGCACAACACATTCTGTCTCTGGTCGAACCAGCAACTGCGAAGAAGTAGCAACAAAATTGAGTTAGATAGGTAAAATTTTTTCCATTCGACAGTGTGTAAATGGCCTCAGCTAGTTATTGTCTTTTCTTGTCGACTATGTTTCATTCTACGTGTACCAGTGGCATTTTCCGTAAGAGCTCAGGTAAAATGTTCGACAAATTTTGGGGCCATTCTGTTCTGTAAATGCAGTTTAAGAGGCCAAGACACAACAGGGTTTCTTTCTCTTATTTACCTTAGCTTTAGAACAGATGCTTTACAACAAGGAGAGATCTTACGCAATCGTAAAACTCATAAAAGTGGTTTTGATAATAAAGAAAGGAGGTTTTCGTGGAGGGAAATTTCGTTGGATACAGTTGTAGGCATTGAAATTGCTTCCCCTTTTATGTATGGAAATAAGTGGGATCAATTCATTTCGTTTATGTGAATTGTAAATCGTGATCATCTAGTAGGTGTTATCCAAATTCCACTAGTTTCTGGTCATTCTTGGTTTAACTTACGAATCTTTCTCATAAATTTTTCGCCGAAAAGTTTGGTTTGCAGATCTATTAGGGACGTCAATATAATATTGACAAACCTCAAGGTGTTTGTGCTGTTTTCCGCCAATAAATAATAATAATTTTATTTTCTAATGCATGATAAGTAATAACCTAGCATACTTATAAATATAGTCATAAAATGAATCAAATCAAAATAATAATAAATAAATCACGCTTCAGAAGATGTTAAATAATACTGATAATTTAATGTAAAATTAATGAGAAAACAAAATAATAAACAAAAAAAAAAAAATGTTTTATATTTTTTAAACTTTTATTGAATTTGGAATGATCAAATGTATTTGATGAAATTATAGGAATCCAAGTTCATTATAAAATTCCACTTGCTTTACAAGTATCAAGAATACAGGCCAACATATTAACAACAAATGTTTAACTGTTGCCACCGAATAGCGTATGTATCAACATAGTAATATTTGCAAGATACATTATGCTAAAATTGTGATTAATGTATCTTGCTTTACAAGTATCAGTAATTGTGATTAACCCACGAAATGTCATAACAAAATTGATTTTGAGAGGAAAATGAAGATATTTCCATTCAGGACAGTGTTTGATAATAACCAACAATAACTGAATGGAACCCCCACGTGCCCTCGCGTCACAATCACCGTTCATGACTGAAAGTCCACCGTCCGATATTTCCTAGACGGATATATGGCCCCCATAAAAGCAACATTTAAAACGTAACTAAATGAAGCTTTTGTCAATCCAAAAACAGAAGACAAACGTATGAGACTCAAAAAGTGAAAAATGGTTCTTGCTCTTCAATCGAATCTCCGTTACGGCGCCGAATTGCGGTTTAATCGTGTAGTAGGGTGCTCGGAGGCGAGATCCGTCGGGGGGCGTCGGACGCGGGTGTTGGCAAATGGCGAGAAGAAGAAGTGTACGGCGGACGAGCTGCACTACGTGGCGGTTTCGAAGTCCGATTGGCTTCTGGCTCTCTGGCGCTACCTCCCTTCTTCTACGGTGAAAAGGAATCACCCGCTGTTGCTGTTGTCAGGTGTTGGCACTAATGCTATTGGATATGATCTTTCTCCTCAGGTTTTTATCAACATATCTTATTATTGTGTTTTTTTGCTTATATTTCCTATATAGGTCTTAATTCTTTAACTTTTTTTTTTTCCTTATGTGTGAGAGCTTGATTAATTGAAGTCTTATGATGCTCGTTTGTAATATGATGTAGTCTTCGAGTAGCAATATGTTTCTATTTGAAGTGTAATTTCAAGCGACTCTCTTGATATCCTGTTTTCAGTCGTCATTTGCACGATTTATGTGTGGCCAAGGATTTGATACTTGGATTCTTGAAGTTCGAGGTGCTGGGCTCAGCATGCCTGCCCTCAACTCTGCGAAAGCGAAAAGCACAGGGATGGTTTCTAAATATAAGGAATCACAATCAGACTCAAGAATTACTCCTTTATATGAAAGACTTGCAAATGAAGGTTACTCTCTTAGCTTATTTCATACTACCTTATGTGATTTATACGCAATTAACTCAAGTTTTTACTCGAAAGCCTGCTAATATTTATTGCAGCAGGTCAATGGTCAGTTACGCCTCAGCTTTTTGACTTGCAAGAGAGGCTTTCTATTTCCTTTGAAGATTTCCAAAAAGAACTTGACCTTCTTGGGAAGAATGATTGGGACTTCGATCACTACCTCGAAGAGGATGTGCCTGCTGTGGTGAGGTGACATTTCTTCTATGTAATTTCCTGAAGACATAATAATTAATACCTGTCACTCTCTCCGTATTTCGTTTTCATTATATCATCTACTTGTTAATTTATTGTATATGCTTAAATAACAAACATTCTTCGTATATCATCTTAGATGGAGTACATAAGAACTCAGAGCAAAACAAAGGATGGCAAGTTACTTGCTATCGGTCACTCCATGGGGGGTATCTTGCTATATGCTATGCTATCGAGATATGGTAAGATTTTTCATGTCGAAGTTGTTGTTTATTTTGACAGTTGTAGCCTATACTTCTGCATGCTATTGATAAAACTTCTAAATTGAATTTTAAAGTTTGTCTTGTCACTGTTGTTTGTAGTTTCTTTCTTCTGATGTTGTTGTGTAGTTGACAAAACTTTTAGATTTGGTTTTCGAAGTTTACCTTATGAATGGTAGTTTCTTTTTGAACGTATATAGCTCCCGTCTCTTAAGGACCACAGGTTATTTTGGCTTTGACAAACAAACCAACCTGCACGTTAAATTTTTGCCTGTTTCTTTGAGAATAAATCCTTATGAATTATTGCGATATTTATCTGAAACTTAAGTCCTCAAGCTTCATTAGTTAATCAATAGTTATGTAGTTTTGCGGTTGGGGAAAGGTGGTATTGGAGGTATGTATTTGTTGGATGCTTTATTATCAGGTGTTATTAAACGTTTTCTGCTGTGAATTATGATAATGATCCAAGTTTTAAACTAGTAATATTGTTTTAATTTCTATCTGTAAAAGAGAAGGCAAACAAACTCTAATTGTTTATTGTCCTGTATCTATCCATAACTGACTGTAATTCTTTGCCCTTTTGAAGTAGAAGAAATGAGTGATCTTAGGTATACAACTCACATTCATTGTCTTGAAACTGACTCTACAAACCATACGATGGTTTTCTTTTTCATCCAGTATAGCAGATTTCTTGCCTAATTTTCTCTCTCGCTTTCATTTCCTTTTTAATGTTTGGTTCTTAAATTTTATTACTAGGAGCTTGTAAGTGACAATGAAAAAATGCTTTTCCATAATTAACTGCAATGGAATTGGCCTAAGAAATTTGTTTACCATATTTTCATATCAGTAGTATGTAATGAGATCTGGATGTAATAAATTATATTATGTTAGTCTTTAGGTTCATCTTTTAGAATTAAGCCTGTTAACCCAACCTTGATTGCCTTTTGTCAGTTACCATTTAACCAAGCACAGTTTAGGCAAACTCTAATCCCTTACTTTCATGTTGAATTGGAAGGTATTTGAGAATCATATTAAAGATTACCTTTATTAATTGTTACAGCTATGAATCATGTATGTGGTTTCGGCTATGTAGCCAGGTGTTTCAGACTTTCAGTTATGCCAGAAGTTCTGAAAGTCTATTGATAAATATATATTCTCTTTTATGTAGCTATAAAGTGAACTACGTGAGGATTTGGTGTCATGGTGATAGACTAATCCTTGAACAATGATTATTCTCGTGTTCTAAATTAGGTTTTGAAGGAAAGGATTCTGGATTGGCTGCAGTAACTACTTTGGCATCTTCACTGGACTACACTTCTTCAAAATCATCACTCAAATTACTGTTACCTCTGGCAAGTGTTGTGAAACACTAATTTGTTTCAATGCCTTTGTTATGTTTTAATTTTAACTTTAAGTAGCTGGCAAATAAAGAAAACTTCATTGGGATGGGCATGGTGCACCTACCGAAGCCTGTGACACAATGTGGTGTGCCCAACCAGTTATATATATATATGACTAGACATGATTGGGACAGGGGCACGATGCTCATCCCATACAAGTTTTTTTTTCACAAATAAGCATGAAGAAGCTGACATAATGCCATGGTATTGCACTACACAGGCAGACCCTATACAAGCCCTAAATGTTCCAGTAGTCCCAATTGGGGCATTGATTGCTGCAGCTCATCCTTTAGTTACCCGTCCACTATATGTCCTATCTTGGTTAAGTTCACAAATTTCAGCAGAGGACATGATGCATCCAGAGTTATTTGACAAGCTTTGTTTGAACAATTTTTGTGAGTGCATATATTGTTAGTTTGTACAAAATTTTCCAGCATACAGACTGTTAAGATTCATAAACCCAGGCTTAGCAGGAGAAATCTCCTTAAAGACCTCTTTGTATATATGTTGGAGAATTATGTGGATGACATTATGATCAATTGCAGGCACTGTACCCTCTAAGCTTCTCCTGCAGCTAGCAACAGCCTTCCGAGAGGGTGGATTATGTGACAGGAGTGGAACTTTTTTTTACAAGGATCACCTTGGCAAAAGCAAAGTACCTGTGTTAGCACTTGCTGCAGACCAAGATCTAATATGTCCGCCAGAAGCTGTATACGGTATGGTATTAAACATATGATCTAAACATACCCATGAATGGCTGCCGATAGTTAACTGTTATCTCTTGTTTTCTTCTGATTATGCTAATAATGATGGAGCAGAAACAGTGAAGCTCATTCCCGAACATTTGGTCAGATACAAAGTTTTTGGAGAACCCAGGGGTCCACATTATGCCCACTATGATTTAGTAGGAAGTCGATTGGTATGCACAAATCTTGTCCTTTATTTGTTTTTTTTTTTTTTTTCCCATGAGGTTGATACATTATTTATCTAAATCATGAGTACTAGTAATTCTAGGCATTATACCAGTACCTTTTGTGGGTTAAATTTTGAGCATTTAACGCGTAGAATAACATCTTTTCTTTCCCTTCTTTTTTCCTCAATGCAGGCAGTGGATCAAGTATATCCATGTATAATTGAGTTTCTGGCTCATCATGATATGTCTTGACGTTTCTCTCCAGCCTCCACAGTTATCACATTATCAAAATTTATACATAATTATTCCACTCATTTTTTACATAAAAGTATTTACAAGCTGAAAGAAACATGATTGTCCAGAGTAGGAAACTTCGAAATCCTTATCATATGTACACCTACATTGTCTCTCTGTACATGGAAGTATATGAAATAGCATGATTGTCTCTGTGCATAGTTGTATATGAAATAGCACAGGTAAAGTGTGGCAAATACAGAATATTACAGTACAACAAGTTTACTCGTATGTTCTTGACATTGTAATTCTAATAGAATATTGTCTTTTGAATGTTCAACATTGGGATATATTTAGTCTTTAATAATATCCTTCAGGTTGAAACGCATTGCAGGGTTGTCATTAAATAAAACAGAGTTACCAAATTTTGATGTAAGTCTACAATAGTTGCATATTTAGAAATTAGTGATCATTTCAGGCCCGTTATTGTTCATGACGATTGACAAATTAACCGAAATCCTTGGCATTGCCACTCTCCGTACCTGGTAATGAACTTACCAAGTTTCCAAAATCTTCAAAATTTGATCAACATTGGAAAACCACCCTATGATTTGTAATTATATATAGACCCTCTAACGAAGGGAGGGCTTTTGGCCAATGGAGAAACCACAAATGCAAATATGATAACCTGATTTAAGAAAATAAGGGGGAATAAAAAAAGACTGTAACAACTTGCATCCAATTCCAGAATCATAATTTTCAATCAACATTGTACAGCCAACTTGACCAAGACGGCCCATCATTTCAAAGGATAGAGAGGTTGAGGCTGAAGCTTCACACCAAAGAATGAATTCTTGCTTATGTATTGAAAATAAAATCTATACACCAAGTAGTAAGAGTAAAAGCAACCATTTCAATACCACCTTCTCTCGTTGAGATTCAAGAATCCTCGCGTACTAACATCGGGTGACCACTGCAGCCTTGCAAACGGGGCAAGCATTTTTCTGCCCCAGCCATTGTTTTATGCACTGAGTGTGGAAGCTGTGTCCACAATCCAGCTTTCCCATCTCATCATCTGCTTCGTATTCCTCCTGCAGAAACAAACATGTTCAGGCATGTGATGACTCCTAAACCTTAATAAACAAATGAGAAGGATTTAAAGGAAATCGAACCAAAAGCAATGAGGAGACAAATTACGGTATATGACCAACTTACCTGACAAATGGTGCATTTCTTATCTACATGTTTGGATAAATGAGATGCCAGATCATTTTTAATTGAGTTCTTAGTTTTGTTGAGGCATTGGCCTATCTCATCTTCTTTCAGTCCAGTATTCACATAGCCTATTCTGTCACCCAGCTCGAGCAGTTCCTGTTTAAACAATCAATGATTACAAGCATTGCAACATCTATTTACATACATTGCGACTTCAAACACGCCCACAATTAAAAGAAAATTTTGAATTATTAAAAGAAAGGAAAAAAAAAAAAAAAACACCTCATATGTCATGTTATCAACATCAAGTCTCCAGTCTCTAAAATGATCATGAGAATCGAATCTTCCTCCCATCAGCAAACTATTTTGAAGCATCATAATCTGCAACCGCCAAGCACAAACTTTAGGTTAATATTGAATACAATCAACCACGTAGTCATCCATCGCACAAAGGCTTCAGGCTTCTTTTGGTAATACCATACTAGATTGGATTGGAAATCATGAGATAGAATTAGATTAAATTAAATACCTATATAATCCTATTTGGCGCATCAATGGATTTAATATAAGAATATAATAAAATTTAAAATTATATATAGTCTATTTTAACAAAACATAATTGTTTCAAATTTATTTAATACTTATAAATGAATAACTTTTTTTCCCCTTCAGAAAATAACCAAATTTAATTTTAAAAACAAGAAAAAAAAAACATGTAGCCAGTAGACAAAGTGGTTGAAAATATATGTACATCATATGAAAAATAAAAAGTCTCACGTGATTTGTTGAAACCCACCTTCCACCTTCCAGGTGGGTTTCCTTAGTACGGTGCTTGTACTACTTAGGAACAATCTACGGACTCCAACATCCAATATGGTGACTTCACTAGACACTGGTTATAAAATTCAAATACCCCTTTTGCATCCAACAATGTGTTATGTATCCAATACGGTGTTATATTTGACCAACCAAACAAAGCAAAAGGGTGGCAAAAACTGCCAGATTGCTGATACTTACAAGTTACATGCTTATACATTCGTTTTTTCTGTCTTTTGCATTTTTCTTTGCAATTATTACATACCAGCCTTTCAGTTCTTAGACCTAAACTCAATCCTTTTTTTCCCAATTAGTTTAGGTTTTGAATGACTATCATACACAAAATGTACAAGGTGCAGCACCATTAACCAAACATAAGATAAACCACAAAAGATATACAATTATATACTTCAGAAGTCAGAATGCACAAGCAACTCCTAGCCCTAGTTTTTTCTCCTTCAGTTTCCTCTTGCTCACCAACACCTCATAATACAGCTGAAATTTTCGGGAAAAAGTTATACATATTCTATCTTTGTTATTAGCATTACCCCCTCAAACATAAACTAAGGTTCAGCCTCACCCCTGAATACAAAATCAGATACCATCTCAACACAAGATCAAGAATATATAACTGCGTAACCCAAGCTACTCCAAAACTCTCGAAGACTCTTGGCAAAGAAGACCAAACTTTTACACATGAAAGGGCAAATAAATGATCATTTCATCTATCAGAAGTTCATGATTACTCAAGCAATCGACTCATAATAGGCATTTAATAGCCAATCAATCAAATTAATTTAACATTCCACAACATCCATCACACCATCAACATCGATGTATTCAGGACATTGCCCACATGGAACACGCTTTAGTGAGAATTCGAAAATCAGAATCGTGCCATATATTTTTCAGTGTTAAAAGCTCTATACAAGTATTGAACCAATTCACTTTTAAAACAATGCCACAAAAGATAAGATCTTATAATTTCTCTGCATAGTTTACTAGCAAAAATACCTATATTGATTCCGTATATCATGTCTTATCATTAACAACTATTATTGTTCATTAAGTACATGTTACAAATCCAAATTATTCTAACTATTCCTCCTTTAGAATTGGTAACAAGAGATTTGGAAACATAATCCAACAAAAAGACCCCGGAACCTTTTAAAGCCACAAGTAACAGGCAATACATGTTAAAGACCATATAAAACACAAAGCTTGGTAGGTTACTAGCCACTAGATACTACTATCATGTTAAGTCAGATAAAGAACAGTAGACACAAATAGGATCAACAAAAGCACACACCTCAGCAAGGCCATCAGGAGAAGGATGTCGAACATGTCGATAGTATCTACTAGGCCCAAAAACATCCAAGTCTGGACGGGGCGGCGGCGCAAAGGAAAAGTCAGAATCCAGAAAAGATAAGCTCTCGGGGTTCACTGTCCTCCTCGCTAAACAAGAAGAACGCTGCCAAGACACAATTTAAGATCAAGCAACATAAACCAACACTGAAGTGAAAAAAAAAACGCTATTAAGCTCTAGACAGAATCGAATGATATGTTAACACAACATATATAGAAGTATAGAAGAAGATACCTTTTATAAAACAAACAATAATGTAATAATTAGAAGCTCCGTATCGCTAACTACTAGTTTATAGAGGGTCCCACAAGGGGGCTTTTATCCAAGAATGTTGATTTGCGTTAGTAACTACAAAATAGCAGACGTACATGCATTGAAACATATAAATAAATTCAACAAATGACAGTAACCTTTTGGTTTCATCCATGATATATATCACTTGATTAAACTACTAATATCCCCGATAACTAATCTATTAAATGGCACTTATACTAATAAAAAGAAAGATATAACACCACACAACCTTGAATGGAGACGGAAATCTATATCGACTCCATGCAGGGCACATGGGAATGACATGGATAATTAAAACAAATAATGAGAAACAAATTATTAAAATTAAGATTAGAAACTACAAACCCAAGTAAAAAGCATTGGAACCAATACATTAGACTGCATCGATGCATCACAGTCCATGATGACTTCATTAACATACATATAAATCCATCAACACAATAACAAATCTAGGTTCAACATGAATAATGATCAAAACCCAGATCAAGCATCAAACTAAAAAGTCCAAGACAAAAAACAACACACATACAAAAAAAGAAACAATAATAATAATAATAAATAAATAAATAAAAATTTTCTCCACCAAGCAGATAAATTTCCAAAGAAAATCAACAACAAATCCAAAACAAATTTAAATAAAACCAAACAACAACAAAAACACTACTAAAATATTAAAAAGCTTTTTTAAAAAAAAAAAAATTACCTCTCTCTCTCTATCTCTCTGGTTGAGTTTGTCTCCATCAATTTTGCCTCTACCAGACGCATTTCTTCTGGACACCACACAATCCACGGACCCAACAACCGCATCCGCCGACAACCCAATTCCAGGCCCACACCAGACGTCCTGAACAACCATACAGTTACCGGGGTTCCCAGTGCCGGTACCGTTACCGCTACTAGTCCCTTCACCGGTGGTGGTGGTGGTGATAGCGGTGTTGTTCTTCTGCTTCTTCTTCTTCTTGACCTTCTTGCCGTCCCAGTCAGCAGAGGTACGTATGACGGCGGGCAGGGAGACCTGCTGGGAGGAGGCGGCGGTGCAGCCCAAGCCCCGGAAGGTGTTGTTGAGCTTCTTCTTGGGGGTGGAGTTGGAGGTGGGGTTGAAGAGAGATGCAATGGTGGATTTGGAGCGGGTGGATTGGTTTATAGATGGGAAAGTGGTTGGATCTGTTTCTGGGTTAGTTTCGTTTCTGGGCCTTCTCACTCTGATGTGCTCTGCCATTGTTGTTGCTGTTGAAGATGAAGCTGATAATGAATTCTCTCCAAGAAATGGCATTGTTAGAGAGAGACAATCAATTATCAATTAATAAAACTGAATTCTTCTGAGCACTTCATATTTTGTATTGTTTTTTTTTTTTTCTTTTTTCTTTTTTTTTGTTAGGTGAGAAATGACTCAATGTGTTCCGGGTTTTCTCTTTTTTTACTTAGTCCTTTAAAAAATTATAAATAATAATAATAATTTTTATAATAAAAAATATGTTTTTTACACGAAACAAAATAACCAACCAACTCAGAGTGAAATTTTGTTAGAATATTAACATTTTACATATAAGAGAATTTTCAAGATCTATTAAAATTAGATAATGATTATATGGTTTAAATGACTACTTTCATAATCAAGAAATAATTTTTTTTGCTAAGATGAGACTCACACTTATACCTAAAGATCGAATAATGATAGCACGGTCTAAATAAATACTTCTACAATCGAGAGATGGTTACCTTTTCGAGAGAAAACTCATACTAATACCCAGTATTCTAAAACTCGCTACTCGCGACTCGATCGACAAGACAGTGAGCTACAAGTACTAGGTAACTCGAAGAGTACTCGGTTTGACCATCGGTCAACGATCAAACCGTTGACCCATGGTCAAATCAGGTCAAATTTGTAAGAAATAAAATTTAAAAATTTTCTATAAGATTAAAATATAATCATATGATCATAAAATCCATTAAATCTATCTCATGCAATCTTCAAAATCACTTTTAACACAATTACGCAATTACAACTTTAAAAATTTCGACAATATAGTTACTCTTTTTCAACAATTCTACTTGAAATATACAAAAATAACAACACTTCAAAAATCTATTATATCTAAACTACTTAAAATTTCTCATCCTTCTTTCATTCTCAAACACAAGTACACAACCAATAAGATGAATTGAAACATATAGCACAAGAATTTAAATCCCCATGTAACAAATGTATAAAACCCTAAATAAATATAGTTTGTATAATCTATTAATCAGTCAATTTTCAATCATCAATTCATCATTTGGCCCTAAACAAATATATATGAAAAACATAAAAGAGTGGTGAAACTTGAAAACAAAAAAAAAAAAAATGAAAAAAAAAAAGTTGAGTCCGAGTTTGGCCAAGTCAGCCCGACTTGGATCGATTTACACAGACCAAAACGACGTTATTTTGGCAAAAAAGAATTTGGAAAAAAAAAAAACTAAATCTGAGTTATGTCGAGCTGGGTCGAGTCTACCCGAGTTGGACCGAGTAGCCCCCAATCGGTTCGAGTTAGATCGATTTTGTATAGAAACCGAGTTTAACCATCAATTTGGAGGATCTCGGATCGAAAACTGATCGAGTGGCAATTTCTCGATGAGAAATCGACCAACTCATTCGAGTTTTTAAACAATGTTAATACCTCATCTTTTAATAAAATAAGGATGAAATTTAAATGTCGGATCTTTCAGGGTCAACGGAGTTATTCAAATAAAAGTGAATTTGATTGTATATGAACGGAAATATGTATAAGTTTTTGGTTTTTATTTAGGGTATAATTATTTTTCCCAATTTGAGAGTTTTTTGTTTACTTTATACTTATTTTTGTTTAGTTATAATTATTGTAGGAGACAGGGGCTTTGAAGGCTTTGGAGCTTTGGAATATGTAAAATGACTTTTACTTTTTGATTTGTTTACACTGCTTTTGGAAGATAAGTTTTGATGCCTTGTGCCTTTTTCTATCCAAACAAAAGAGAAAAAAAGAGTTCATATTTTAATTTTTTTTTCTCTCTCCTTTGTCTCTTTAGTGTAATATAATATTCAAATTGTTATAATTTATTTTGAGAATCATAGACAACATTCATGGTAAAGGAACACTTTTTAATGGTGTTGAGAAGTATTATTTAATTTATAGAATGTTTATGCTGTTATTTGTCATCAAAATGGGCAAAGTTTGTGAATATATATATTAATTGAGTTTTACATTTTTGTCTGATCTTGTGATATGAATTTTTTGTTATTTAGCTTTATATTATGGACCATCTGAGAAATCAAATCGTATGATTTAGATCTATATGAAAAACCTGTGAACCGAATTTCCGTGTCAAAGACAAAAAATTTATTTAGAAAATACATGGTTGATTTGTGTTAACAAGTAACAACTGTGCTCAGACACAAATTGATAGGATGCTAATAAATTAGGTAAAGTAGAAGAAAAAAAAAAGACGTATTTGTGGGTGCAATTGAAACTTGAAAGGTCCCACAGAGAAATCAAAAGGCCAAAAATCAACCATTGCATTGAAATTACAAGCATCTCAATTAAACAAAGCATGAGGACAAATAAATAGTTGCAATCATGTGGGGACAAACAGTAAACTTTAATGTTGACTCAAGGGGGATGTCTTGAATTTAAAGCATTCATTTGTGGGACCTTTGATGACTCATTTTTGTTCTATTTGTGCTCTCTAACTATCATTTCTGCTTTTCTAAAATTTCTTTTGTTTATTCAATCTTTTATCATTACTAATCCTTTGTTTTTCAACGGATTTTGCTACCTTCTGTATTTAAGAAAAATTAAAATTTTTATATCTACTTTTTTTAAAATACCAAAAGATATATGTTAATATATCGAAAGAGTAAAACAATTCGTCTGTTGATAGCTGGCGTTGTTAGCATAAATGTCAGCTGCCCTTCGCCAAAGGTAAGACCAAACACAAGAGAAAGTAAAAAAATAATATGTTCTCTTATTTTATATGTGTTACCCTCGTCCTCGTATAGATCTCTTTTTCACTTTCATGTGGGTAAATCTCTTCCATATAGGAACAGCATTCCAAGCACCATCAGTATTTCTATCTCGATAGATCCCGATAGTCCTCTATACCAATATCAGTCCTTAAAATAATAATAATAATAAAGAGTAAAATAAATGTTTGTTTACAATTTTTGTACATATAATATGTATCCTAAATACACATAGTGAAGTAGGATCAACCTTTTTATGTACAATTTTTGTACATAAAATATTAAATATCATGATCTCAACATATGAATTATGAGGGATTTATCATTAATTCACCTTAACTTTAATCAACTTCTTATTAATATATACAAGAAAAAATAAATAAGATTTTATTGGAGAAGATCTTGATAAAATTTGATAGTGTAAAGAAGATGCAGACCCATTTTAAGGAAATTTTTGATAGATTTAAGAAATTAATGAAAAGGCTTTTACACAAAATCAATTGAAATTGTATGTATTTAAGCAAACTAAAATCAATGCATCCTAATATAAAATTACAGATTCTTTTTTTCTTTTTACGCTTATTCTCTAAAGACACATCATATTAAATAATAAAATTTTTAAAGATACTTATTTTGTTACAAAATAATCTTTGATCCTTTCATGCTTATTTTCAACAAACATATTATTTTAAAAGAATATATTGGAAATGGAATACTTTTAATTTCAATTCATAACGCACTACATTTTCTTAAAACAAAAATTAAACCCATTTTAAAAAGTTTTATTTTATTATAAAATAAAACTAATTAAAAACTAACTTTTAAGATATTGTATTTTTTTTGAGTGGCATAGTACCTTTCACTATGACTTTATAATCAAATAGACCATCAAAAAAATGTTAATAAAGGATCAAAATTTTATGATTTTGGGTTTATAAAATATTAAAGAGATGATGAGGAGATAAGGTATTATGTACTTCAAATAATGATGTGTAAGTGTTTTTATTTTTTATTTTTTTTTGTGTAATAATTATAATTAAGGATAAATTTAACATTAACAAAATATATATATATATTAAATTGAGGTGTGAATAGATATTTAATGGCTTGCCAATATCATTATTCGAAATTAAAAATTACAACTCTATGCAAATTACAAATGCAGCCAATAATAGTTGAAAGTTTTAAAATGTTAAAAATAAAATTATTTATTTTTCATAAAAGTATTTAATAGCATTTTAGGATTAAAAATTCATACTACCTTGTCACTATAGTTAATGACAGTTTGAACCTATCACCCTTCTTGCCGAATGAAGATTACTTGAATTAAATTGTAGTCTGAAAAGCAAACAAATTAAATAAAATAAAAACAAAAACAAAATAATAAAGATTTGAAAATAAGACAATTATATTTCTAAAAGAACAAAAATATTCGGCCAAAATGACAATTTATTTTACATTATCTTTTCTAATTATTTACTGTCCTTTTGTAAATAATGCAACAATTCAAAGTTTATAAAACTCGCACACAAGAAAAATATAAAACAAAAGTTTGTTTATTAAAAAAAAAAAAATCCGTGTCTGTTTCTTTTAGACATTAGTGCAAATGTTAATAGAATATTCTGAACCCAAATACCAAATTATTTTCATAAATTAAATCCAAAAATAATAAAATTTGTACATTTAAATTATAAGAAAAATTTTATCCATATTTTAATATCCTAAGAAAACAAAATTTGTTTTCACACAAAAATGAAAATATGTTTATTGCAATCAGATGTTAGTCATAAGTTAATAGAACAATGACAAACTTAAATCTGAAAAAAAAAAAAAAAATTATATTACGTATTAAAAATTTATACACATTTTAATATATTAAGAAATAATTTTTTTTTCCATTATGTTTAAAATGAACACAATTTATAATTTTTTTACTAGAAAGATAAATACAGCAGGAAAGTTCTTTCATTCTTTGTAGAGAAATGAAGTTTTTATTAAAAAAAAAAAGGAAATTGAGGCATAGTTTAGAATGGTTAAATTAGTAAATACACACAAGTCACAAGTTGAATATAAGATTTCTCACATGAGAACCGTGGTACTCAATTAGTAAACCAATTTTGTTTCTTGTGACTAAAGTCATCAAACTCTATAGTAATCTTTTTTCAACTCTCTTATAATTGATTAAAAAACTGTTTGACTATTTATTTTATAAATGCATTATATGTGTAATAAATTATTCTATCACGTAAGCATGCACACATCCATATATATATATATATATATATATATATCTCTTGTTCAATACTTTATAGGAAGTGACTGTCGCATGTATTTTGCTTGATGATTCAATCGATCAAATTGAAATTTAATAATGAAGTGATGTGATCAAATTGAAATTTAATAATGAAGTGATGTGTTATACATAGACAAAATATATTTAGCAAAACTATCCAAATCATGATTGAGACATTCTCAACTAGTCATCCCACCATATCGAAAGTATCAAATGGACCAAATCGACCTTTGTTTAACCTAATTGGTTTATGTTCAGTTGGGTATATTATGTTCAAAGTGCGTCTAACCTAATTTCCATTATACGTATTTGATACGATTTAATTTAAAGGTTTACATTTGAGGTGCATCAAATATATTATGTTGACATCTAACTGATGACGTGACGCTAGCTCTCAGCCAAATTAAAACTTAAAATCATGAAAGTGAATATCTTATTTTAAGGAATTTAAGGAACGAGTACTTTGATTTTTATTTTTTAAATATAAATATCGAGTTATTTTATCTTTTTCATAAATCTTTGACACATATTATCTTTTAGAATACGTGGTTATAAATCTCCTCATTTATACTTTAATTTCCATCAAGTGCGTAGTGAATGAGGTTCAATCCCCATCAACCGTATACTACAAACTTGTATAAATAATATTCTTTTATTGTGAAAATAGTTGTCTATGAGTATATATAGTTGAACAACTTAGGTAATAATAGATTTTGTTAGTTCATTTATTATGAAAGTGGTTGTCTACGAAAATATATAATCAAGTCGTTTAAATGGTGATTGATCGATCTATACTGTCAAGCAGCTTAGATAATGATAGACTTTGATAATTTCCTTATTATGAGAGCAGTTGTATGTGGGAATATATAGTCGAGTCCTTAGGTGGTGATCAACCACAATAGGGAATGTATAGATCATTTTTGTGAGAGGAGTTAGACCTTGCTAGTTCCTTTATTGTGTAGGTTTTTTTTACTTTGTTGTGAGTATAATCATCAATAGAAATATACAGTCGAGCAACTTAGATAATGATAGACTTTAATAGTTCATTTATTATAAGAGTAATTATCTATGAAAAATATATAGCCCAGCCAATTAAATGGGTACCGGTTTTAGTAGGTCTCTTTAAGTGTCAATTTTTTTTTATTAAAAGAAAGGGAGTCCATTATAGTTCCTAAAACAGCATTCCGATTAAATGAAGAATCGGTTACCAAACCATTAAGGAGAATAATAATACAAAAGTGACCAATAGAATGCATCCAATTAAGAACAATGATCATTAAGAGACATGACCGGTGAGTAATCAAGCAGATAACAAAATGATAGCAACAAAAAATATAATTTATTATATGAATTCTCTTCATTGTGAAAGATGTATGCGACAAATATCTTATTGTTCCTTTCATTAATAAAGTGACAAGGATTTTGGGGGTCACTGGAGGACGATAATTAATTTATTAATTATTACTAGGTTTGGTATTTGCCAAGCAGGACCTTTTCCTGGATTTTTTTTTTTTTAATATATATATCTGACTTTCCTCTTAATGTGAATTATTAAGAAGGTAGTGGATAAGGACTTTGAAATTAATTAATTGAAAGTTTGCTCAAATGTTTTGATCATTAATTAGGTGGGTGATTAGGAAGACAATGAGATTATGCACTGCGTTTGTGCATAGGATACAGTCTGTCAAATTTAACTATCTTCCTATATAAAAGAATTTTTCAATATATAATAGAGATCTGAGTCATTTTAATATGATTCTTAATAAAGATAATGTGTCTAATGATTCAAAAATATGATTACAAATAAACTCAAATTTATTGCTACAACCTACCAATGTATGATTTTTTATATTTTGAAAGGCAAAATTTAAGTATTCTATTAAATTTTCGAATCTCAATTTTCTAAAAAATAACCTAATTATATAGTAAAATTAGAATTTTTGTAATTATTTAATCTTCATTCAAGTTTGAGAAGAAAAACATTACCTTTTATTTACAACAATAATTTCACTACATAATCATTTTGTAAATATACTTTTTTTTTTTATTACATTACACAAGTGTAATTGATTCAAAGAACAATCGAGACCAAACAAAATCTGACATTAGTGACGCAGTTAAGGAAGTGACTTTCATATGAGAGAGAACAACCCATACATAAATGGGTGAGCAACTTACACATTGATGAGGAAAATTAGTCTCTTTTTATAACAACGGGGTGTCGAAGAAATGACCACCCAATTGATCATACCGGGCTAGCAGTGATTATCACTATGTTGCCGGCCACTTACCATTTTGTAAACACACTTTCTTACATATATTTATAGTTTTTTTTTTTTTTTTAATTAAATAAGGATGTTCACACCTTTCTTGGTTTTGATGTCGAATATCTTGTAATTAAAAAGAAAGAAAAAAAGAAAGGAAAAAAAAAAAAAAAAAAACCCTGTTTAAGGACAGCGTACAGTCACTGCGAGATTACATATATACACGCTCTCAATTCATTAACTTTATGGGATGTTAGCAAAGACGTCGATCCAGCATGCCCATGTGTAAAATTGACCCCTCTTTGATGTAAGTTGTAACCATGTTCCGGAATTCTTAATATACCTCTAATTAATACATAATCAAAGTATTGAAGAAAAATATATAAAAATTATAAAATAATTTGGTTTGTAAAATGAACTGAATGTAATTATGGCATGAATTAATACTTGAAAAAAAAAAAAAAATTGGATGAAAAAAAAATGTTATCAATGTCAGAAAAATTTTCAGTTCAACCAAACCCAACCCAACGTACACTTTGGCTCAATCTAACCCAAAGTACAAATTTCATGGGGTGAAGTTAACTCAATGCACATGTGTATCGAGTCAGGGCAACTAGATACACATGTTTTTCAAAATGTTTTGCACAACGCTTGTGTTTTGGTCATATTTTGTGTTATATTTATTGGTTTAATGCGACACTTAATTTTTTTTTTTCGAAACTTAATACTACACTTAATTGGTTAGAAAGGGAATTCAGAACTCAACAATCTATTATCTCACAAATAAATTTAGGAATCATCATAAAGATTGACTTTTCTACCACAATATTTTCACATTGGTCTCTAAAGTTGATAATGAATATGTTGGATTTAGAAAATTGCTGTGAGATACAAAATTATAGAGCTATGAATCTTCTTTCAAATGAATCAATTATTGTAGCAATCCAATAAGTGTAATGCAAGATATAACCAAAATACGAATGTTGTGAAAAAAAATTTTGAAAATTGTTTGTACATCAGGTTGGCCTGACCTGCTGCACAAACATTTTTTTTTTTTTCCAATTTTTCTGATAACGGTAGC
Organism: Dimocarpus longan; assembly: GCA_022984855.1. Taxonomy (NCBI): domain Eukaryota; kingdom Viridiplantae; phylum Streptophyta; class Magnoliopsida; order Sapindales; family Sapindaceae; genus Dimocarpus; species Dimocarpus longan. Next base: position 16,998,994 of record CM041024.1, read on the forward strand.
ACTTTTATCCTCATCAAGTAATTGATTTTTTCTTTTTTTTTTTCAAATAAATATCAACTCATGTGAATGTATTCAATTCATTTTAAGTCAAACTAACTTAGTTTATAATATATATAAATATTTAATATTTTGGTTATATATTAATTAAGAATATTTTAGAAATTTTAGTGTATCTTTGCAACTTATTTCATAAAAGGTAATTTTGCTAATGGTTATGTTGAATAGGGTAATTTTGCTACAATGCATAACTTTTTTAATCATTCAACTAAATTAAATCTATTAATATACAATAAATATTATAAATTTAGGTTAAAACTATAAATTAATATAATTTATCCAGTAAAAAACTTTTATCTAGTAAGAAGCACGTATATTTAAAGAAAAATTATAACAATTAAAAGAGAAAACATAATCTAGTAATTTTTTTTTTTAAATAAATTATCATTTTGTTAGGTTCAAGTTGAACACTAATATTTTTTTTTTCCAAAATTTTATAAGAATAACTGTTTTTTGATAAAAAAAAATGTTTGATAAAAATATGTAATCTCAAAAAAATATTACTTTTCAACTTGGGTCTCAAAAAAGGGTTATTTCTGTAATTTTATCTTAAAAACATTATAAATATTTATTTATAATTCAAGTTTCCATTACTATTTTACTTATTTTTGCGATAGGAAATTGAATTTTATCAAAAGAATTTATTACTATGTGTAGAGTTTTCCCTAGGATGGGTGTAGGTTGGAGCCACGAACACCTTGAAAGAAGTTCATTATGACCTATGCCGTGATAGTTTTGTTTTTATTTTGTGAAAAATATAAAAAATATTGACGTAAGAATACTAAAATTCGTTTTTAATCGTATTTTTAAAAATATTTATTTTCAATCCCTCAAGACAAATTAATTATATCATTTATTCACTTTATCCAAATTATCACTGCTTACTTTGTTTTTCTTTCTCTATTGCTTATGACATGAGATATTTGACTTTATTTATCGATTGTTTGAATTTTATTAAGATTTATTTTCAACCTTCCGAGTGTAGAACCTTTCCAAGAAAATTAGCAAGTGATAGCTGGCGCCTAAACCAACGACGCTAACTGTCAACTATATTAGTACAGGTTATAGCCACGCACACCTTGAAAGAAGTTTATTATGACCTAACAGCATAAACAAAATCTCACTTGTACATTGTTAATTATTATCATTTTTGTCCTCTAGACTATATTTGGTACATAAGATTTGAGATGAATTTGAGATTCAAAATATCTCAAATTTTTAAATCATATCTTTTTAGTTGCTAACTTGGGAATGAAATCTTAATCTCATTTTCATTTCAACCTCATTCTCTGGGAATGTTGAATTTCAAGCTCCACCATGAGATTCAATGAGAATGAATTTTTCTCTTTCTCCTCATTAATTATTTATTTTAGCAATCCCATTTATTTCTCTTGTGCTTTGTGAAAATAAATTTATTATATGCAAATAAAAATTTGGAAATAATGTTATTATTTAAATATGAGTTATTCCAAAATTAATATTTATATATTCATAGTTTAAAATAATATAATTCTAATAAAAATCAATATAACTTTTTAGAAAAATGATTTATAGGATTTATTTTATTTAAAACATTATTAACTTTATGTATAATATAAGTTAGGTTATATAATAATATATTTAAATTAATTTTATTTCAATCCAAAATCCAATCTACATTTTAATATTTGAAATTAATCTTTGTATTTAAATTAATAAACTATTTTTCCTTTTTTTTTTTCAAATTTTTATAAAATTAATTTTTATATTAATTTTAAGTGTATAATAAATTATTTAAATTAATTTTATTTCAATTCAATCCTAACCTACATCATACATAATATGACATATTTTTAATTTAATTTTAAGTTTTATCAAATATAAGATACTGATTTTCTATTTTAATTCAATCTATTTCAATTTCGTGTGTCAAATGGAGTCTTACTTCTTTCCACATTTTATATTGTATAATACGTGGAAAGTTGTAAGAGTAGAAGTTGAAAGGGGAGATTGAAATGATAATAATTAACGAAGCACTTTTTTCCTCTTTTTTACGTTACAACATTTTAATCAACAGAGTACTTGTTTTTTTTTTTTTTTTTTTTAAAGAATGATAAAGTACAAGTGAGATTTTGTTTATGTGCACCTGGCTACGAGAACCGTCTTCTGTAATCGAAATACAGAGAAACTAAGATGACTGACTCTCACTGCTCACTTCTTGGATCTTACTTAGTCAAGACCTTCCTCTTATCTCTGTTTCCTTTCCAAAAAAACAATTCAAGAACCAAGTAAAAGCTTATAAAGTAGAGCATGGTTATAATCGACTTCTTTCAAGGTGTACGGGCTCTAACCTACACCAATTCTCGGCAGCCAATATTACCAGGAAAGTGAAAAAATAAATAAATAAAAAAAAACAAAGCTGTCACCACACGTTGCAATGCTCGTATATAAATGACCAGGGCAATATACCTTAACAATCTATAAGATCCCTTATGTTATCAAGCACAATCAATTTATTTATTTTGGTACAGACGATCTAGTTATTCGGCAGCACAACCTGAGTACTTAAACCTAATGTTAAAGATGTTTAAATAAAAATTTACTATATTTATTTTTAATATATTAATATATATTAAATCATCAATCTGTCATACATAAGTTTTAATTATTGGATACAGTTGTGATGATAAAACAAAATTTAAAAAGTAAATAAACATACGATCATGTCCCATGGGTCCAACATATTATATAAATATAATACCTTTTCCCTAGTCAAAATAAGTATTTTTTGCTACTATTCAATATGGTTGGTTAATTAAAAGGGTTTCATTCAATATGATAATGTTTTGAATTATAAAATAAAAAAAAAAAAAAACCAAGAATTTTTTACTGTGAAGGATCAACAAGGAAATTACTAGTTGGGTGCATTGCGTTGGTGGAGACAACACTTCTTTGCCCTTGTTTGCATAGCATACGGTCAAGGGTTCGACTCGGTGCTTTGCCACCATTTGCGTGGCGATTTTCCCTTTTCCTTGTAGGTGTCTTCTAGTGGGAGTATTCCTCCCACTTTTAAGAGTTTCAGTGTTGGATCGTGTCTCCGTAGGCCTATTTTAAAGAGCTCGAATTGTGTTATGTACTTATAATGTGCATGTAACGTATTAGAAAAAAAAATTACTTAATAAACTTACCGGAAGCAAACGTAACACTGAAAAAGACCTGAGTCCATTTTTTGGGACATGCGTGTAATCTAACAGGGAAAAGGCAAGGAATCTGATTTATTTGTTTTATTTGGTGTATAAAGCAAAGCTGTCTCCTGCTCCACTTTGACATTTTTCTTTCTTTGCTTCCACTCATCTACATTACATTTACACCGAGTTTTGTGTTAATTTTAATTAAGAAATTAATTTTAACTCCAAAATAATAAAGTCTTAACCCCTTTAGAAGTCAGATTTATTCTGGAAAATAGTTGGCTACTACCACAGGCGAAGCTAGATGCCTTTAATTGTAGGTTCAATTTAAAGTTACTTTTAAATTTAAGATCAACTCTATAATACAAAATAATTTAAAACAAACTTTAAATATATTTTACTTATATTCAAATAAAAATTGAATCTGACACTAGAGGGGCCAAGGTCCCTCCATTTATGATTGTGGGTTTCCCACTGGCCATTGCTCATCTTTATTACTTTCCCAACCATGACCTAAACATGCCATGAAATAGGACATATCCACTTATAATAATCTTTAAATGATTTGCGTATTTTTCTTTCATATTCATAACAGAGATGTAGTCTCTATTATCCGTATTTGTAAGCATATGTGATGAGAGTTTATAACTAAACATAAACAAAGATAAAATAATAAACCAGATAAATTACATATATTAATATAATTAGAAATCTCCTAAATTGTTTTCAATTACTTTGTTAAATGATGATAGATTGATAGTGTATCTCATAGAAAATTTTGATAGTTAAATAACATAATAGTTTAAAATAGGCCTCATTAATATATATATATATATTTCAAAAGGTTAAAGAAGTTGAAGATATGATAGATGAAATAAATATGTGTAGACAGTATTTGTTTTATTTTAGTTAATATAGTTGCCTTTATTATATATTAATTTTGTCTAAGGATTTTAATGTAATTAAAATTTTAATTAAAAAAAAAGTGTCTGGCTCATGTTTATCGGTGACAATATCAACAACTATCGCGTGCAATCATATAATTTTTAATATTCTTGGATGACCTAAGTTATGCAAACAATTGTTCAAATACAAAATCAAATTGTTTTGGTTAAGTCATTGGCTCAATTATCTAGATCATGAGATCAATCGTTCATACCTATAGTTAAAAAGAAAAAAAGCGAACCATCCATACATCTTAATTTCCATTTAATAAATAAAATCAACTGATTTTATATGATGTTTATAACAAATAAATTTAGTTTTTGTGATCAAGGACTTTTTCAATGTCCCCTGAATGAACCTAGTATATATTTTTTGGCTTCTATTCTTAGAACTATATAATCTAGAGACCAAAGTGTGACATTTTTATAATAAATCAGGTAATCTTTGGTCTCCAAGATGGATGAATTAATCATGGTCTTTAATGTACTTGGACAGACAAAAGCTTACAAAATCCTTTTTCTTGCCATAATAAGCTCTAAATTAAAAGTTCAATTTTGTCTCAAAAGGGCATTATAATAAAGGCCACAACTTTGTATCTCCATAATACCTGCTACACATTTCATATTTGTTTATAATTTTTTATTTTGTTTTGGGTCCCAATAAAAAAACTTTGATTTGCATCCACGAAACAAGGTGACTGTCGCTTTAGAAATCCTAAAATCAGCCGCCACCAATCTAAAAATATTGACCCAATGAAGGCCATCACTATCAAACATTAGAGTTGGAGGGCCCATCTGGCCATCACCAGTTTGGAATTTCAAAATTTCCCTTTCTTTTCAAAATGTCAAAAACTTTCCCTTTCTTTGAAAACAAGAACTGGTTTCCTAACCAAATCCCCTCGTGATGCAAATGAATGTGCACATCCCATTTACTTCAATGATGGGACTCATTCTTTGAAAACTTAATTTTATAAGTTTTGTACAGGTAATTTTATTTTTATCTTTTATTTGTGAAAATAGATAATCAAATCATGTAAATAGTTATTGATTTTGTTAAATTTCAATTTTATATCTAATCTCGAACTTATTCAGCATCAGTCTTTGCAAAAAAAAATAAAGGTAGTAGTTTCCCAAGGTTTTGATATGGTAATTGGAGTTTTGCGAATCACAGGATTATTGCACTTATTTTGGCTTTTCACATTTGTAAGATACCCTGATAATGTTTAGTGAATTAGTGGACCGATACAACATTATTGATAGTCAGGTTGACACAATCAGAGTACGGATATAGTTAAGTTGGCCCAGAGATTACAGCAAAATTCAACAACGAAAAGAACAAGGAAATGTGATTCGAGCTGATAGGCCTTAAACTGTACCCAAATGAGGACCCCATGAACCTGTACTGAGCTGCAAACATCGGATTTCAATAACTGGCCTCATCTATTTACTCTCTGGGTCTTATCATCTTAAATTGTTTTCTCATGTTATTTGCATTTACAATTTTTAAGAAGAGTAAATTACCTCATACCCTTTGATTTTTGATAGACGGACACAACATTTGCACCTATTTATAGTGTCATTCTCTTATTTAACAACATAAATTTCTTTGATTGATAACTTTAACTTTAAAAGGTAATATGGTTATTATTTTTTTTTTTTTAAGTTTTTTTGAAAATATATTATTTAATAGATTGTTTGGATCTCCGGACGGTGGAGATCCATTTAAAATAATTTAAAATTTAAAACTTATAAAATAAATTAAAAATTAAATAATTTTGAAATTTAAAAATAATTAAAGAATAATTTTAAATATAAAAAATAGTTTTTTGAGATGCATATGAACATTCCATTTCAAAGATGGCTTAAGATCAATTTTGAAAAAACCAAAAAATTTAAAAACAAAAGTTTAAAAAAAAAAAATGAAGGGTGGAGGAGGCCTCATGTCCAATTTGGACTGAGATCTGCACCCACTAAAAGATCTCTACCTTCATCATAGTGATGAATTTTGTGTCCATAGCATCATCATTACTTAGACCTAAAGCCAATAATGGATATATTCATCAAACCCAAATAATCTTCATCAAAGCTAATAGTAAAAACCAAACCTAGATGATTTAAAAAGAAAAAGGAAACGGGTTTGAACCTAGATGAAGATATGAGTTCAAACCTCGATCTCTAATATCTAAGTGAACCTAGATGTTAACATCTAGTTTCGAACCCATATGAGGATGGTCACATCATTATCTCTCTATCGTTGGTCAATGGCAGCAATAGAAGCTCCACCATCTCAACATTTGTGAATACCATGTCCTTCTCTCTCCCTTCTTTACTTACACTTTATTTGTGTTTATTCACTATTTTTGAAAGACATGGGTGTGGTGGTGATTTTGATCGTAAATGGATGAGTACGGTGATTTTGATCTTGATTTTGAAAGACATGGGTATGGTAGTGGTGATTAAGAGACATGGGTGTAAAGATGACAGGTCTAATAGTTCGATTTTGGATAAATGATTTCATCATCTAGATGATAAAGATCTAATCTGGATCATACGGACGTTGTGGAGATTGGATCTCCATATTAACTTTTTTTATTTGTTTTAATCTTGACTTTTTTTTTCCTTTTATATTTCTATTTTTTTTTTCTAATATGATCTCTACCATCCATTTTTTGAGATGGATGGTATAGATCCATTTTTGAAAATTTGATATTTTTTAATTATTTTTTAAAAATTGATCTCAATCGTCCATTTTTGAGACAAACGGTAGGGATTTTTATGTTTTTTTTAGATTTTTTTTTAATTATATGGTGGAAATAGATTGAGGGTATTTTTATATTTTTACCAAATTTTGACAATTAACCATAACTACTAACATTTAAACCTGTTCCTATTGTTAGCATAAGAGACGATATTGTAAATAAGTGTAGACATTGCCTCTGCCTATCAAAAATCAAAAGTTGTGAGGGTACGAGGTAATTTACTCTTTTTTGGAACTTACAATTGTCTAATATACCATTATATTTTTTCTTAAAGAAACATATCATTTATGGTAAAGTTTTTGTGAAAAGGTAGTTGGTTGTTGGTTTCGTTGGTTTTAACACCCCAGCTCTATGCCATGAGAGACATGATTCCCCACCCCACCCCACCCCACCCCACCAATTTGTATGGGCAGAACCCCTATCTCGTGCAGGCCAATCTTTTCTGTATGGGAGCTACTCTCTGGATTGTGCAATCAGTGTCTTATCCTGATAAATTCTGGTTGTATTCCGAGTTAGTCTTAATAATAATAATAATAATAATAATAATAATAATAATAAGTATTTGTGAAAACAAAATTGATTATATGTTCTCTTGATTCTCTATAATATCATTTTTTTTTTCATATGTATATTTTCAAGCATCAGTTGTTCTTTCCATATTATGGTCATTCATTATTTAACTTTGCTGCATTTTGTAGTCTTTTTTTTTTTTTTTTTTTTTTTCTTTTAGGGTGGAGAAGGAAGATTATTATTATTTTTTTTAAAAAAAAAACTACTTACATATTCTATTTTACGATAAGTATAAGACTTGAACTCTTAATCTCTTAGAATTAAAAGAAATACTTAATCACTCATATAGTAAGGGGTGGTATGCATTTTGTAGACATCCATGATTATGAAGAATACCACTGCTTTCTTGTACTGTTTTCTCTTCTTGTTATCTTTCTAATGAAATATTACTAAATTAACATACATTGGATCTGTGATTCTAAATCAGTTTTACAAAATTAAAATATAATTTTAAATTTGAAAAATAAATAAATATATTCGATTTATAAGCTTTCGGACAAAATTGAAGGACTTGTGGGCCTAAAGAGAAGCTCAGTCTGTTCCAACCTTGGAGTGGGGGTACAGGCCAAACTTAACAATTTTGATAGTGTAACAGCTCAGGTTGTTCGACCCATTTGACATTTGTATGCTTTATTTCCAAATTATTTCAGTTATTTCGAAATTTGAAAACAGACTCAATTTTACAATTTTTTTTTTTTTTTTAAATAAACACAATCTTGCAATTTTAATGATACAAAACATTCAATGCAAGAGATGTAAAATACTAAGCTAGAAAAAATCACTACACAGACTATCAGGCTGCAATTATATTTGTATATATTTGAAACAGCTGCAATTACATTAGATGACAGCAAAGTGCTACATTTATCTGTCTCTCTGTCACACTTGGATCTCATGTGTGTTATTAATAATCTTTTTACCGGATTGGAAATATCGACAGCCATTGTAAACAATAATTTTAAATAGAGTTTCAGAACTGGCTGTATGATAATGAAAGCTGTAGGTAACATGAACAATTATGGGTCGAAAACGGGCACATAAAGTGACTTACAGCTATAAATTGATTAAAGTCATCACAGTTTTAGAATGCCAAGGAACGTGCAGACACATTAAAAGACTGAAAATGTACTAATTTAAATTGACCCGACTCTAGTAGCCAGCTGTTTGATTGCTAATATGACAAGAAAACTACTAGGTTTTGCATGAAAATGATATTATCATTTTAAAATGCCAGATTTCCAATTTTCAAAATTTGGTTACTAAGTGATGAACGTTTAAAAATCAAGTATTCTAAACGATGTAGTTATTCTAAGGTTTTTACCCTACGAACTTGCATCACGTGAATTTTATTATGAATGCTATAAATTTTATCATTCAACTTCATAGATGACCTTAAGTCACATCTTTAGGGGTGTGTGTGGTTTTTGTCCTAAAAAAATTAATAGATCTAACCAAATTAAGGATGATGATCAGATTTTGGAAACGTTTTTTGAAGTCCAATTAAACTTATAGTATCTGAAAATGAAGTGACTAATTTGACCTTAAGTCATTCCTTTAGGGGTACGTGTGGTTTTTGTCTTAAAAAATTAATAGATCCAAGTTCTTTCCAAATTAAAGATGATGATAAGATTTTGGGAACAGTTTTTGAAGTTCAATCGAACTTATATCAATGTAGGATTTTGGTTCACAATATTACTAATCCTTATTATACTTTAAACTTAAAATAAGATCCACTTTGTTAGTAGGATTTGAGTCTGATTAAAATTTAAATGTATTTTAGGGTTTAATTGAAATCTAACCCCTTTTTGATAACTCATTTGAAAAATAACTTTTTTTTTTAAATCCCAACCTCAAGATAGAGAATCTCAACCACTAGGTTCAGAATCCCAACTTCCAGGTTGTGAGTCATAGTGTTAATTTAATTCAATCTCAACTTCAGGGTTGAGATTTTTTCAACCTAAAAAAAAGGGTTAGTTTTCAAACAGACTCTCAAAAAGGTGTTAGTTTAGGTATTTTCTCTTTAAAAATTCGTTTGGTTATAGATTCTAGTTTCGAATTTATCGTCCAAGTTCACAGCCCATCAAGCCCATCAAATAATGGGCCCAGCCCGACCAACAAAATAAAAACCCTAATCAGAACAGAAAAATTGAATTCTAAAAACCCTAACGAATTGAATTCTAAAACCCTAATTTGGAGGCATGAAGCCAGCTCTGTTGAGAAATCACTTTGTCTATGCTCGCAATTTTCTTCAGTCTCCATTCAAATTCAACACAAGCCACCGTAATATATTATCAGCTCGACTCGTCTCTTTGACTCGGCACAGACACAGATTTTACTCATCCGAGTTTGGCTTATCCAACCAGAACAACAATGGCTCCGTAGATGTTGAGGATGTCAGCAACGAAGGTAATAATTTGTATTCATTTCCTGTTTTGTAGCTGATAAAATTAAATGTGAGAATGGCTGGAGAGGAAAAGATAAAAAAAAAGAAGGTTGATAGCTCTTTATCGTTCAATATAGTGATTAGACTTTAAAAATGAAATGTTATTTTCAATGAAACTTTACATTTTTGTTTTTTAATGTTTGAAATTGGGTTATCAAATTTATTAAATTTTTAACAAATGTGAGTTTCAGTATTTTTTGGGTTGAAAACAGTGAAATATGTCCAAAGCCACATTCAACAAAGAGTCTATGTTACTAGTTTGTTAAACAAGTGGTTACACATAAATACCATATAGTTTATTCATAACTAACGTATCTTTAGAGCATGAAAGTTTGTGGTTCAACCCCTTTCTCCTCCCGTTCTTTGTCACGTTATTGTACATGTTATATGTTAAAGAGGGGACATTTAACATATATTTATCATCGGTTATTTGTCACGTTATACTTGAAGGGATGTATTAATATATTATGATATCAAGCCTTAAATACTGTGATTGGAATTGAATTGGGTTTTTGGAATCAGAGCTTAGAAGGAGAATAGACGAGTACTTGGAGGGTGACGAGGAGGCAATACCATCAATCTTCGAAGCCATTTTGAGCAGGAAGTTGGCAGGAAAGCATGAGGAGAGTGACAATGAGTTGATGGAAGACATCAAACGCGCACCAACAACTTCAAATGATTCTGATGAAGACTGATCACCATTTCTTTTGATGAGTGCTTTTTGCATGTTTGTAGTTTTTGTTTTTTATTTCGGTTCTTACTCGTTATTTTGAAGCTGTGATGTACATGTGCATGTGTAGTTAATACTGAAGTTGAATTCTGTATAAGTGATTATTTTAAGTATTACAATTAATCAGAAGTTTCCTATGCCTGTATACAGTTTTGCTGCATAATTTTATCGCGAGAGGTATACCACCATATCAAATTCTAAGGTATATGACTCGATTAAATTTTTTCTCATCATGTAAAGTGTGAAATCGAATATCAAATTTGTGCCATTTGACATTGTAGTCACTCTACTAGTACTTTAATTTGTTGTTGTCAATCATAACAATTTTCCAGATGTGTAATCATGTTCTTTCGATTGGAATAATTTCTTTATTGTAATTTATCTAGTATGCATTTTTTGATAAAACTTTAGTGGATCTTTGCCAATAATTACACAAATTCCGTAAGAAATTTTCTAAAATTATTTTTCTTTCCTCAGTGGAAGAAAAAAAAAAGTATTTAAATTCTTAAATGCAATATGAATTAAGAACCAAAGTGGCACACAAATTTTGGGACGAAACTTCCTTTGAAGCCTAATGTGATAATTTTCAAGTAAGAATAAGACAATACTTGTGAAAAAAATTAGCCAAACTTAATTATGTAGTTATTTATAATTTAAACGATTAGTATATTTTTTCTTTGTAAAAGGAGATCCCTTTTCTCATTAATGACAATCGATATGATTCTGGACTGCATATAGTTTGTGAGAGTGGGTATCCCATATGGATTTTTGGACTAAGTATATTATTCAATTTTATAGAAATAGCCCGCGTTCGATGAGGGAATAAAGTTTCAGAGTGTACATATGATATTTAATCTTGATAGGTTTTTTCAAACTCTAATAATTTGGTGTCAATAAATTTCTAAATACCATATAATTATTAAACAAAAGTTAAAAATCAATTCATAAATTATCTCAATATAAAATTATGAACGGAATCAAAAGTTAATAAAACTAATAAGTAAAAGTCAACATCATCATAACCATTATCGTCTAATATGGTTTCATAGTAGATATTGTTGTTTGAACTTAACAATTATCGAAGTTTAAGTTATTTGCACTGCAAGAACTATCTAAAAAATAGTAAAACAAAGAAATAATATAACAGCCGTCCAATATGACTTTCACCAGTGTGCTATCCAAAAAAAAACACAATACAAAAATTTCTACATTGAATAATTTTGTCAATTTCTGTTGAATTCATGGATTTAAATGCAATCTAATTAAAAATCCTTTTTAATACTCATCATGACATAATTTATGTTATAATAATAACAATAGGATTAAAATTAACAATTCTTGATGAAACTCTAATTTAATTTCTAGAATAAAATATAATTATACAGAGACATTCAGCAAAATTAATTAAACTAAAAAAAAGAGAGAAAAAATAATCATATGAAAGATAAGCAGCCCAAAGAAAGACTTAAAAAGCAGGTAAAAATTGACAAAACCCAGAAACCTAAAAACCCTAACGTCTAAACTGTGACAATGAGACGATCTCTTCTTCGAAATGCCAATCTCTACGCTCGCAATCTCCTTCTCTCTCCTCCCAAACGCATTTCAAACCCTAATTCACCACTCGCTGCGTCGACACTCAGGCTTTTCTCCTCCGACTCCTCCTCTAATGACCCGGCTGCTGAATCTGCTGTCGCAGTTCAAACCCAGAAGAAGGACGTCTCCGTCGATGTCGAGGACGTCAGTAACGAAGGTAACACATTTTGGGTATCTCTAAAATCTTCTGTTTGTTTATGGGAATCTTTGTTTGATTAAAGGTTTGCGCTTTGCGTTTTAATGTGATTTAAATCAAGTAATTGGTGTTGAGTGATGTTTATAGTGTTGGGGTTTCTGGGTATGTGTTTTTTCAATGGCAGAGCTGAAGACGCGGATAGAACAGTACTTCAAAGGCGGCGATGAGGAGGCACTGCCATCGATTCTTGAAGCGATATTGCAGAGGAAGTTGGCGGGGAAGCACGAGGAGACGGATGATGAGATGGTTGAAGAGCTGCAGATGAAGCCACTGGATGATGTCCAGGATAAAGAGTTTGAATCCGATTTCGAGGAGTTGTATGAGACTGATGAGGAGATTAATGATCTGTATAATGCCAAGGAATATGTTATGAAGAAGATGGTGCAGGATGAATACTTCAACATGGATGACAAGAAGTGGGATGAGATGGTCAGTGAGGCAGTTCAGCATGGCTATCTAAAGGACACCAGGGAGTGCGAGCAAATTCTTGAGGACATGCTTAGCTGGGAAAAGCTCCTCCCCGGTATTTACTTTTCTATATCTCTCGCATTTTGAAATGTTGTATGATATTATGTGATTTACACTGTCTCTTTACATAGATTAGTTTATTTAATTTCTCAACATTGTAATCAGTTTGTTTTTTTGGTGTTTGGTGGACTTCTTTTTTCTTTTTTTTTTTTTTTTTTTTAAATTTGTGTTTGGTGAACTTGAACTATGAATTTTGCTGATTTTCTTGTGTTCGAGTTGTATTTGAAATTTGGTGAGGTTTTTGTACTTAGACGAGAGTTGATGTATCTAGTTATGCGGCTATGGATAATTTGCTTTATTTATTCATAACTGCTGGTAGACTAGGTATTGGCTTGTTGGTCATTTAGTTCTAGTTGAATGTATCCTTTAGTGGATGTAGGTGTAGTTTAAGTATTTACTTGCATGTTGAAATTGTGTTGGGGTGGTTGATATTTTATCAACCTTACTACAATCAATGAAACTCTGTGCAAAAGTCAAGAAGATGAGAGTTAGGGAGAAGGAAATGAATTATGGAATCAAAATTATGAAAGAAACTTTTAACAAGATAAGATTTTGATGCTGATACTGGATGATGTATGCTGCAGAGTCGATGCTTTTTTGGTTGCTGTGTTTCTGTTATTTAGATGAGTGGCTTCTTATTTAAGTTGACCAGAAAAAACAATGAACTTTGAAGTACCAGGAAAATATTTTGTATTGTTCTCATTTATGATAATCGTTATTGTTTTTAGGTATCTAAGAAATTGAAGGTGTTAGTAAAAATTGTTTTGAGTTTTGGATGTAATCTTGGCTGTGTTACATTAGGATAGAGTTAGTTAATTTGAAACATTATGAGTCAAGAAGCAGACCTTGGCTGTATTTGACTAGGAGAAATGGGTCAAGTGAAATGTTGAGCAATTTGATTATCATCAGAGGATTCTGCCTCAACAAAACTATGGCATGTTGTCATTAGACTCAATGTGATTTTGGTAATATTGATGTTGGGTGTCCAAACAGATGCTAATGTGGAGGAGATCATGATATATTGTAGTTGTCTGGGATAATAGAAAAGCTATGTGTTGTAGATGTAATGGTGCTCTATTTTTTGTTTTCTAAATCCATGATATCTGTGAAGATGATCCCTGTCGTAAAATCCTATTTTCTGAATCTTGAAATTTTCCAGCTAATGGATTTTCCAACGTTGTTATGTCATCTTTTCCTATTATTTTTCCACTGTTATTTTCTTACTTCTATTGGTTATAGCTGTTGTAGTGCTCAGAACTTTGTTGAAGTCTAATTTTATAAATGAATGGTAAGCCAGTAATAAGCATTTTTCTTTTAAACTTTTGGCAAGCAAATTTCTTATCGGCTAGATATTCAAGTGTCTATGACATGATAGTTGCTTATTGAAATTTTTGACAATGTCCAAATGTCTTATTAGATGATATCAAGAAAAAGGTGGAGGACAAGTTCAATGAGCTGGGGGATATGTGTGAAAGAGATGAGCTTGAACCTGAACAGGCATACGAACTATTCAAAAAGTTCGAGGATGAGGTAGTTGCTGAATATATGAAAAATACAGAAGCAGAGTTGCCAAAGTTTGATTTGTCGGCTGTGCCAGACAAGAAAAAGGATGTTGATGACCCGCCAGGGGAGGGCCCAATCCTTAGGTGGCAAACGCGGTTAGTCTTGGCCCCTGGTGGTGATGCATGGCATCCCAAAAACAGAAAAGTAAAAATGTCTGTTACAGTGAAAGAGCTTGGGCTTTCAAAACATCAGTTCCGTCGGCTGAGAGAACTAGTTGGAAAAAGGTATCATCCTGGGAAAGATGAGCTGACCATCACAAGTGAGAGGTAAAGTCATTGATTTATTAATTGTTATGACAATTTCAACTCGAAAGTTTGTACTGCCCGTGGTGATTTTTCGAAAACCTGGTTGTGTTAACACGTCTTGTGACTGAAATGCAACATCTTAGTCATCTTTAAGGCTCAACGAAATCAGAAGGAGAAGGCCTTTTCTTTTAATTGTGAAATGTGGTCATGAGCTTTATGTACTTTGTTATATTTAGCAGCTAAAAAGTTTTGAAGTATACTTCCAAAAAGAAAAAAAATGTTTTGTGGTACAACGTCTAGTCCTTGGAGGATTGATACAAAATTTTTTTGCACATGTTTCTAAGTTCTCAGATTTTTCTGATACCTTTTAAGCTATCTACGTAGGAGAAATTGTCACATTTCTATTTGTTATTGTTACCAGATCCTTGGTATGTTATGTTACTAGAATTAATCCTTTTCATTTTTATCTTGATTATAAAATATTGCAAATTCTCTTTATCTCTCAATTGTTGCACCATGGTTTTTTCCTTCCTGAAGTTATTTTTTGTGTTCTTTGAAAATGGAAATTATTTAGAAACTGGATAAATCATATACTCCGTATTCTTTTTCTGTTGTGCCTAAGTTATGTGTAGTTTGTGCAACAAAAATAATATTGCATGCTGACTACTCATCTATCTTGTGGATGTGCTTTGAAAGTGCCATTATATTTGTATTCACTGTATACAGTTAGAACACTGACATGACAATATATCTTTTCAGGTTTGAACATAGAGAAGAAAACAGAAAAGATTGTCTTAGGACTCTTTATTCCCTTATTGAGGAAGCTGGGAAAGCAAACAAGATGGTCGAGGAAGCTCGAACTTCATATGTCAAGGACAGACTCAGAGCCAATCCAGCATTCATGGAACGGTTGCGTGCCAAAACAATGAGATTGCAAGGATCCAACTCTGTCCAAGCATGAGCTTTTGAAGACCAACCACTGGCTTGTGGAGAAATTAACTTCCAGTTGAGAACATCAATTTCTGGTATTAGTTTTGTAGCAGTTTCTGCTCACACAAGTTTAGGGCCAAATCCTATTTTCATATAATATACAGGCATTGACATGTAATGTTATTGCTGATCAAGCTTAAATTGTGTTATAGTCAATGATTAATCACAAGGATGCGTTTCTTTCTTGTCAAGATTAATGTTGTTTATGGTGAAGTATGAAGCTTTTTTTTTTTGTTTTTTTTGTTTTCAGACATTGAGAGATCCTCAGATGTATATTATTTGATTTTATCAATTCAAAACGGAGTCCCGATTTTTGTTAGATAACTCACAAGTTGTTATAGAGCTTTTGTGTTCTGATGATGTATCGGCCATTTAAAAGTGGTGATGTGGGGGATTCAACTTGTTAGAAACGGTTGTATTAGAATGAAAGGATTGCCCTTCTTGTGGCATTTTGTTAAGGCATACCCAAAAAAAGGAGTAGGGAGAAAACGAAAGGGAAAGCAGAACATTCAAGCAAGCTAAACGTTCCTCAAATACAGCTTAGGATAATGGATGGAGACTTGCTTATAGAGGACGCTTTCTACAAATATCGTAAGATGTTTGGGGAGATTATTGATGGTTGTCAAAACTTTAAGATCTCGTTTGGCATGTGGGGTTGGATTGAATTATTTTCATGAGATTAGATTGAATAAATTAGTATTATGATATGTTTGGTGTAGTATGAGATTAGATAATTTAGTGCTACAATATGTTTGGTATAATATGAGATTGAATAAAATTAATTTTAAATAATTAAATTATTATTTTTAAATAAACACATAATTGTTCAAAACCCTCGTCTCCACTATTTTCTTCAATTTAGGGGTTGCTTTGAAACCCTCATCTCCACCATACTTCCTTCCATCCACACCCATCAGCCTATTCTTTGCTACCAAAACACTGTAAAAACCATTGTTCTTTCACTCAAATGATGCTTCCTTATCCTTCAATGGCCTCCCCATCATTGCCCTTCACTTCGTTCTGCTACGTCAAGGGGAACTCGATTTGGTCGTTGGAGTCCATCTTGTCGGTCAGGTGGTCGAAAAGGGGCTTGTGGTCGGGGAGGGTGATGGTGGGAAGATGGTGGGTGCAGGGGCATAGGTTGCTTGAATGTAGTCGATCATCCTTCTCTCTCCTCTCTCATTATCCAAATGTATCTCACTTGATGTGATGGGTTTGAGTTAACCCACCCCAATAGGATAAAAAAAAAGAGACGGGACATGCTTATATCAAATATGGGTTAAACTGAATTTTATCCAAACCTAATTTAAACCCATGTAATGAATATGGCAAGATAATTTTCTAATGAGTTTGAAACACACTTAGTATTGTAATCAAACTTAGATGCAAGAAGGCTAATAAAATTTTCCCTACAAATTTTCCAATATAATGAGTTGGAATACAGTATCATAATATCATACAGAATAATATGGTAGAATTAAAAACCAATAGTGGACCAAATTCTTAAGGAATCTCAACATGTGAAAAGCATTAAAGATTTATTCCCCAACTTAGGTGACAAGTTGTTTAAAATAGGGAGAGAAAAAGAAGCTACAAAAAGAAAGTAAAAGAAGCAGCAGCAGCCTGTTGAGGTTTACAAAAGCAAACCTCCCAAGTTTCTTCTACAATAATGGCACCAGTCAATAATGGAAAACAGACCTCTCCTTGAAGACCAACCGAAGGTCAAATGCCTGGAGGCTTATGGCAGAAACATTCATCCAAACATGGAAGGAAGACCTGTTTCATGTTCCAAATGCTGTGAAAAAGTTGCGGAGTTCGCTTGCAGTGCTTGTTGGTTCTGTGTTTTTTGCCCTCTTTCAATTGTCTGGTGTTGCGTCGTGTTCCCATGCAGGCTTGCATGCAGAGCTGCTCGTCGTGCAACGCAGCGGACTTGTTGTAGATCGGAAAAAAGGATTTTGGCGGCATATTCATCGTTTTCAGACATTGATTCTAACAATCTGCAAGGTAAATCGCATCCCTGCATCAAGGAATCCAATGCTGTGAAGAGAAGGATAGCACAAAAGCTGCCTAAATAGCTGCAATCTCTAGGCAAACTTGTCTTCTATTAGTAGTTTCTGTTTAAAATAGCCTTTTTGGTCATATTTAAAATTAAGACAGATAGAATTAGATTATTTTATTTGAATTACATATTCGATTTAATGTTTATGTAAATCTATAGATTATATAATAATTTTCTCTTAAGAATTAGCATATGTTTTCAATTTCTGTAAGTTTTGGATATTCTCTCTTTGGTTATGGTTTCTTTTTTGCACAAATTGACTTGCACATCTACTGCCTAACTTTTCAACTAGAAGAGGAAGAAAATTAGAAGAGAGATTCCTTGCTTCATAGCCAATATTCCCAAAAGAGAACTAATATTCATGTAAGATATTTTAACTAATTTAATTTAGTAAATTAGAAAAGAGAATGATGCCGCAGTGAAAGGTTAATGGTGTAGTTTATGTAAGTTGTTTTTTCCGTTTTCGTTTTTGACGGTTGACATGAGGATCAAATTTTGATAGAATTTGCAGATATAAACCAGTATACTAAAGGAGCTTAACTGGGACCGGTGGCTTCCACAATCAAGGAAATAATTACCCCAATAATTTAGAAAAACTTTTTTCCTTTCAAAATTTATAATGTATGAGTAAAATTATATTCGAACTTTCTCAGGAAGATGAAGGCGAAAAGAGTTGGTAGTGCAAAGTTGGTGGTAGTTGTGATTAATAGTTTTAAATAATACTTGATAAACGTATTATTATTGAGAAAATATAACTAAAATTAGATTTTTTTTTTCTCCAATTGAATGAAATTAAACGAAAATAAAATGAATTATCAAGGAAATAACTATCCCGATAAATTAGAAAAATATTTTTCTTTCAAAATTTATAATTTATGACTAAAATTATAGTAGAATTTTCTCAAGAAGACCAAGAGGAAAATAACGCAAAGTTGGTGGTGTAGTGTAGTTGTGATTAAAAATTTTAAATAATAATTGAGAAACATATTATTATTGAGAAAATATAACTGAAATTATATATATATTTTTTTTCCAGTTGAATGAAATTAAATGAAAACGGACTTTTTTCCTTTCTTACAATGGTTGAGTACCGAATTTTTGTAAAAGAACAAAAAGATGAACTTCTTGTCAAGAATGGGATTCGAACCCATGCCCTTTCGGACCAGTACCTGAAACTGGCGCCTTAGACCAACTCGGCCATCTTGACTTTTGTAAAGAGCTTTTCCATGTATATCAATTTATGTCATTTTTGTCATTTCATTACAAAGCATATAATTTATACAAGGGATTTCATGAAAATTTTGTATTTTATTATTATCAAAATATATTGGATTGTCAAATTAATATGTTGCAGCCTTCATATTTTTTCCACTTAAAGAATCTTGTAAATTCTTGCACTTTATAATTGATGATCATTGCATTAATCCCACTCATAAAAATAATTTAAACATTCATTTTTCTAGAATTATTTATATGATAAGATTATCTTTAAATTTTTAAAACTTGAGACAATTTTCCTTTTGTTTTGTTTTTTAGTTAAAAATAAAACATATAAAAAACCATAAATATTTCTAATAGAATATATATAAAAAAAGTTTATGAATCTTACATATATCAAATAATTCTTTAGATTTCTTAAATGTAAAACATTATTTTTAAATTTAATTTTTTATCATTTAAACAGTAAAGATTGATCTAAACATAAAATAAAATCTCATTTTTTGTCAAAAATTTAGTAGTTTCAACCTTCAACTATGGTTGATTCTTCTTCTTCTTAACAAAGTGTAAAATTAGGGTTAGAGACTTAGGGTTAAGAATTTATATTTGAGAAAAATAAAAATAAAAAATTTGTTTTAAATGAATATAATTAATGTTATTTAAATAAGGGTAATATTGGTATATTATTTATGCTTATATAAATATATATATATATATTTTAAAAAAATTGAATTAATGTATGTATTGATGGTTGGATGTGGCTACATGTGATTTAATATTTGTAAAGGTTTAGTAAATAAATTAATAAATGAAGTTAGTAAAGTCAATTAAGTTATTCATTTAGAAAATTAAATTGTTTCAATTAAATGAAACTTTATTTACGCTATATATTATTAAATGAATTCCTTCGAAACTCGTCATCTCTCTATTATATATATATATAGTGGTAACATATTATTAATTAACCATCAATTAAGTGTATGTTTACTAAAGGAAAGAGATCAAGAGAGAGAAACATAGTTTTCATCTATTAATTGCTTCATCTTCATATAGCCAAGTTTCTTTTGTTTGGATTCAAGTATGTAATTAAATTATATTTAATTACTGTGAAAATCATGAAGTTCTAAAATCCTAAAATATTATGTTAATTTTAAAAGCTTACATTAATAATTTGGGTTGGAAGTCAAATTTGTGGGGGTAATATTTGCACCCTATATTTATCTATTAAGACTTAGTGCATATATTTATATTTATATTTTAATTTTATACATATTTTAAACTTGTGTGCATTATGCTTTTTCGTTTCTTGAGATAATGCATTGTGCTTATTAAAGGGTATAGGAAAGAAGCATTCATACAAATATAAAGTTTCAACAAAGATATCAAGCCATTTCTACTATATCCAATTCTAGTAAATATTAACTGACAAATAATATTTGTTGGGTTGAACTTCAATAGTCTTAAAAAAAAAAAGAAGTAATATATTAGATAATATTATAAACTTTGACATGAGTAAGATTCTCTATCATTTTTTTTCTTGCTAATTTTTTATAATCTAATGATACATGCATTAGTATCTAACAAGGTGGGTGATTAAGGTTGTTAAATTTTTTTCACTCTCATACATCATCAAACTTAAACTTCTCTCATTAAATACTTAGCACTAATAAAAAATTAACAGAGAATTATTCCTCCTTTATTATATACTTGATTGGAAAGAAAAGTAAAAAAGTCACAATAAATTGAAGCATCTCTAAATGATACTTGCCTGATTAAATGGAATCTATTTCTCCATGAGAAGAAAGGCATATGCGCTTGACAATAATTTCGTAAAAGTAGGCCTCACAAATATATATATATATATATATCACTCTGCCCTCTCTCTAAATTCTGAAACCAAATTGACAGTCAAGTGTTTCCATGGCATGTAGATGATATCATAAACTCTTATTAATGGGAGTTTGTTGATTATTGATGCATCATTTTTCTAATAAAAGGAAAAAGACCATAGTTACATATCATAAGAAAGATCAAGCTGAACTTGAGGAACTTCAATTCAGAATCGAAATTTTGTTGTTTGTGTACATGAAAAAGTAGTAGGATGAATGGAATTAGTTATGCACCACAACCTCCACCGCAGCCTGCACCGCAACCCGCACATCCTCCACCATAGAAGTTGGAATCCGCCGTAGGAGTTTTATCTTTGGATACACCTCCTGCGCAAGAAAAGATTATGGTGGATAGCAAAGAAAGACTTAGCAAAGCAAGCCACAAGACCACACAAACACCACCAAAGCCATCCCTATTTACACTGATCACCTCATTTAGTTCTCTCACCATCTCTAAATTTTTCTCTCTAGAAGTGTGAATGTGAGTTGTGTATGGAACATGGCACATTTCCCACAAAGAAGGCATTTATATATGCCACACAATAAGTACAATGTGTATATATGTGCATGTCGACTCAAGATGTATTTGCTTTAAGGTCTCAAAAATCGTGTTTAGATCTCTCTCTCTCTCTATACTTATTTTATTTAAAACTACTCTTTATATGATTCTTCGTGGTTGTAATTGAATCGGCAGGCAAACCCCATGAGATTTTTTTTTTTTTTTTTTTTTTTTTTTTAAGAATCCCATGAGAAATTTGACATGAAGATAGTGGGTCAACAGAGCCACTACAAGCCACATGATGGATGGCGTTAACTGTATATGCATATACTTACCACTCTTTCTTGTCATGATATTTTGGTCTATAAATGTGTATAAAAGCTAACATGACAGTGTATAATCTTCTTATTGATGACAGCCAAATTGCAAACCTGGGTTTAGACGAAAGTTTGTGGTCAAGCACTCACATATGCAACAATAAGCCAACAAATAACTAACAAACTTTAATTTCAACTAATTAATTAATTCATTAATTAAAGACTCCAACCTTTTCCTTTAATGAGACTTGGGGGAGGCTAAAACTAGTCCACTCTTATCCATAATTAATTCTCTGTCTTATTTCACAGACGTTTAAAACGCAATATATATTTGTCTGTGTGGATTCCACCATAGTACCCTCATATGTCATAATCACATTCCACAATAACAATAATATATTTATGTCTATAGTATTAAAGACCTATTTTTCATTTACAAATTATTGCATTAAGGTACACACCACACTTAAATTGTTGAGATTGAGACAAAGATGAGATTAAACTAATTAATGATATATCTTCGACTTATATTGCATAAGTGTAGATATGCGTCATATATATCCTTCACTTCAAATTTCAAAATAATTATGACATGAAATATATAATTATTAAAATTGATACGTTTAATAGGTAATTGATGTACATTGTCAATAATATGTACATATTAGTTTTAATTTCAATTTTCAACTGTAAAAATGCTACAAAATCTAATAATTTTTGAAAATTTGCGTAAAAGAAGTACATACCACCGTTGTCATTATCTTAACCCATATACATTTGCACGAGAAATCTTTCATGTATCATGTATTGTTTAATTATGCCAAATTGTTGAAATATGCTCCTGTATAAAAAAAGGACCACAATGGTGATAGTATATTTGAGGGACGTTGTTTTTTTCTTACATAACTATTCATAGTTGATAATTTTTATTAAATCAATAACATAAATGATGTGATGTGGTTAAGTTAGTGAAAATTTTTCTTGTGTCCAAAGATAATACATGATAACTAATTAAAAAGGAGAATCCGAAAAAGGTTTTGGATCTTGAAAATATCATAATAATCATCTGTTAATCTAGCTCCATGTGTTCTATGACTTTTATCTGTATAATCTTGTTCATGAGCATCAAAAAGGTGCCCACTCCTAAATTTAGATCTAAATTTGTTAAATTGATCCTGAACAATGAAGTGCTAATCCACTATGAGGATATGATAAATAAAAGGTGATTGTTTCTAACTTCAATTTGTTTGAATGTGTGACATATTTACTAGTGTTCCGTTTGTCTACAACTCAAGCATGTCATATCTGTATGTAATTTACTTTGGAGTCAAACCAAGCATCCAACCACTTTCATGCCAAATAGAATTACTTTATCATATAAGGTCTAACTCTGTGTCCTTGAAAATTTTTTTGGGAAATTTTCTGTGAATGATGTTCATCATTAATTTACTTACAACATAAAAATGATAAAATATAGTAAGATTCAATCAAATTCAACTAGACTCTTCGCTTCCCTCAATGAGCATTGATATCAAATCGCTCTAAATAACTGTAGTTGAACCTGCTAATATCCATTAATCCTACTTTTATTGATTCAAACTAAACCTAATTTTTTCACAAGCTTCGAGCATTATAAAGGGAATGAAGAGAACTTTTATTTTCATATCAAAAGTTAAGTCATTGAAGATAATTCTTATGTTTTGTAATTAAAAAGTTTTAGGATTGAATCCTATTTAGTGTAATTATTAAAATGACATTGATAAAAAAAAAAAAAAAATTAGAGTGGTTTCTACATATGATATGAACATGTCAAGTCAAACATTGCACACTTTGTTTACAATACCTATAATGGAAATTTGTATTTCTTTGACTAGAAATGAAAGTAATTATTTACACAAATGATATATTGATATGTCGGAGTTACAATATCATAATTAACTCGAGTGGGGGTGGTTTTAAAATTTCTTCTTGCCTTTGACTGGACCTCTTGGTATCTTGTTAAGAACCTGAGAGTCAAAGCTATCGAACATTTTGCTCATTCGACCCATCGCTTTGTAAGCTAGATAGTCAACGTCGTTCTCATATCGGTCGTACAAGTAAGGCAACGTTTCGATGCTCAGGAAAACTTGAAACCAAATCAACAAATAAGAAGTTCAAATTATTAGAACAATCATTAACTTACGAGTGATTTAAGATTATATATTAATTAGGATTTAAAAAATGAATAAAAATTGAGATAATTAACTAGCAAGGTGACGAGAATATAATTCTTACCAAGGAAAAGGAGATTAACGAAGCTGCAACAGGTTCCAATTACCGACAATATGTATAGACAACAGATTGCCTGTATATCAGGTTGGTAAACATTGATATCATACCATGATACATAATTTTTTTTTTTTTTTTTTTTAATATGCACCATGTACAGTTTAATCCCCCACCATAATATCTAGTATTTTCTTTTATTTTATTTTTTCCTAAAAATGCATCATATATGGGTCGAACCATAAAAAATTATTATAGAAATATACCGTGAATTATTATTTTTAAACATAAACTATTTTATATGGTAAAACTTATAGGTTAAAAACTCATGTGAACTATAATTATTTTTATCTTTAATTTTTATTTTATTTTACTTTGTTATAAGATGTCTCTTAAAATAAATGTCTGGATCCGCCACTACATAGAATATAATTAGTGCATTTTAATTAATATTTTTTAATTTTTTAAAATGTTTAAAAAAAAAAAGTGTTTGTTAAATAAATGCTATATTCATAAATTGAATTTTTTTTTTTCATAAATATTTCAAGTGGTTTTATTCAGAACAGCAGTTGAAAAATTCTTTATAAGCATTGCTTCATAAAAGAAGAATTTAAAAAAAATTTCCAAAGTTTGATCAAAATCGAAACAATATTAAGTATTTATGTTCGACAAAAACCTAGAATATTTGTTCATATTATGAGTTCTTAATTTTGAAATTGCATGGTTGTTTTTTAATCTGAATAAAATGTCTTGAGAATTTTTTGAATTATCTTTTAAATAAATTAAATATAGGATGGTTTTTTAAGTGTTTTTTTTTCCTTTTTATAATAGCAGAAGCCTCCCTACAGTTATATACAGGTAATATATAATAAAGGAGAAGGAGATATAGAATTATGAACTGTACCAGAATGAAGTGCCCAAAATGATCTGTTCCACATGCAGCGTTGATCATTCTTGATAAAATCTGATCAAATCCTCCACGAAAAATGGAAGCAACTTCTTTGATGGTAGATTCCACTAATTTTATTTCGGGGATCTTGGGATATGCACTCCTGGAAATTGAAAAAAATTTAAGGAGATATCAATTGAACTATTTTAATACTGCTAATAATATAATTAAGAAGTTGTGTTAAAGTTGGCAATTAAGAGTGTACATGCATTCAAATCCGTTGGATTTCATAAATTGGATAACCAATTTATAATTCTAATCAAATCAATTAATCGAATCCTATCTGATCAGGTTAATTGGATTGAATTGAATTTGATTCTATACATCCCAATTAGTGACCAAGTGAAATGTGTTCAAATTAGTACCAATTGAAGAATTCAGCAAGCCTGGACCATATGAAGATTAAAAGCATGGAGGTCATAGAAATATGGCAGAGAAGAGTCACGAAATTGTACTCCTCGACCTCAAATAGAAACCATATCAATGTCACTCCGAGCAGAAGCACGGCGGACACCTTTTTGTTCTTCCATAACAGCACATCCGCAACTGTGATTAATTCAACATCAATGTACATTATTTCATGGAATATATACATTGACAAAAATAATGTTCGAAAATCGAGATAAACTTGAAAATTTTCTAATCTATGTCTTTATAGGATTTGTGGCAACATAAATTGGATGGTCTAATGGGACATAAATAACACATCATTGACTACAGTACAATGTACTAGGGTTTATATGGCCACAAAAAAAAAAAAAAAAAAGGGTAAAATACCTTGTCCTCCTCCAAGCACGGCATGTAGTGGCCTTTGACGCCCGAACAACTTTGTCACCGGTGCGGTTTCGTCCTCGGAATCGGACCATGATATCCGTGGCATGGTTGTAATTTAATATCTGAAGTTAGTTACTCATAAATGGTATATAAGAAGTTGGTGAACGTGCAAGTGCAATCCTATAAATATACAAAGATTGGGAGATTCTAGGAGTTGAGTAAGTGCAATGAAGAAGCAAGGAATGGCTTACGTTTGGCTTTGAAGTTACTTTGCATGCCCGTTTAGTGTTTTTGTGACGGAGGCTCTAATTACTTATCATGTTCATGTGTAGGCCAATGCATGATTTGCATTTTTAATTAATGAATCTAATTTTTCAAAACGTAAAGTTTGAGAGAGGAATAACTTTAACCTATCATGCATGCACGCATGCCGCAGCTACGAATCTTTGTTTTCTTTTATTTATTTATGTTTTGCTTTTAAAGATCGAGAGGTGACTTGCTGCATCAGCTAGGGCTCAAGTGCTTGCAATTGACACCTTCTTGTAAAGTTTGAAATTATACGAAGGTCAACTCAAAACATTTGGACCTTTTTGTTATCTATCTAGCTTATACAGATTAAAAAGGGTTCGTGTACCGTACAAATTCAGTGACTTTATTGAAAGGTCACATGTGAGGGAAGTTAATTTGAGCATACATGTTTTAGTAGGAAGTCTTTATGCATGTAGATAATTTGTTTCAAATTATGTCTCTTTTCTTTTTTATTGACTTTCACTTTTTTAGAGTGCTTTTCACTTTTAGTCTTTTTTCAAAATAAAAGTTTGTTTTTGTCCATCTTTTTATAAAAATTCTATTTTAACATCTCAAACAAACTAATTACTATCCATACCCAAGTTACCTAAATTACCTCTTACTAGTTTTCAGTTTAAATTTCCTTTTATAACCTTACCAGAAATTACGTAATTACCCTTCTTCTTCTTCCTCTTCCATGTTCTGCTTCCTCTTCCTCTTTCACGGACTCTATATTCTTCTTCCATTTTCTGTACCATTTTATGACCTCTCCATTCTCTACAAATTTTGTTGTCATCCATTGACGTCCATTTGTGCACCCATTAAACATTGTTTGACTCCTAAGAACACACATTCTCTTCGTCTCCAACAAACTCCACATTGAAGTTTTTGTTCAAATTTTGAGGTATGTGATTGTTGTTGGTTATTTTCAATTTATTTTATTCACATTGCTTAGTTTTGAGCCATAAGAGTGATTTTTACTTGTGATCTAACCTTATGTGAGTGAGATCTGTATTTTCTGGGAAGTTTGTGATTTTCTGCGATTTCTGCAAGTCGTCGGGTTACGTAGTATAACGTAACCGAAATCGGGTTATGTGGATATATATAATCCGATTTGGGTTATGTAGTTAATCGATTGGATTATGTGGATATGTATACCGGATCGGGGTATGTGAGTCTACATAAACCGAATCGGGCTACGTATACTAATGAAAACCGACTCAGGTTATATGGGATGTGAGTAATCAGATTTTCTGAGTTTTCTGCAATTCGTCGGGTTATGTAGTATCGTACCCCGCATCGGGTTATGTGGATATATGTATTCCGATTTGGGTTATGTAGTTATGCAATCGGTTTACGTATACTCACAAAACCCGACTCGGGTTATGTGTGAAACCCGACTCGGGTTATGTGTATATACAAAACCTGATTCGGGTTACATATGAAACATAAGCCGAGAAGGGTTTTTTTATTTTTATTTTTTTTATTTATGATTTCTTTTATTGTGTATGTTTGATCAAATGTGATTTTGTTAGATTTTTATGAATTTGACAAAATTAATTAGATATTATGAATCCAGTATGTGTTAAACTAATTTTTTTATACTTTAAATTTGATAGGAATGGGTGAAGTGCCGATAATAGTTAAATGTAACGGAGAATAGAATGAGAATAACTATGTTGGGGGTGAGACATTCATGATGGGGGCTCCTAGGGATGTCAATTTTTCTCGATTAGTTGAATTTGTTTACACAGTTACTGGCATTGATAGAAGAATATGAGATATTCGTTTGTATTATTTACTCCGAGATATGGGGATGCCCTCAGTCAAGATACCTATCACTACAGATCTTAGTGTCCGGGATGTGATTTCAGACGAAAAAGTAAATTATAGAGAGATTTATGTTGATAAGATTGTGAGAGATTCTGGAGGTATTAACTCTACTGTCCCTCAATTTACCATCAACACAATGTCATCATATCCAAGGGATGTAGAAGCACCTGCAGATAGAATTGTAAATCCATTTATAGGTGAAGGTCAAAATTGTTTTATTTCATCTAGTGGCAGCAATCAAGTTTCAACTTCTATTGCCGCATTCACATCCGTAGAAAGTCTAATACGTGACTTTGATTTTGGTGGAAATGATTATGATGATGAAGATCGGGATGCAGATAGTGATGGTGATGAGATATCGAACAGTGGAGATGATAATGAGGAAACTATAGGTGATGACATTGAAATTGGAGTTGATGCAGAGACTGTGGAGTATCCAAAAATTAGATTTTCGGGTTCACAATTTGAAACCAACCCTTCACAACCATACTGGATTGTTCCCGGTGTAGATCAGTGTGAAATTGAGGCTACGTCAACTGTTATGTCGACCTTCATCCGACGTGATACATTTTATAAAGGTATATTTTTTGATAGTAAATATGAACTGAATGTTGCTGTTGGAAAGTGTGTTCTTAATTCTGGGCATCAACATAAAGTTAGATGTTCATGCACGGTCAGATATGAGGGTGGTTGTAAGGATGTAAGCTGCAACTTTGAGGTTCGCGCAAGATGCAGAAAGGGTGGTTCGATGTGGTATGTGTATAAATATGTATCGGAGCACACATGCTGTCAGGACGCTTACGAGTCACATAGATAGAGTGTGAAGACTGTTGTGATAGCAACGTTGTATCGAAAAAAAGTGAGTCTTGATAGTATAACACCTCAACTTTTGATTGCAGAAATGTTGGAGCAATATGGTGTGCAGATAATGTACACTCAAGCTTGGAGATCTTTACAATATGCAAAGAAACTAGCATATGGAAAAGCGGATGAATCATTTCAGTAGCTTCCTTCGTACTTTCACATGTTAAAGGAAACAAACCCTAGTACAGTGACTGCAATTGAAACGGATGAAAACAACCGGTTCTTGTATTCGTTCCTTGCACTTTGAGCCTCAATTGAGGGTTTTCGATCTTATATAAGACCGGTTATTGCAGTTGATGCCACTCATTTGAAAGGTGAATATAAAAGGGTGATTTTTGTTGCTGCATGCAAAGATGGAGAGGAGATGATTTATCCTCTTGCCTTTGGTTTTGCTGATGGAGAGTCGGACAATTCATGGACCTGGTTCCTAAGTAGATTGAGAGAGATTATCAATGGAAGACAACATTTGCAGTCGGATTTGATTATTGTATCCGATCGTCATAAAAGCATTGCGAATGCGATGGGTAATATTTTTCCCGAAGTTTCACACGTATTCTGTTTCTTCCATTTGAAGCAAAACTTGAAGAAACATTATAGAAAGGTAAAAGATGTGGAGAATATGTTTTACCTTGCACCATATTGTTATACAAGACCAGATTGTGATAGATATTTAGAACAAATTCAAGGAGCATGTCCTCAAATGCATGAAAAATTGGTTAACATCGGAGTGATGAAATGGTCACGTGCATATGCTTCAAAAAGAAGATATGCCATGATGACTACTAACATTGCAGAGTCACTAAACAAATGCATGATGAAAGCACGATGGCTTCCAATAACAACCGCCCATGAATATTTACGACACATGCTGCAGAAATGGCATAATGATAGACGTGTTCATGCCGAGAATCTCAGAACTTCAGTTACCAAAATTGCAGAGGATCATGTGAACTCGATGACTAATGAATCGATGAGTGCTATGGTATCTCCCATTCAACAACCGATTAAGTTTGGAGTTACACATGAACTAGGTTATGGCTTCGTTCAGCCTTTTGAGCGAACATGCTCTTGTTGACATTGGGATCTAGATCAGTTACCATGTCATCATGCCATTGCTGTTGCTAGGTATAGTAATTATACTTATACTTTATTATTATTTTTCCTTATTTTATGTCATTTGGTAACTTTCTACCTTTGTCATATATATCAGGGTCAACGGTGTTCATTATTATACACTCTGTCACGATTATTATAGCAAGGAATGGCTGGAAACTGCATATGCATGTCCAATCAATCCTGTTCCTGGCCCGAAATATTGGAATGTTCCATCGGAAGTCAAAAGTATGATTGTACTACCACCCGAAGGAAGACGACAAGCAGGTAGACCGAAAGAGGCACGAATTTCGTCAGTCGGGGAAAGTCGTCGAAAGAAAAAATGTGGAAAATGTGGTGAAATGGGACACAACCGTCTTCGTTGTCCTAACCCTCCCATTTCTACATTCGAAAGGACAAATGTAGATCATGCTAGGATAAGTGCGGAACCTGTTGAAGTTACTGGGACTAGCACAAAAACTGGTGGAGAGGTTGGAAATAGCTCCACTGCCACACATAGTACTAGACGACCCAGAAACCTCCCGAAAATGCAGCCTTTGTGGTGTGACAGGACACACGCGACGTCGATGCGATCAACAATTCCCAATTTCAGCCACAGAAGATGATGAAAATGATGGTAATCATGAAAATTTGTAATGAATAAACTTAATGTTTATGGTTTATCCTCTTTATAAATGACGAGCACTTATTATTGAAATCAGTTTCATTAATTTATTTAATCATTATCACGTTTGAGGAGCACAGCAGCATATTTACAAAGTCGATTTCTGATTTTGTAGTACTCGTAATGGTATATTAATATTCATTATATGATATGTGATATCGTCGTATGTTGTGTAATATTGTCGGTAACATAAATAAAAAATATGAGGAAGTTAAATTTTGAAAATTTTTGCGTAAAAAATAAGTTTTGGTTATGGTCAAAATAGTAAAATTCGATATCTGTTTTTTATTGAAAACTAAAAGTGGGAAAAAAAATAAAAACAGAAAAAAAAAAATCAAAAAATTGAGAAAAAAAAGAAAAACCGACGTCGGGATTTATGAATACTATAAGCCTGATGTCGGTTTTTAATGTATAACGAAAACCGACTCCGATTTAAGTGTAAATAAATATATTTAGTAGATATCCAAACCCGATGTCGGTTTAAGTTGGACAATGAAACCCGACGTCGGATTTTAAGGGTATATAAAACCCAATCCAGGTTTAACGTCCTCACTAAAACCGAATTGAATTTTTTTTTTTTACATATTTTTGAGGCTCTGGTGGACTAAAAATTATCCAATTGGCATGAAATTATGTCAATTTACTTGAATGAAAAACACATATTGCATATATAGGTATATTCATTACATTGAACTATTATATGTCATAAGGTTATATATACACATTATAACTGGAGATGCCATTCCTCATGTTTGTATCTTTTGGGTGTGTATAATAATATAAAATTTTTAGTTTTTGGGCATTCTGAGCAATGTAAACAAAGATAATGGGGATCCTCGCCTCGTCTAAACTCATGTACTCTTTTGGTCCTTCCCTCCGAATATGTACTCTCTAAGTCGGCTCGTGGGCTTGGGATGTGATAATCATGCTGCTGCGGATCCTCCTCCTCCTTCTCCTCCTCCTTTTCACCAGCTGACTCCCTTTCACCCTCTACCTCCCTATTCGACTCCGTCTCGCTCTCCCGGCTATCAGAATCATCATCTGTATCTTCATCAACACCCCCTCCATCTCCTACTTTATAGGCATTCTCCCTAATTAGGTGTTTAGGGTTGAAGGACTTCCAGTAATCCATTTCTTTCTCCGCAGCAGTGGGCTCAAGGGTACTATTCCCTCCTATTAACTACAAAAATATATAATATACTTAATTTTATCATTACAAAAAATAATAGTCAATAAATAGAAATAAATGTAAAACATTTAGATACTTACACGAATCAGCTCATTCGACCAACGTATTTGCTTTCTGTTATTACACAACCAATTCACACACCGTGGCAATACCATGTCGCCGCCTATGACTTTGGATCCTACCATTTTTTCCAGCCACGGAAACATTTCCACCAGCCACCACTGTAATTTTCATTCGATTAAAAAAAATTTGATAAACATTTAATTAATATATATAAACATTAAACAATTTTCATTAATTATCAAGAGATTATACTAAATATCGTACCTGAAAAGCCCAAATAAAGCCATACAAATTAATGTTGCGGCCAGTCATAAGTCGATCCTCATCAAACGCACGACGAAGGCTCTTTATAAGCCTGCTGTAGCCGACTGTACCAAAGGAGAACTTATTCCACATATTAATATCCTCTATCAGGACCCACAGATAACCGTCCACCCTAGACCGATCATCATAGCCGTAAAATAAATTGTAAGCGATGACTATATTACTTAACTTCAAGACATCCTCATCGCTTATGGTATCCCCCCGGACCCTTAACATTTGCATAATTTCACTTAACATTGACGATACTCCTTTAAAAAGTCGCCACAACAAACTATTCTCGTTTTTTTGCTTTCTCTTAAGCACTTTTAGGTCGAGATAACCAAACTGCAATCCTGTCACTAATAAAAACTCCTGCTTTCCAAACCTATATGGTCTTCCCCCAATTTCGAACCACATCTCATCAGGTTGTGAATTAGGATATAGTAACTCTTTAGCAAGGATGTTTAACATAAGGAGAGTGATTAGCAGCTGTTTACCGCTCATTTTTAAAAAATACGAGATCGAACTCTCTGCCTTAAACCTGTCTAGCAGCTGCCTCTGCTGCAGAAATACATTTAACTCACCAATAGTCTTCATACTATTATGTGTACTCCCAAATGATTTTTCTGGAAAATATTGCACCGGACGCCTATAATTGAATTCCATCTGTAAGCAAGAAACGCAACGAATAATTATATGATCAAATCAAACAAATTAATTAACAAGAAAAGCAACGAATAATTTGTTTGTTAAATAATTTAACAAATTAATTAAAAAATTAAAATTAAACAAATTAATTAATTAACAAATTAAAATTAAACAATTTAACAAATTAAACAAATTAATTTAACAAATTGATTACTTCACAAATTAATTTAACAAATTAATTAATTAAAAAATTAACAAATTAAACGAATTAATTTAACAAATTAATTAATTAACAAATTAAAATTAAACAAATTAATTAACAAATTGAAATTAAACATTAATTTAACAAATTAATTAATTAACAAATTAAAATTAAACAAATTAATTTAACAAATTAATTAATTAACAAATTAAAATTAAATTAATTAATTAACAAATTAAAATTAAATAAATTAATTAAAAAAATTAAAATTTAACAAATTAAACAAATTAATTAACAAATTAAAATTAAACAAATTAGGTAATTAACAAATTAAAATTAAAAAAATAACAAATTAAACAAATTAATTAATTAACTAATTAAAATTAAAAAAATTAATTTAATAAATTAATAAATTAAAAAATTAAAATTAAACAAATTAATTAATTAACAAATTAATTTAACAAATTAAAATTAACAAATTAATTAATTAACAAATTAAAATTAAAAAAATTAACAAATTAAACAAATTAATTTAACAAATTAAATTTTAACAAATTAAAATTAAACAAATTAATTTAACCGACGTCGGTATATAATACTAATATCATACACCGACGTCGGGTTAAGTTGTAACGTAAGCCGTTATCGGTATATGTGTGAAAATGTAAGCCGACGTCGATGTAGTATCTAGCGTAAGTCGATTCGGCTTTTGTTGGCTCACATAAACCGACGTCGGG
Source organism: Dimocarpus longan (assembly GCA_022984855.1). Lineage (NCBI taxonomy): Eukaryota > Viridiplantae > Streptophyta > Magnoliopsida > Sapindales > Sapindaceae > Dimocarpus > Dimocarpus longan. The sequence goes on from CM041024.1 coordinate 17,032,653, forward strand.
TTATATGGTCATACATAAGCCGATCGTTTTCTCAGATCATATATCTACCAAATCTTTATATGCAGTTCAAACCCAAGCAGATTCTAACCAAATATAACATAATCTAACATTTATCATGAATGCCCAACATGTAAAAACACTAATCAAATCTACAAATGACAAAAAATTGGAAAAGTCATACAAAATTTGAAAACGGAGAGTCAAAACGGCTTACTAGTCGTAATGGGTGAGGAAGAAGTTCTCGCCGGTGGTGTACGGTGCTTACAGAACGACGACGACGGGGTGCGGTGGTCGGAGATCGTTGAACTAGGTGATCGGGGCGCATCGGGCGATAGAGACCGATAATCTTCCATTTTTACACCAAGTTTTCGATTTATGTAGGGTGGGCAGTTGCGTAATTTTCACTTTCCCTTTTTTTTAAAAAAAATTTGAAATTAGTAGTAATTTCGTAATTTTATGTTAGAGGTAATTTTGGTATCTTGGGTATAAGATATAATTTATTTGTTTGAGAGGCTGAAATGAAAATGTTTTTAGGTTTGGGGTTAAAAATATATTTTATGTTATTGAAGTGGCTATTTTTGGTATTTTTCACTTAAAACATTTGTCACATACATCATCTTACACTTGCCACCTGTCGGATGCACGTCAAACATCTGTCACAATTTTTTGGTAAAGAAGGTTTCCTAGGCTGTTTTTACTCTCTTTTGATCGAGGAAGATTTGACTGACATGTACAACATTCCTATTGGTTTGACGTGTATCTCTACTAGTAGGCTTCCATGGTACTCACTGATCACGTTAAAATATACCGTGATCTAATATTTATTTTCTTAGCCCTTGTGATAAAAACTTGAGTAATTATGAACATTTTTAATATTTATTAAGTGAAGATTTGTAGGTGAGACACGAGAGGGGTTGATGAGTAAAATGGCTACTTTTGGAGGTAATTATAACAAAAATATAAAGTTGAGGGTAAAGATAAAAATTTGCCAATCAAGTCAGATTTTTTTGGAAATAAATCGAGATTAGAATCAATATGAATTAATAGAGATCGCGATTAAGAGAAAAAGGAAAAGAATATGCATAATATATATAGTTTAATATATAAAAAAAAAATTTAAGTTAAAAAAAAAAAAAGAGGTCTCCATGCTGGTCTCCCATGGAGACCTCATTTCGGTGTTGGAGACCGGTACTGATCTTCATCGTTGAACCGGAGACTAGGTCTCCTGGGAGACTTGGTCCTTAGCTCGCTGTAGACTAGAAATGGAGACCCAGTCTCGTTGGACCAACTGGTCTCCAATGGCTAGAGATCGGTTGGTCTCCAACGGTTAAAGACCGGTTGGTCTCTAGCGAGTTGGAGACTAGTAAGCAGCGAGAGACCAACTGGTCTTCATCGCCGGAGACCAGATTTAGTCTCCGGCTATGGAGACCAAAGGGTTTTTTTTTTTTTTTTTTTTTTGTTTAAAAAAAATTTACATAATTTTTTTTTTTTTTGAATTTGGATAAATAATTTTTTTTTTTAGATTTACAAGATGTTTGGTTTGATATGTTAGATGTTTAATTTGGATGATGTTGATTTGATGAAAATAATGGAAATGATGATTTTGATGAATGTAAAAGATGAAATTGAAGATGAAGAAGATGATGAGAGGTAGAAGATAAAGATGAAGATGAAGAAGAATTTTTTTATTATTTTATATTAAAAATATTATTTTTTAATTAAAATATTTATTAACAATAAATTAAATTAAAAAAATTGATTTAATGATGTGTTACAATTTGATTGGAAGGTGGTCAATGATAATTTTGTAATAATAGATTTGATTATTTTATAATTATCAGTTTTTAAAAAGGTAATTACGTCATTTTAACTATTTTAAATTATATCAAGAGTACATTCGTCTTTTTGTCCCATCTGTCACGTTTGACTATTTTCTTTTTAATCAGAATGACTAAATTGATGCATTTTCGAAACGTTAGGGATGACGGGAATTCAAAATGCAAATATTAGTAAAAAAGTAATATTTTGTCAAACATTAGAGACTAAATTAAAATTTTTCCTTCATATTATGTTTTTAAGTGTTTTGTACACTAGAAATTAGCCATCACCGACACAAAACCTTATATGAGTACGTAGTCTTTGAAAGGTTATTCCAAGTCTTTTCTCTATTTATTTAAACTAAAAATTCCAAATCTTTCTTAAATGTTTAATTTAGAAAAAAATAAAATCATTCTTAAACTTTTATAAAATGTTAAAAAATCCTTCATAAATAAAATGGGCATAAATGCCATTTCAATTTTTTTCCTAAATAATTACTGTTATTTAAAAATAACTTTTCGGTAAACAAAGCATTTCATAAAAAAATAAAAAATAAAAATGCTTTACATACTTTTATAATTGAATTGCTTTTTCTTTCTTCTTTCACCCCAAAACACATTAATAAAACTCAGCAAATTCTTAGGAAGCTACTTTCAAATCAAATTTTAAGAAATACACTCTTGTTGGTGCCGGACACTAGACAGCAAGACCTGCTTGGCATCTTAAAAATAAAAAACAAAAAAACAAAAATTAAAACAAAACAAAAACTCATATGTTACTTTAAACGGCTAAATTTAGATAGATTTCTTTTAAGCTTTGTTTAAATTTGATATTCTTAGGTTCAATTTTATTTATTTTTATACATGCTAACAATGAATAAATAAAATACTTATGATTTAATTAGGACCCATCATTAGAATTGATGGAGAGGTACAAAACCATTTGAGTTAAAATTTCTTAAGTCCAATTCCAGTGTCAATAAAATAATGCAAACTAGTCCTGTGATTTTAAATGCGAAATGTAATAACCTTATTTAATATTATCACGCGTTCATTTTAAGTTTTAAATATTATAGTTGAATAATTTTAATCAGTTTAAACTTTTAAATCTGATAGTAATTAATATGATATTAAAGCTTGAAGGTCTCTGGTTTAAATTTTTATTTTTTTTTTTATCTCGAATTCTTATTACACATATTATAACGGTAAAGATATTATACATGTTATAACAATAAGGGGTGTTTAGTATATGTCCGACATTCACTTGTTAACCTATAGTCTTAAAGAGGGTGTTTAAACATGTATTCAACATCTATCATTTGTCTACATTATATATGAGAGAGTGTGTCACGCGTTAATTTCAAATTTTAAAGAGTGGTGATATTTCCACCTCTCATAAACTATGTGTACACCCCTTTTATAAGTGCATCTCATCAAAACTATGAAAAGCCTCTAGTTTGTAAATAAACCGAATTAATACCAATATTGCTCTTCTTTTATTATTTTTGTACTATATTTTTGTAAGTATAATCCACAATACTTATTTTGTTATCTGTCGATGTTTGGAATTAGCAGACTAGGTTCGTGTAGGCCCAAACTGCAGCTATCATGTAAATTGGACAGACATATAGGAGAAAGTAAAGAATGGACAGAGGAAGAACAAAGAACATCAGAGGTTTTTAAGTGGTTCAGCTTAATACGTCTACATCCACTATGTCTCACTGTTTTTCAGGGTGTAAACGACACTCTTTTTTCCCTCTCCTTTCTACAATGAGGATTTTTCTCTATTTATAGGAGGAGATGTGCTACAGTAGCGCCTAATAAGTTAAAATATAATAATGATTACAGTTAATGCTTCAGGGTTACATTTAATGCGTCTGATTTGCATTAAATGCGTCTGATAGCTGTCAAAGCGAGTTGTTTAGGTGACTAATCCAAGTGGATTAACCCAAGTGGGTTAAATAAGATCTTTGTAATTCAGACTGTAATTTCTGACAGCGTTGGCATGTACGGTACGTTTTAAGCTGTGATTGGTTTGACGGTTCTGACTGTAGTTGACTGGCTACTTGCGAGCTGTAGTAGTTGAGAGCTCGTCTCGACGAGCTGGAATGTCCGGAGTCTGATTGAGTTTTGTCTCTATGAACTGATCGGATGCTCTGAGTCTGCGAGCTGGACGTCTGGTGAGCTGCATATCTGATGAGCTGTATTCTTGGGCGACCTGTTCGTCTGACAAACTGGACCTACAAGGTCTGATAAGCTGTTTGATAAGCTGGATGCTTGGTAAGCTGTGCCTTAGCCAAATGTATAACCTCTTCTTTTTGAGGGACCTTAATCTTGGGCTTCTATGTGTCTTGGAACTTTATCAACAGTGCTAGGCTTTTACCGGTCCATTTAGGGTATCCTAAAAATACTCATAACATTATCTAATTAATTTTACTAAGATTTTGAGATTTTTTTCCCAATAGATAAGACGACAATTAGATTATGATTTTCTTCTAATAAAAATTAATTTCAAATTTATCATTTTACAATCAATTTCTTAAGAAGATTTTAAATTATTTTTTATACTTTATAATCAATTTGTATTTTTTATTAAAAAAAAATTAATTTAAATAAGTTAGAATTTGAAAAGAAACCGTGTTTTCCTCTTTGGTTCTAGATCTCTCTAAACATTATGTTGGTATGGATGATCAAAACAAAAGAGAGCAAATGTTTCAACAAAAAAAAAAAAAAAAAAAAAAACAAAAGAGAGCAAAAATGGTGTAGAAGAATAAGGGACGAAAGGAGGAGATGAAAGGTGGTGACTGGATAGTACATCAATCTTCATGGATGAGTGCCATTGAGAATCCAGAATGATATCAAATTATTAGGATGCTCATGCCCTTAGTGGGCAGGATAAATTACATAAAATTTTTGGGGATTTTACCAATGCTTTGTTTATTGGTTTATACAACATCAATATATTTATCTTCAATTGTGGTGGACATATTTTTAATTAATATAAAATAAGAGTAAAGTGAAAGGATTTTTTATCATGTATGTAAGAAACTACTTAATAATTTATGAATATATTTATAAACTATTTAACCATTTTCATAATTTTAATCAAGAATAATATTGGATTCTTTTAAATATATTATTTTGGGTGCATATACAATTTTTTGGGATATAAAATATCCGCGTTCAATCTTAAATATTATAATTAAATTATTTGAAATTTTTGAATATGATAATAATTAATAAATATAATTTGATAGTAAAAAATATTAATTTAATTTAAGAATATCCCTATTTAAAAAAAGAAAAAAAAATTAAGTGAGATAATTGATACGTTACAATTTACAAAATGCTGAAGGGATGATGGCACAGAAAGAAACAAAAAGACAGAGCATCAGGTAAACGACATGAAAACCGGCACTCCTGTTATATTAAAATATGTCCAGCAATTGTTGTTGACTTAGGACTCATCGACAGCAATGGTGTTGGATTCCACTTACTCACAAACCAATCAAAACCCAAAACCCAAATGCTTTCACTTGGATCGTCTCGCCTTCCTCTCCATGTCAAATCCACAAGCCCGCCTTTTGTCAAATGGACACCCACACCAGCACCGTTGCCTTCAAAAGCTGGAGCAGACCTTCACTATTGATGTCCGGAGAGCTGAGAACAGACCTTTGAACGTCCCTTGATTGCCCCCCTTCACTATTGCTTCTTCTAGACTTGATAAGGTGGAGAATGTTGCCATCAGACTTGAACTCAATAATGGGTGTGCTGGTGGGTGGGGAGAGGCCCCTGTTTTGCCTCATGTCACTGCTGAGGATCAGCACTCTGCCATGCTTAAAGCCAAAGAAGCTTGTCAATTCTTGAAGAGGAGTCCACCATGGCCTTGGCTTCGGTCTTGGAGGAGATTGGTCACCTTCTTCCTGGTTCATCGGTTTGCTTCTGTGAGTCTCTCTTGTCATTTTAACCTCCTTTTTTTTGTTTTTGTTTTGGAATTTGTGTGATAAGTTCTAATTATAAGATCTTATACATGTTTGATATTCGAGGGAACATCGGATTTTTTTGTTTTTGATATCAAAGAAGAAAAGACTAGTGCTTAATTTTAGCATTTGGATTTGCTTGAGTTACTCATTTCCATGGACCGATTAAAAGCTATCACAAAATTTGAACTTTCTCTTTTGTCTGTTTATAGTTGTGTCCAAGTGTGAATTCAGAAGGAACTCTTATGGATATCAATTTCATTCTTCTTAAAAATGTTAAGCGTGATTCGGTTGACGATATCAAATGCCTGATTATGCAGTGATGCAAACACATATATGAATATAGTGAGTCTCCATGATTGGATTAGTCATTTTTCACTTTTGCTGGAGTTTATGCTTTATTGATGTTT
>CM041024.1:17038959-17076985 GCA_022984855.1 Dimocarpus longan
CCAACTCAAGCCAAAAACCTTTCATAGTACTATAGTACTCTGTGACAGAAAGGTTACCTTGCTTTGTGGTGTTGATTTTAGTTTGTGGATCTCATAGATCACTGCAGCATCTGGTATTTTTGAATAGGTTTGGCGAACTGTTTCCCAAACTTCTCTAGCTGTTGTGAGGAACATGCAGGTTCGGCTCACTTCGAGTGTCATGGAGTTCCACAACCATGACATGATCATGGAATCTTCTTCATCCCATTTCGCAAACATAGAGTCTTTAGCAGCAGGTCCTATTCCTATGAGGTGGCTCAATTTTCCCTTTCCTTTGAGAAAGGTTTTAACAACTTGAGACCATTGAAGATAGTTTCGACCATTGAGCCAGTAGGAAGGCTGAATGTTTTGCAGTTCTCCTTTTGACTCAAGTAGCATCTCAGCTCTGTTAGCCTCAGTAACAGTAGGTTGACTCTCAGAATAATCCTCTAACATAATGATAGAGAGAAAAAAAAAGGCGAAGAAGAATTGAGAGAGGTCGGCAACTAGAACTAAAGATTTTTTGGTGTGGAATGGTCGTAGAGAGGCTCTGATACCATGTAAATTTTATCTTTTATTCACACACTTTTCCTGAAAAACAGTAACAGTATATATACAACTTTGACAAATAAATACTAGCCACTAACCACCACCTACTCTATCCACTATCAACCACCAACAGCTGCCAAACAAGTAAGAACTCTTAACACCTAACTCCGACAACAATTAATTACTAATTTCACAGTACAGTACAAGGTCAATGTATATTTTCCAACAGTATGATAGTTTTCAATTTAAAGATTTCTGCTAGGGACAGCAGAAACAAGTAACAAAAGGAAAAAAGTGAAAGAAATCACCATCATTAATATTTCGATAATTTACCACCAATAAAATATAGATAAAAAAATTATGTGATTAGTCTCTAGGATTCTTACCATGCAATGGTCCCTAGGATTAGCTGAAGTTGCAGTAGAAAATATAAAAGCAGGTTCACTACCATAGACTGCACACAAAAGCAGAAGCAAATGTAGATGTCAATGTCCAACAACAACAACAACAACAAAAAAAAAAAAAAAAAAAAGAGGAAGGGAGATTTCTAAACAAAGGAAAAAAAAAAAAAAAAGAAGGGAGATTTCTAAGGAACTGAATCTTATGTCTCTGTACATCACAGAAACATCTACCATGAGTGCAGAGCCGACGAAGTCTTCTCAATATGAGAGCAGTATGACATCCAAATGCTCCTTTATAGGCATGAGCTTCATCAATTACTATAAACCTAACATATACATAAATGAAGTAAACCTCAGCATAACAGATATTAAATGTATGTGACATAGTAAGAGATAAGGTATAATTCTAAAGATGCGTACAACAGAACTGGTGAACCAAAAACAATGATCACAGTTCATAAAAAAAATTACCTAAGATTAGACAAAATTCGGCTGAACTGTCTGTGTAATGGCAATACTGACACGTGCAGCATATCAGGATTAGTTATCAACTGCATGCCAGATGAAAAGAATTTTAGCATAAAACTGCGTGTGGTTAGCTGAAGAAGTTTAATCTGAGACAGCTAAAACTTATGAAACTACCAGTCTAGCATTATCTCGTAGCCATGTCCTGTCCTTCTGAGATGTGTCACCATCATATACTCCAATATTAAAGTTAACACCAAATGCTTTTGTCATAGCTAACAAAACTCTTAACTGATCTTGAGCTAAGGCCTACATGCATTAACAATTTAATATTTAGATGATACCAAAATTGTGAAACCCAAGATGTCAATTTCCCAAAGCACTCTTAGAAAAATAAATAAAATTTAATGGTTTTCAGAATAACAAAATGCTAAAGCCTAAAATTTATAAAATGTACAAATTTGCAGCAGTAAACCTTTGTTGGAAACAAGTAGAGAGCACATGATAACAAATCTTGGGACAACATTTCTAGAACTGGCATATTATAGCAAAGAGATTTCCCACTAGAAGTCATTGTTGCCACAACAACATTCTTCCCAGCAAGGGATGCCAATATTGACTCCGCCTGTAAACATACCAAGACTTAAAATTAATTAAGAAACTGCTCTCCTTAAAATGATGCAAGTCTGGAAAAACCCCATACCTGGTGACTGTACAAATTAGAGATTCCAATATATTTAAGAGCAGATCTTGCATTATCTGAGAGTTCATTAGGGATTTCTACATGGACAGCTTCCCTAGCACCAATGTCTTCAACATGCGCAATCTGCATAAGATAACCGTTAACAAAATGTTCTCAGAACAGTTCTCTGAGTCAGATACATTATAAATGTGCCCATATCCCAGAGGGCCTGATGCTTTTCCTTATTAGTATTTGAGGCGAAAGAAGAAACTAACACATTCGCTACACATATCAAGGCTGTCAGGACCAAGAAGGATTTGAGGATTTTAAACATTTCTCTTCTTAATCATCAAATTAAATTATTCAGAAGAAGCTCGAGATTTTTTTTTATTTTTTTTTTTATAGGAAACAGAAACTTTATTAATGAAAAGAAAGAAGTTACAAATGTTACAAATGTGAACCAAAAGTCCGCCAACAAACAATGAAATCAAAAACTAAAAACAAGATTGGAAAGAATAATCAACAAACAACAGTCTTTCAATCTAACATAATGAAAAATAAAGAAAAGAAGAAATTTGCAATTAACCTGCCCATTTGACCCAATGCTCTTTCTGAGATGTTCAACCATTTCAACGGTAGCAATTGACATGTCTCCTGCTAAGTCAATAATTGCAGCAAAAAGTTCTGGATTAAAAACTTCATATGAACTTTTCCCCAAAAAAAAAAAAAGAAAAAAAACTTCATATGAACTTGCAATTCAGTAATTTCTAATTTCCTGAAATATTTGGCGTAAAAATTTCAGTAAGATCTGCCATAAACCCAAACTATTTGACCTGATTTATTCAAGAAATGAATACCAATACATGGTCTATCTTAAGAAATTTACTTAAGTTATATCAAGGGCCAGTTCCTGTACAGTGCTAGGGAAAGTTCTTCGTTGGAACTCAAACAGCAAACAAGCGAAGTATTCACTTATTTATAGTGGATCCTCTAATTATGTGCCCTAAAGGTTAATTCCTTGCACAGAGATCTCACTGAACTTTTCTGTTTTTCACTGTAGAGTTTACATTTGTAGATTGAAGGTAGGTTTCCAGAATCACAAAAACCACCTTAAGATTACTTATAAAGATAACAACCTACATGACACCGTCCTCGAACTGCATGAGAACTTGAAGTAGAGGAGCAGCTTCTCTTGGCCCTTTTTGCTTCATTTCCACTTTGAGCAGTACCAGATTCCTTCACGAATAACAGCACATCCTCCAAGGAAAGGGACATGGGCATCTTTCTGGTTTTACCCTGCAACAGAAGAAACTTCATATCGTCAAAGAAGCCAGGTAGTCTAGCATATGGCGGTTGACAGTCGACAAATTAAAATGGTAAAAGGTTACGAGTAACACAGGGAATAACTTATGAGGTAATGCAGTCTAGCCCACCAATCCAGATCCCATCAACAACATTTGGACTACACTTCCACATTGCCACACAACCAAACTAGCATATTGTCATTATTAAGATTTGTTCATTCTGCTAAAAACTAAACAAAAACAAAAATGAATTTTGAGTATATCTCCTTAATACAGATAATACCTGCACTAACAAATTGTTTAGTACCCCAAATCCTTGAGAAATGAAAATGTAGAGCTTGGTCCGTTCTGCTAGTTATGACCTTGAACCCAACCCAAAATTTATAAGAATTTCAACTTCAAATAACAAAATCCAACTGTTAGCAAATATTTTATAATACTAAGCATTGCTCTTTACACATTCTAACTCCTAGATCCACTTTTTTTACACACATATCACTGACTAAAAGCATGTGAAAAGCTTCCATGGTTCTGACTGACTTATCAACAACAATTGCATACAATGCACCAAATACATCAGAATTATGAGAATGGATCAAATTGATCGCGCTCTTAAAATGTAAGATCTATAAAGCAAACTAATTTGAAATGTGAATCTTAAAATTAGGAAAATAAATAATAATTAAAAAATTATAAAGAAAAAAACAAGTTGAATAGTCTCTACGATGACTGCTAAGCTCAAAAAATTCTTAAATTCAGTTGTGATATCTGTACGAAAGTTCAGAAAAAGAAGGAAACCGGAAGCTCAAATGTCTGTTGTGTTGGTTGTATCTACCCTACCAATTATTGTCACTAACATCTTCCAAAATCATAATTGCAAGAATCTACAGCACAACACATACTGTAGAACACACTCACTGCCAGACATCTCATAAAGAAGTAACTTTGCCTTTAGTTTACATATGTTACATAATCCAGTGTGTGTCTTGTGAATGTATTTATATCTAAAATGTTGTGTCTTTGAACATATTACTTCAGCCAATGAGGAACAAAATCGACTTCAAATTTATTCAGCTGATAATATCATTAGAATTATGCTTTATTAACTGTGTCATTAAACACTGTTAAAGTTTCTTTTTCCTCTGTTCTTGCTATTTTTATTTTCTTTTCTTTTCATGAGTTCATGGCACATACAGGAATATTTTCACTTTCAATAAGCAATAGGAAGTGATTTCATCTTGATTACTTATACTCTCAAAACCAAGTTTTCCTCACTTTCTGTTCTAGAACAAGAAAGCCAAGCATATAAAAGTTTTTCCAATTTATAAACTGATAATCACTTTGCAATTGATTGTGGGAATTCAAAGGTTATATGTAAATTATTATTGTGAACTAAACCATTTCATTGACGTCGAAACAAAGTAACTTAAACAAATATGATATATAAATTGTTATTCACAAGCTCTTATATATCAAAAGCAAGAAACTTTTAAACATGACATTACCATCTTAATAGTCTCCCACAGATTATATTTAAAGGAACTTTCCAATTTCTTCATAGCATTAAATCTCTTGGACAGAGACATGCCTTTTTGACCTGTGTACGGCAAAGTGAAAACAAATGGAGACAAATTTGCTCAATGGGAAGCTATTGTAATTAGCTTTAAATATGTAATTAATAGTGTTTTGTCTTCAGTGGTACACTGATACCAGTTATAGGATTGTCTTCCACTTGATCTCTTTCTTCTGTTGAAGCATTGATGATAACAAGGGAATCACGATAATTTTTAGACTCCGTGTCATCAGCAGCGAACTGGACCACCTGAGATCATAATAGTTTTAGCAAAAATAACTTTAAAAAGTAATTTACCAAAACATTTTGCCTTTCGATTGCATCTCAAGGGGGTTAAAGGATAGCACCATGGTCAAGACAGGTGCTAAGCTCCAAGAAGAAGCACAATGATCTAGGCACATAATTAATTATCAACGGTTTTTTTTTAAGGAAATAAAGAGAAACTAGCTGATGAAGTAGAATAATCATGTATGATAAATTATGTTTCTTTGCCATCCTGACACCAAAGATAGAGCTCAGGAGTGTGATCCATACTTTATTGGAGAAACCTTACTAAAGTATTTCACAGTGAACACGCTAGTGACAAAGAGATTCCAGTATTTAGGCAAAACGGGGGTAGAATCGGGCAATCAATAACAAAAGCATCATAAACCAAAAACTACATATGCACTTTATTAATTATAGAAATAATCGATTGCCATCAACATGTAACAGATCTTCCACCTAATGATAAGTCAAAGAAATACATTATTCGTCAAAGCACAGCACAGAGAGGACAAACTGGTGCCTACATCTCTACAAACGAAAGCCGAATTAGGCAAGTCGTTCACTTCCTTGATCAGAAGCACAAATTCCAATATGTCATATTTGAACATCAATTGTCTTTTAAGCACCAATGTGAACATGTGTTTATATGCAACACCTAACACCAAATTACAAGATAAATAGATAGGGGACCCCAACTTGAAAAAATATATAAGTAACAAGGTCAGGATTTTGTTGGTCAAAGTCTAACACAGAAGTAAAGCTGTACACAGCTGGAAAAACATAATATCAAGCAAGTATAAATATATTTTTTGAAGTTGCATGAACTGCAGAAAAACAGCATGATAAGGGTGATGCAGTAAGAGGCAGTTGGCTCTACTGAAATAGACATATAAAAATCATAAACTTAAAAAATGAAGTAACGTCATATTTAATCAAATTAATTTAATTTTAGAAAATTTAACTGATTACCTTCGGACAAAGAATAGAAAGATGCTCAATGTCCTCGATACCAACTTCAACCCCGAACTTCTCAAGCTGGTTCAACGTGTCCGTCACACGAGTCAATGTTACTTTTTTCCCCGCAGTTGAACATGAGCACAGAAAATGCTCAAGAAAGCAAATGCCCCCACAATTTTCTTCAACCAATCTGGACACAAGCACGAAGAAGAAGAACCATCATTACTGCTTTTAAAAGTCCCTCCACCACCACTTCGCCTATTGGCTTCTCTCAACAACATACATTTCCCCGAATTTGGATCTGACAAACAGTTTACCGACTCTAAAACCTCAACAAACTTTTCACAATTCTGTCCCTCAAGGGCATTCTTGTTTTTAGAGTGCAAAACACTCCATAAAAACTCATAAAAGCGGCCCTCTTGATTATTGCAGTCAACACCCTTCTTGTGTTTTGTTTCTAAAGATTCTCTGTTTATTTTCCCGAAATCCATAGTACTAGACTCACAATACTTGGGTTGATTACTACTAACATTGCTTGACTCTTCTTCGTGTAAAAATGATAATTCTTGCATCATATCAGAATAAGTCGAATCCGCAAACTTTTTTGAGATCATGTCATGGTTAGCAACACTTGTTGAAGTCTCCGAGAAATCAGGTTTCGGGGTTTGCGGTCTTTCCTTCTTTGTGAAGGGAATAAGAACAAAGAATTCCCCAGGCTCAATCACAACACTACTTACTTTACTTTGTAAGCTCAACTTGACACCCTGATAATACAACATTAGGATATAATTACAATTCAAAATATAACAACGCCACTAAGAATAACAAAATCAAATCAAAGTTTTGACTCAAAAACCCTATTACTTCCTCAAAATTCAGTTTAAGAACTCAGTCCAACCCTCTATAAACATTCAATTTGGCTCTAAGACCCTATACAATCAAACGAAACATAAGCAACTCCTGTCAATTTGTTGAACACAGAAAAGAAGAACAAAATACTCGAGAGAGAGTGGTTGCCTTGAAAAAGAGGTGGAAATTGGGGAAGGAGGAGGCAGGAGGGAAATTGAGGTTCAAGAGAAGCTTGAGGTCGCCAATGGTTTTGTCAGACGACACGCTCACTGTCGTCGTTTCGCCACTCAGTGTCCGCACTTCGATTTCCCTTTCCATTCCTCTCATTGCAACACCGTTTTGCCTTTGGCGGGCAATTTATCTTCTCCCTCAACTCTCACTTAAATTGCAGATGACAAGTAAACAACATAATTATGTATGGGAGATTTGCAATAATCTCTCCCGCTTTTTACTTTTCTCTGAAAATTACCTTCTGGTTTTGTCTTTAAATGGAAAACCCTCCAAGGTAAGGTGTAATAGCGTCTCCACATTTTATTAAGGGCAGATTTATTTTTTCTAACGGTACTTAATTATATTCATTAAATTATTTTTAATTTTTTATTTAATTATAAATTATTTAATAACTTAACTATAAATCACTTAATGATATTTAAAATTTTTTATTTTAAATCTATTGTCCTCTATATAACATAATTTTAAATTTATCTTAATTTTATATTACTCAAAATTTCTTTTCTTTTCTTTTCTTTTATACTTAAAAAATATATATTTAAAAAAAAAATTAAATACATCTATTTTAAATTATCTTAAAATTAAACTAATATATTTTAATTTATAATTTAAACATTCATTTTTCTAGTTATTTTTTAAATATATTAATATATTTAAATATATAAATTAATTTTTAATCATATTTTAATTATGAATAAAATATTATTAATATGTACATAAAAAATATTTTAAATTTTATTAAATTATTTATTTTTATATGTTTATATTAAATTAATTAAAATTATATAACAACAAATAATAAAAAGAGTATAAATGTCAAGTTACTAGTTTTCAAATAATTTTAATTTAAAAAACAAACAAGTTTATAATATATTCAAAGATAAAGCAAAAATAAATAAATAAAAACATGTTATTGAGATTTTAGATTTCAATCATTATTCAGTCTTCAACAGTAATGTTCAATCTTTAGATAAAAAAACAAATGATTCCATAAAAAAAATTATATGAATACCCATTTTTTTGAAAATATTTATATGATAAAATTATCCCTAAATAAAATTACAAATAAGGACATACAAAAATTAGTAAATAATTTCATTTTTAACTTTTGCAATTTAAAACAATTTTTTTCCTTTCTTAGTTAAAAATAAAACAAATAAATTTTCATAAATGTTTCTAAAAAAAATCTATAAGAAACAAATTTTTTAAAAAAAAATTATGAATCTTTAAATATTTCAATTGACTTTTCAAATTTTTTAAAATGCAAAACATTACTTTTTCTCATATTTTTACTCCTCATCCCTCTAAAGAGTAAAGACTAACCTAAACATAAAATAAAGTCTTATTCTCAGTGGCAAATCTAGTGGATTTAACTTCAACTATGGATGCTTCTTCTCTTCTTGATAGAGTTTAAAATTAGGATTAAAGTTAAAATTTTATGTTTAAGAGAAATAAAAATAAATACTAACATAACAAGTTTTTATTAAATGAATTTAATTAATTTTGTTCGTATAGGGTTACGATTGACATATTTTTGGATGCTTATACTAATACGTAGATTTTTAAACTTAATCAATGTGTGTGTTAATTGGGTGTGGAAATCAAATTTGGGGATGACAATATTTGCACCCTAGTAATGAATCTTTTCAATGCAATTATATAACCCAAATATGGAGTTGAAGTGGAAAAAAAAATAGAGAATAAGGAAATGGGTTCCCAATTGAGAAACTCTCATATCTTAATTAACTTTTTCATTTTTTTTAATCAAAATAAATTACAATAAAATATAAGGATAGAAAGGGTGGGTTAGACGTGTTTTATGGTGAATGATAAAAAAGATTATACATATTTTGCTTTTGATAATTAGATTGGAGATGATTTTATAAGTTTTATGTTAATTGTTGTCTCCCCTTACTATGGTAGTATATAATTATTATGTTGATAGTTTTCTCTTCTTATTGTATGATGAATTGTTTCCTAATTACAGGAGTAAATATTTGGATCGTGTTATAATTGGCCTCCCAGTTATAAAGTAAATATCTGGGTCATATATGTAGTAGTTAATCTTAATAGGTCTCAATAGATCTTTAACTCATTTAATGTTAGATTTAAAAAGAAAAATAACAATATATTATTATTGGTATTTCATTTTGAAGTTTGTGTTGTTGTTAATAATTCAATTTCACAACATAAAAGAGTTCAAACTTATAACAAAAACGTAGCTAAGCCTTATAGAATATTTGATTATAGAGTTATAAACTTACAATTAGTTGAAAATGGTTTTGAAAATTAATTCTACTAGATGCATGCATGTTCAATATTTTCCCATTTTAAAATATTTTTATCAAATGTGTTTGTAATGTCTGTATCTATAGATGTTGATGTATACCCAGTGGCGGACTCAAAAAATTTATTCAGGGGGTCACATAAATAAAATAATAAAAATATTGAAAATTAAGAACATATTAAATATATAATATTTTTATGTAATAAAAAATATTTGATAACATTATATAGTTTAAATAAAATAAAACATACATTATATTTAGGCAAAACAAATAGTTTTATACTTAAAAATCCTAATGAAATCATTAAAATAAATAAAAAAGAAAAAAAATATAAATTATATAAAATTATAATTTTCCTCGACGAGACTTCATATCTTGAAACTGTTTCATGGTAACTTTTTATCAATTTTGTTAAAAATATATTTCTCCACATACGCAAGCAAGCTATCATGAAACATTGATCTCTCATTTGATTACGTAATTCAGTCTTCACAATATTTATAGTAGAACATGCTCTTTCAACGGTAACAGTTGCAACAGGTAGTAATAATATTAATGTCAAAAGCAAGTAAACTTATATAGGAGAGAATTAAAAAAAATAAAATTATAAATCAATTAGGAGTAAGAAAAATATTAAAAGTAGGAAAACTAGGTCTAATAGAAGTAATAAATTAGAAAGGGAATTAATTCTATTAGAAATAAAAAAAATAATTAAATCATAAATCATTTAAAAAAAAAAAAGAAAAAAAGAAATGAGACACGGAATTTAAATAAAAGTGGGGCATAACAGAAAAAATATGTAGCATATAAATTAGCTTTAAATAAATGATAAAAGATAAATAATAATATAATTATTATTATTAAAAATAAAAAAATGAATTGACATTAACAATTATAGCATTAAATACACAACATCTATGAATTAGACACACGTTTGAAAGTTTGCAGACTACAGACTGCAACAGTTAAATTTCCTTTTTTTTTTTTTTTTTTTTTGTAAAGCAAATTAAGTAATTTTTTTTCAAATTTTAGGGGGGGCACGTGTCCCCTCTGGCCTAGGCATAGGTCCGCCATTGTGTACACAGTTGATCATATTATCAACATTTGGTCATATGAGCAACTTCTTGGGCCACTAGGTTACCAAAAAAGCACAAAAGTGAATGTAGAATATTTTGACACCAAGATGGTGCTCGTCAAAGGCACTTTGACCCAGAGACGGACTCAGTGTAGGGCCAGCCGGGGCATGTGTCCCGCCTGAAATTCTGTGAAAATTTATTAAGTTTTATGGTGTGAGTGTATTCATAAATGTGGAAGTGCACTGGTGGTTATGGGCATGCCTATTCAGCAACAAGTTTTGTGTTCGAATCTTGTGTTTATAGGTAATGTTTTCATCGTTTTTCATGACATTTCCTTACCACTTTTTCATGACATTTGCTTTCAACCCCTCCTTTTCTATTCACATTTACTTTTTAACCCCTTCTTTGCACATTTACCTTTTACATTTTTTATACATTTACTTTTCAACCCCTCTCGTACACATTTAATTTTTTATATACTTTACTAAGATTATTTTTTTAATTAATAAATTTACACATTTACTTTTTTAAATTAATATTTTTTTGAGTAAATGATAAATTTACATAGTTTACATTATTTTTTATTTTTATTTATTTTATTTTAATGATTTCATTGTGATTTATATTTACTTTGCTTTAATATTGTATATATTTTATTTTATTTAAACTATATTATTTATCGAACTTTGCTTTAAAAAAAAATTATATATTTATATGAATATCGATTCTTATATTACTTTGTTTATATGCCTCTCCTAAACAAATTTTCTGAGTCCGCCACTGCTTTGACCACTCAAGTTAGTTTATATATTAACTAAGCGATAAATTGACAAC
Source organism: Dimocarpus longan (assembly GCA_022984855.1). NCBI lineage: Eukaryota > Viridiplantae > Streptophyta > Magnoliopsida > Sapindales > Sapindaceae > Dimocarpus > Dimocarpus longan. Next base: position 17,050,454 of record CM041024.1, read on the forward strand.
AAAATGTGAGAATACTTCCTGTGCAACCATTTACTTATACATTGGATGGATGTAAGTCAGTCAGTAGAACGCTCTACTGATGACTTCTAACTAGAACTTGGGTAACCTTAGTCGAAGAAATATGACCTAATCACATGGTGAATTCTAGGAGAGTATGTAAGTAAGAATGCAAAATGAGAACTACCAAAAAGTCCATTTCACTTGGCAAAGCATGAGTATAATCAGGGTAATCAGGGATCCTCCTTACTTGCCCTAATAGAGTCAAAGGATTTGACTCATAATGTGTTTGCTTAACGGATTAGAGAATGAGAATGATTATTGGTAAACATTTGTTCTAAAATAAATTCATAATGAGAATGAAATTATGAGTCACACATGAATTTGAGATTGTGGAATAGGATTTTTATTCCTCTCACCCTATTTAGGATTCTCATTCATATTTTCTTTTACAATTGAAATAAGTCTTTTATACCCCTTATTAAATAATAATAATAATAAAATATTGAAAATAAAAAAAATTATGAAAAAAAAACTATTATGACAAGTTACATGACAAAAAAATGAAGTAAAATGATATACAACATATTATTATATATATAAATCATGACTTAATATACAATAAAGATATACAATATGTTAAGAAAATTTATTTTTTTAACCTACTATGACGAGTTACATAGCAGAATATGAAAAAAAAGATGACACTACATCTTAAATACAATTTTGTGAAAAAATATGTTTCCTTCACAATTCACAAAATTTCACTGGTTAAATATTTTCTTTTTCAAACTAAAAAAAAAAAAAAAACCAATGGAACATATAATTTTAATTAAAGACATTTTTATAACTTTAATTAATTCATTCCAATTTAATATCAAACTAAACATATCAATAAGAATAATGTTGATTATGATTTCGATTCCGATTCTTATAATTGAAATAAACAGTTTATCCTGATTTTAATAAATTAATTTAATTTAAGTCAATCTGATTTCATCATTTTGATTTTCAACCATTCCGATTACCTATCAGTACACAGGCCATTAATCTTGGTTAACCAGGTCAAGCTAGACATGTCAGCTGGTGGGCCTTCCTTTGATTAGTACTTCAGCCGAGCGCAATTCTCAAACCTGAATGGCACTGAACCTGTCTAATTAATTTAAGCCCAATCACCAAATAAGAAGCTGACAAATTCAGCCCACTGAGGGTGTTTTTTATTTTTTATTTTTTTATTATATATATATGCTTTTATTCTTAGGATATCGTTTTCAATACTTGTTAATTAACGTACTTTGTTATTAAAATAAAATTCTATCTTTACCTAACAACCCCTTAGGATCTCACGTGGTTGTAATTTTTTATCTCTGAATCATTTCTGTCAACGAAGAACGCTAAACCATTCCAATATACATTTCAATCATGCTGATTTTTATTCTTAAATTTATTTTTAAACTGAAACCATTCTCTATGTTCACACACTTCTTTATCAACGTGGATCAAATTGGGTTCCTTGACTGCTTCTCATGCGTCCATTTTGCGTTTCAATATATAAAGAAAAAGTCATGGAAGAAGAACAAGAACCTTCCACTGATCCAATGGAATGACCAGAACGACCTGCACCGTCTAATACTCAAAAGATAGCGACCTGCAACCACCGCAGACTTGACTTTTATAGCTCCAAAATGCCATCTTCTTTAGCGTGTGGAATGAGGGAGAACAACTTTTTTCTGCTTTGAAAAATCCAACAAAAGCTCAGTCAACCGGGAATATCTCTACATTTCATTATATATAACATGAATTTCTTGTCTAAACTTGCATTTTTACACACAACAACAACAGAACAGATAGGCAGCAGCCATGGCTTTAGCAACCAAGTTTCTGATCCTCGTTGCACTTCTTGTTGTGCTCATCCATACAACAGAAGCCTTGAAAAAACCCAAAGTTACCCACATGCAGTTCTACATGCACGACATCGTGAGCGGGCCAAAACCAACCGCTGTCCGTGTCGCAGGCCGGTCCAACTTCACAAGCCCCGATCCAATTGCAAGTTTGTTCGGATCCGTTTTCGTGATGGACAATCCGCTTACCATTACACCGCATCCGAATTCAACAGTAGTAGGCCGTGCCCAAGGGATATATGCAATGGCATCACAGCAAAATGAGTTTAGCCTCCTCATGACATTAACGTACAATTTCATTACGGTCGCTTCAACGGTAGCTCCTTTAGCGTCCTTGGTCGGAATCCGATCATGAGCGAAGTCCGCGAAATGCCTGTTGTTGGTGGCACAGGGAAGTTCCGGCTAGCTCGGGGATATTGCTTAGCAAAAACTTCCTCTACAGATCAAATGAATGCTGTGGTTGGATATAATGTCACGTTGATACACTACTAAACCGGCTAGACCCATTTGATTTTACATGTGCAACTTTATTGTTGTTATTGAGTCTGAGTTTTTTTTTTTTTTTTTTTTTTTTCTTTCTTTTGAAATAATCGAATCTGAGTTATTATATACGATGTCAGTACACTTTTTCTTCTTGTAAATTTGTTCGATAATATATTATAATATGCATTCATTAAAATTTTGATGGTTGGATATAATAAATAATTGATTTTTTTTTCTTTTTTTTATCATTTGACTTAATTTTATCTCATTTTATTAACTTTCACAATACTTGATTATTCTTATTAGCAAAATCTTCCTCTACGGACCAAGTGAATGTTGTGGTTGGATAAAATGTCACATTGATACACCACTAGACTAGCTAGACTCATTTGATTTTACATGTACAACTTTATCGTTGTTCTTGTTTTTGAATAATAAAAGCTATGTTATTGTTGAGTCTGATTTTTTTTTTTTTTTTATCCTTTTAAATAGTCGAGTCTGGATTAATACATACGATGTCAATACATTTTTTCTTCTTTTAAATTTGTTCGACAATATATTATAAAATACATACATTAAAATTTTGGTCTTCTGCCTTTGCTGGTTGGTTGCAAAAGTTACAGTTCAAGACGTTTCTTTTTCCCACCCTTTCGGTGGTTCTTATGGTCAATATAATTGCTCATTCTTTAAGGGGAAAAAAAATAAAAAAGGTCTTATGATATAATAGATAATTGATTTTTGTTTATCATTTGACTTAATTTTTTCTCGTTTTATTAACTTTGACAATACTTGATTATTTTTTTTAAAGTACCACTTATCATGTAGGGATTCGAACTTGTAATATTATTCAGTTGAATAAATATTTCGTAACATCAAACCAGATTAAAATGTGAAGATGATACTCCTAATTTGACAATTATTCTTATTATTTTTTTTTGTTTTTCAAACTAAGGGACCATTTGTTTTTTCTACTTAACACTTAATAATACTGAATTGCACCTATTAAGATGTTTTCGTTTGTTTTTTTAAGTAGTCAAATCACTTAAAACTACCAAAAAACAACTGAAAAAATTAAGTAAGAATTTTTAACTTTTCATTTAATTACAAATAACTTAATAACATTTAAAAATTTTTATTCCAAATCTAACATAATTTCAAATTTATCCTAACTTTATATCACTCAAATTTTCATTTCTTTTTTTTTTCCTTGATACTTATAAAAAATATATTTAATAAGTAAAATCTAAATACATCTTATCCCAAATTGTCTTAGAATTGAATTAATATATTTTAATTTACAATTTAAACATTTATTTTTTTAGTTGTTTTATTAAATATATTAATATATTTAAATATAAATATGGCTAATACTACTATTTTTTTAATCATATTTTAATTATTAATAAAAAAATATTAATATGTACATAAAAATATTTTAAAATTTATTAAATTATTTATTTTTAAATATTTGTCTTAAATTAATTAAAATTACATAACAACAAATAATAGAAATGATATAAATGTCAACTTACTAGTTTTTAGATAATTTTAAATTTAGAAAACAAACAAGTTTACAACATATTCAAAGAGAGATAAGGAAAAAAAAAAACAAATATGTTATTTAGATTTCAGATTTCAATCAATATTTAGTCTTCAGCAGCACTGTTCAATTTTCAAACAAAAAAACAAATGACCCTAACACTGAGCATGTTTAAAAAATTGTACGATTTTCAAATTTCAATCTTGTAACAAATTCAATAAATAATTATTTTTCATCATTTTGTTTAATATTATGCATAATAAACTCATATTCAGTTTGGAAAACACTAATTTAATAATTAGTATGCAAATTTGTAGTGTAATAGGGCATGTGATTTTGAAATTGGGTTTTGTTGTAATAATGAAGAAAATAATAGTTATGTACAGTTGACCACTGTAACTCCACAAATTTCTCTGCATTTACCATGTTTAGAATGATAACTAGTAATCATGAATTAAAAACAGTAACTCCCCAATTTCATTCACTCATCTTTTTCAAATTCAAATTGTTCATTCCCTCTTATAAATCAACCAACTGTTTTCTTTCTCTTAATATCTCTTTCAAATTACTGTTACAAGAGACAAATCAACATACACAAACAAAATAACAAAACATGTGGATACAGTGGTCAATTACAAGGCTTGTCAGATGGAGGGTGAGGGACTGGGCATCTTGTTTCACAGCTTGCAAGATTCCTTTAGGTATGTCATTTTTCATTTTGCACCATTAGCTCATATATTATAGCTTCAATATTTTGTAGCATATGTATACATATACATATACATATCTCTTTTAAGCATACAAATGACATCACGTATCACTTGGAATGTTGCAGATGATGATGGTGATGATAATGATGCTTCCCCATCTCAACTTCCCATTGGAAACATGGTTTTCGAAACCAATAATAAAGAGAGGAAAGGGAAGAGGACTAGTAAAAAGTTGTTACGATCACGAAGAGGATACAAGAAGGATAGATATGGAAGCATTGATTTCAGTTCACAGCAGACTAGGAACAACAATGTTATTACAGCAGAAAACACAACTAAGAATAATAATAATGATGATTCAAGCTGCTGTTCACATTTTGCTGATGATGAAGATTATATTGTGTTTTGTTTTAGAGAGGATGGAGCTTTTGATGTTGTCCAGGATGGCAAACCAGAAGCTTCCAATCACATTGATTGCACTAGAAGAAGTTCTTGGCCTGTCAATAAGGTTAGAGATGAATTCTTTCCTTCATATTCATTTTTTCTTTCTCTTTTAGCAAATTTGAAAGAACCCATTGAACTTTTCAATTTGTTGGTGTGTAAAACGAAAGCAGATTAATTTTGGTGAGTGTGCAAAAAGAGTTAATAGTTATAGTAATGTTTGTCCAATGAATGAAGCAGAGATCATCCATAATAAAGAGGTACAATGATCAAAATAATTTGGATATGTTCTGGAGGTAACATTTTTTTTTTTTTCTAATTTTGTGTTTTCCCATCTTGGAAGGATGAGGAAGAAGAGGGTGTCTACTTGGATACAGAGTCGGCTGCAAGCAGCAATCTGATGAGACACCAGACTGAGATGATGGTGTCAGTTGAATCAAGTGACTCTAATCGATCTGACAACAGTACTGGTTCTTTTGCTTTTCCTGTGTAAGTTGAAATTTTGTTTACTATGCTTTTGATAGTATTACGCATTACATAAACAATTAGTCACAAATGATATGTTCTGAACAATCGATTCTGTAATTTAAATGACACATATTTTTAATAAAAGAAACACTGAAAAACAACTTTTAAGAAAGTTGTTTGATTGCTTTCATGTGAAGTGCATCCATATAAAGCAGTGGATGGTGCACTTGTAGCTGTTGATAACTTGGTGAAAGGCAATGCAGATTAGGTTGGGAATGGATGGACAGCCCTGCACAAATGCCAAAATCAGAAGGATTACGCTTGAGGAAGCACAAGGCCCGCTCTTTGCGTTTTCAATGTTGTAGATTCTGAACATTAATCATTCTCTTCTCCCAATTTTATTTATTTAAATTTTTTCTTCCCTGGAGATAGCATTCATGTAGTCATCAACAACAATTATATATTAGTTCAAAGGCTTTTTCTTCTTCACATAAAAACCAATTACAAATAGTAGTATCTTATAAACAAGAACGCAAATCACCTCTAAATCAATATCACAGCCAAAATATATACCTCCTAACTGGACTCAATTTTTTCTTAAGGTAAGGCAACAGGACACAAAGGTTTCAGGTTGTCCATGTATTGTCAAACAAGCAATCTTGTTTACTCATTTAACTCATTTTATCAATAAAGTACAAAACAGTTATAGACAATAGATTCTAAAAGTTTAAAACATTCATCAACATTTCAGTGACAATGAGTTTGTGGCATCACATTTTCATGTCTAATTGAAACAGGTATATATATATATGTATATAAAAAAAAACTAACAAGAATAATAAGAACAATATTACATTAGCAAACTAATTTGTAACAACCATAGTGATGGTGAGATTATGTATTGATTATGTGATTATTACATATTAAGTTTTCACGTCATTTAAATAATAAATTTAAACAAATTTTGGATGGTACAATATTACTCAAACATCAAACATAATTCCAACACCAAGGTCTTGGTTGGCGCACTGGAAACTTTATAGGATTAGATTAAAATTTTTCCATCGACATGTGTCTGTCGATGTTTCATACCCTTGGGATTTAATATTCCGAAGTACCATGTTAAGATTTCATAGGTTAGGACAAGTTCTCAATTAATTGCACTTGCAACTTCTTTCTTTAGCTGTCCTTCTACTGTTTTTTATTTTTTTTTTTTCTTTCTTTTTGGTTCAATATTTTCTAACTCAACTGAAAAATTAATTTCTCTTCTCTGTGGTCTAAAATATTTACAAATCATCTTCAACAGATCAAAATTAGTATAACTTTTTTGAATTATAAAATGATTTAATAGGATTTATTTTATTTGAAACATTATTAATTTTATGTATAATATAATTTGGGTTTATATAATGAAATATTTAAATTAATTTTATTTCAACTCAATCCCAACCTACACCAAACACAATATAATATAATTTTAATTCAATATCAAGTTATATTAAACAGAAGACAATAGTTTCTTTATCCTATCAAATCGCATCTAATTTCAATAATTTCCAATCTCATTTTCATTTTTAATCTCATCCCTCTGTGACAAACAGGACCCAAATAACAGCTCAACCATTTTTTGGCTTGTATCTACTAAGAACTAATCAAAACCAAACAAAAGCCCAATAAGACTTATCGGGGCTGCAGCACAGAGGCCCGTAGGATTTTAATTTTAAGAAGGGGAAAAATCATTTTACTCTCTAAGTTTTGGGAAATGATCAAATTTTTAATTGTTTTTTTCGAAAGGACAAAATGCACCTTAACTTTTGAAAAAAGTATCATATCAGTCCCTCCCAGCAGTCAACTAACGATCAAATTTAACAAATAGTATAATGAATGAGGGTAAAATTGTCATTTCGAATCATAATAGAATGAAAAAATAAAATGATAAAAAAAAAAATCTTCAAAAAAATTGAAAAATAAAAAGAAAATCACAATTTCAAACCAGATGCACAGACCACCTCAATACCCATTCAGCCCGTTTCAACAACCCGCACCCCACCTCATTCACCCACGACAGACCACCGACCCTCGACCACCACCGTCATCGTCCGACAGCCACCCACATACCCACTTGCAGTCGTTCGACGGCTTGTTCAAGACCCACTTGCAGTCGTCATTAACTCGCTGTCGTCAACCCGCACTCCACCCAGTTCACCCACGACAGACCACTGACCCTCGACCACCATCATCATCGTCCGACGGCCACCCACAAACCCACTTGCAGTCTTTCGACTTGTTTAAGAACCCACATCGCGCCTCATTTGTTCACCTGTTGTCAACCAGACCGTCATTAACTCGTTGTCAACCCGCACCCCACCCCGTTCACCCACGACAGACCACCGACCCTCGACCACCCTCGTCACCATTCGACGGCCACTCACAGACCACTTGCAGTTGTCCAGCTTGTTGAAGAACCCACACCGTGCCCCATTTGTTCACTCGCTATCAATCGGACCCTGGTTAACTCGCTGTCAACCCGTACGCCATTCACCCACTGTCAATCTACACCCCAACATCGTTTGGCTACCTCTAAAGTGGCGGTGATTGTCTTCATCAAATCAGGTGTTCCTTTAGAATTTTCAAATTGTAACTTTGGGTCTATCGGGTTTTGTTCTTTTATTTTTATTTTTTTGTGTGGGTTTGTGGTTATTATTCACCAAAAATATCATGTATCCAACATTACAGGTCATTTTTGATGCAGCAAAAGTTTTAATTCAATGTCAAAATATCATGTATCCAATATGTGTATCTTAAATATATAACATTATGGGCGGAAGAAACTTTTTTGATGCAGCAAAAGTTTTAAACAGATGGAGCAAACACTAGTAGATGGAGCAAGAGCAAAAATTCTAAAAATATTGAATAGATGAAGCAAAAATTATAAGCTGCAGCAGAAACTATAAAAAACCAAAAAAAACAAAAACGAAGAACAAAAGCTAAAGTCTGAAGCAGAAACTTTATAAAAAAAAAAATTAATAATAATCTTAAAAAAATACACCCATTAATAAATAAAATTGATAAAGATTTAAGAAAAATATTTTTTTTAAAGGTAAATGGTCATTTCACAATAAATTAATATACACTGGAATGATCAGACAAAGCTATGTGCACACAAAAATTATCTAAGGATAAAACTATAATTTTATAAAAATTACACAAAAGCTCACAATGATATTTTGATTATTATATATATTATTGTAATACTTAACTTTAGTCGAGGGTAAAATAGTCTCTTTATCTGTTTTAACTGTATCTAAGGTTAAATTAATCTTTTCAAATTTTCCATTAAATTTGACCGTTAATTGACTGCTGGGAGGGACTGATTTGATACTTTTTTGAAAAATTAAGGTGCATTTTGTCATTTTAAAAAAAACAGTTAAAAATTTGACCATTTCCCAAAACTTAGGGACTAAAATGATTTTTCCCCAAAAGAATGATCTTTAAATAGTAGGAAACTGAATTTTACCAGTATCAATTCTGCAATTCAGGGATCTAAATTGGTCCCTCGCGGATTGTCTATTCTTCTTTCCCTAAATCTGTTAACTGGTGAGTTCCTCAGGACTCAGGGAACTTGGGCTGATGTCAGGTGGATTGTGCCATGACACTGCTCAGTTGAAATCTCCCCTCAAATTCAATTATAATTGTTCACTTTAAACAACTGATAACAAAAGCTATATATAATCTATGGATCTGGAGTGAGTGCTGGTTACAATACAGGACACCAAGCGAACCAATATAAGTAGCATAAGAAGTGTGACGCCTTTTGCATCAGTATCTGAAGGAGCTAGCGTGTAAATGCTCTGAAAGGAGCTTCTGAGATCCCCATGCTAGAGAAGCCATTGTCTGCATTTATAATTTTGGATCTAAAGACAAATGATTGAAGATGCAACCGTGATCTGATTGCAGCAGCAGTAGATTCTTCATCTTGTTTTTCTTTTGCAGCAGCAACAGCAGCAATGTACGCTTCCCTTGCTTCTTCCATTTTCTGCATCTCCATGTCATTCAAGTCATCCTACCCAAACCAACATGGATGGTACAATGTCAAATAATACAACCATTTTTGATAGGACAAATAATACAAACATGAAGCACAACATTATATAAATCTACTTCCCAACATCTAATTGGCTAATCTTTTTAAAGATGATTGTGTCGCAAAGTTCGAAAGGTACTTGTATTTCATCATCACATTCAATTTACTAATTCCAAGCAACCAATGACTTGAAACGAATAAATTTACACACAAATGCGTCCAGCTATATTCAAGTTAAAAATATAGATTGACAAGTGCCATTGTTGTTGACTTCCCCTGTATTCTGAATATTTGTATAGTAAGAGTGTAAATTAAGGACTATGCAGTGTAACAAAAATCAAGAGGGAGAATAAGAAAAGAAACTAATCAGAACAGAAACAATTAAGTACAACTAAGATGCACATTAAAAGCTTACTATCTCGGGAAGATGATCCAAATGATATGGTGTGATATCGTAATCATCATCAGCATTCATGGTGGAATCATGCTTATTCAAGCCTTCAAATAACTGCACAAAAGATGATATCTCTCCTTGCTTGGAGTCTAGCTCTTCCTGGAGCTTCTCCACTTTTGTGTTTGCTGTCATTGCTTCCCACTGTAACTTTTCCAGGGCAGCTTGCTTGTCTGCAAGCTTTATCTGCATAAAAAATGAAGAAAATACAACAATTATGCATACATGGTTATGTGCATGTCTCTTTGTGGAGAGCAAGAGAGTTAAACAATGAGTCGGTTCCTAAATTCTAATGAAAGCGAACTATTTTGAAATTTATTATGCCAATACAACACACTAGCGGTGGACATCCACCATACCTTTGCATCAGAAAGTTGCAGTTGACTAGACTTTATTAAAGAGTCCTTCTCTGCGGCCGAGTGTTTCAGTTCATCAAGTTTCAAATTAACAGTATTCATCTGACTTTTTGAACTTTCTGCTGATTTAAGAAGTTCATCCTTCTCCAGTACCTTTCTCTGCAGGTCCTCCACTTGTTCCCTCAATGCAAGCAACTCTTCTTCCTTTTCTGATGCCAAAGGCCTTGAGGAAAACATTGCGAAGCTTTCTGGGTCTTGATTACTATTAGCATATTTACCTAGGTCTTTATCTCCATGGTCCTTTTTCTTTTTTGGGGGAAGGGATTGAGCCACATTCCTACCCTTTGGATCAGTTACCTTCAAATGGACGAAAACAGAATAATCAGTGCTCATTAGAATATTCATGAATAACAAATAATATGCTGCAATGAAAACAAGAATTTTATTTGAGTTTGGCTACCTTAGTAGTTGCCTAACCTTACCCATCAATTATATTAATTCGATTGATTGTAAGAGTAGTTATTGAAGCTAATCCGATGATTGTAATTGGTAGATAAAGTTATCCAATTAGGAAGGTAGTTAAATCCTTTTTCTTTTATTAGAAATGAAAACTTCATTTGATCATTTTTTTATTTAAAAAAAAATGTAAGGCATAAAAGGTAGATAGTTATCAACTCACAGAAACCACTATTTTGGAAAGAACAAAATACTTTAAGAACATTGACATTTGACACAGTCAATAACACAAGGTGAGATTTGAATAAGTAAAATATTATCAAAACAAATACTTGAACCCGATAGCACTGGTTCCAAAGGAAATGAAAATTTGATATAAACTTGCAGAGTGTCATAACAATATAGTGCATAATACCTAAATTCTACTAACTTTTGGATGGCATTTCCTTGTAATTTTAGTTACCACTGACAGAGAAACTACCCTCAGAAAAAAAAGTCAAAAGACTTATTAAGCCAGCTCCATGGTGGCCTAATTATAGCTAGAATCAGCCATATTAGATGCCAATATTCTAAAGGTCAATTTTTACCAGTACTACAAAGCAAGAAATTAATAAATGTAATCAAGGTGACACCAAGAAACATAGTTGTTTAGCAGAAGCCACATAATAGTACATAAAATTGAGCTGGTGGCAGAGCTTGTGTAATCCCAAATGCTATAGCAAAAATGACGTTGCAGTAGATTCAGGAGAGATCTCATCATGATATATCAGTATACTGAAACTAGAACTTTGTTTTCTGCCTCCTACTCAATCATGACTTAACTTTCGTATTTTGGCCTTAATTCCCAAGAATTTGAACTAGATGCTTGGGCCAGCTTCAGTGCACCTTAAACTATTATCTTCTACGGTGACAAGATCTGAAACTATTATCTTCTACGGTGACAAGATCTGAAAAGTTGTGCCAACCCTATAACTGGAGATGAACAGAAAAGAACTTCAACCAATTCCAAGCAAGCTCATATAACCGACCACCAAATTAAAATGTCAATCAGTTGCATAGAAAGATAAGGAAAAGTTGTGAGCATTCAACTGCGGTCCGATGACACACAAAATAATTATTTAAAGAATAAAAAGCTCCAATGCAAAATTTTAGCGACGCACTTTCATAAGAATAAAGTATATAGACTCTATCATACTTAAGAAACCCTCAGCTTTAACACCTCAACTTACTATTTATATTTCATCCAGCAAATTCCCAGATATTTTTAACATTGTTAAGAAGCAGTTTTATTACTAATACATAAAAACACAAGTAAAGATGGTAAAAGATGACTTTTGTTTAAAGTGGATGCTAAATAATAAAGCACGAAGCAAATTTGCTTTCTGTTATCATGAGTTCATAACTAACATTGGTGCAAACTTAACTCATAATTAAAAAAACCACACTTTATTAAATGCATCTTCTATTTCGATTAACAACCTTCTTCTGTCATTATTGCATCTTTTATCTTCCACTCCCACCCAACACCGTTATTTTCCAAAATCACTGACCATTTCGTAAGACCTCGAGTGTGAAACTGATCTCAAGAATGACCCTTCAAGAATGTAACAGTATCCTATCTGTTTACTACATCGCACTCAGCAATTACAAAAAATGATTCACCATTTTTAGCACCCTGATCCTTCAATTAGATTGTCCCAACAAAATACACAAAACTTTCCTCCAACTTTAAAAAAACCAGTACCAAATTTCTTGAATAAACTATTTTACATATAACATATTGAGGTATCCTATCGATCACAAATTTGCAAGTATTCAAGTAATTCCACAAACAATGTACCACATTTCATTCTATTGGTATCTAAAACTGTTAGAAGCTCAGCCCAATTCTTTGCTCATTTATCTCCATAGGGTTTTGTCCTTCTTGGCCCGTAGAATAGTTACCATCGTAAAGTTTGAACCCAAAACCTTAATCGTTTTTCAATACAAACCTCCTACCACCAAGTCAAGTTAGAATTGCATCCAAAACACAGTTAAGGTGTGGGTTCAATCCTCAAAACTGCTACCTGCTCTAAGAGACAAAAAGGTTAAAACCCACTCAACACACTACCTACCTTATCGGACAAAAAGGTTAAAACCCCTAAGAAACAAAAGAGTAAAAAATTGGGCTGAGATCCCAACTGAAACAAATCAAGTAAAATTAGAAAGACTACAATTATTAAAAATTATAAGAATAATAATAAAAAAAAAAAGGCGTTACTTTTTTGGAGAAAGACTCTCTTGAAGGGGTCTTGGTGTAAACTACAGAAGCACGGCGAGTAAATGAACTGGTGGCTTTTCGATCCTAGCAAAATTCAAAGCAATTGTAAGTTTCCAATTGAGTATAATAAAAAAGAGAAGAAGAAAGAAAGATGTGTGTTGGACTTACGATGAGAGATTGAACGAGAGGGACGATTTCGACGAGATCGTTGAAGAGGACGCGATCGACATTGCTGTTGACAGGGCGGTGTGTCGGGGAGGAGTTGTGTTGTTCGGCGGCAGAGAGCCAGGATTTGTCCTGCAAATCCACCATGTGTTGTGCCTCGAACATCGTCACAAAGAGAGAGAGAGAGAAGAGAGAGTGATGATGTGATGAGTAAAAGATGCGACTTGCAACGGTGACTTGATTTTGAAATTTTTTCTTTTTTGGACATTGATCTTCAACGTAATTTGAAAGGCAGTTTTGAATTTACTAAAGTGCCCTTATGCTTTGTAAACGCTTTATCAACGCTCCCTTCACTTGTCGCGTTTAAAGAGCAATTTTTTATTATTTTTAGATTTGATTATTTTACGGTCCACTCAAATTAAACATCATTAACATCATTTAAATAAAATAATTATTATAATTATTAAAGATTTATTATTAATGAATAATTTTAATCAACCGGTGAGACGACTAAACCCATTTTTTAAATTTAAAATATTTATATCAAGTTGTTACCGCTGAAATTGTAAGCAGAATTGCAAAGATAACCCAATGAAAAAAGAAAAACCTTTTAGTGATAATTTCAAAACATATTCCTATTGAAATGTAAAATTTGTTTTATACCTAATAAATTTTAAAAATTATTTTTGGCCCACCAAAATAATTAATTACAAATTATGTCCATTACTTAAATATCTTAAGCTTACTTCAAGAACATTGTTTTGTTTTAATTAAATAACAATGTTCTTCGACACTTCAAGAATATATAAAACATCAAAAAAAAATTAAAAACAAAAAAGAAAAGAAAGAGAGGAGGAGATTGGAGGTTTTTTTTTTTTTTTTTTTGAAGCAGGAGATTAGAATTATTGAGTTGAAGGTTTACGAGGCAAAAATAAAGAAATAAGCATACATGTATTTTAAAGATTTATTTGCAAATTGTAAGTGTCAATAATGATTGAGCCGGCCCTGCCCATAATGGATCATGACAAAAATTGTAATTGATAATTTAGATGGCAAGACGACGACTGGTTCGACGACTGGTTCTACAACTTCTATTAATTTCTTGTTTAAAATTTATAATTATCAATCTTTTAAGTTCTTATTAATCTTTAATTTAATTCTCTCAATCATAATAAGTCCACTTTAATGTTTAAAAATTAGAATTGAACAATAAAGTGCTGCCAAAGTCCGAATATAACCAGGCAGATACTATTTTTCCAGTGTTGCATTGGCATTGCAACTCTATATCTTCAATGCATCTACACATACACTCTTTTCTACACATGCATCTACACCATATACTCTTTTCATACAATTACGAACATCTGAGCTTTTTTTCTGCTCATATACTCTATTGTATGGAGAGTATGTTCCTGTCCACCAATTCAATAAATCATTATCAGGAACCGCATAATTCTTTGCTCTTTTTAGACCCCTTTTTCTCATAAAAGAAAAGGAAAAAAAAATAGACAAAAAAAATTACAATAGAAGTAAAAGAGATTTCTTTTATTATTTTTTTCATATATATATATATGTATATTATCAGCTATTTTTTAATTATTATTTTTTAAATTATACAGTTATTTATTCAACTCTTTTCTTATAGAAGTAACATTCATAAATTTTTGCTAACATGAGATAGGGGATCATTGTTGTATTTTGTAACATTATGGATTTTTTTATTGGGTTCTTATATGAGGACCTAAAAGTGAAAGGAAGAAATGATAGTAAGAAAGAAGCATACTTTGTTTGCAACACTTCAAAGACTTTTTTTGTTGAATTAATAATAATTGAAAGATTTGATTAGACTGAAAATGCTTAGGATTTAATTATTGATACATAACAAAGCATATGTGTTTACTCTAGATGATTATGATTATGTTTATTTATTTATTTATTTATTTTTTATTATATGATGATGTTTATTAAAACATGATTTTTAAGCTATTCAGTAGTTAAAATTAATTAACGGGAAAATCAACTTGACCGTTTCTCTTGTTCTCCATTCCACTTATCTTGGAGATTTTGTGCTTTCCATTTTCTTTAGTTTGTAGCCAACTTGTTAATTATCTATATGAGTTTGAGCTATTAGGTCACCGCTGTTCTTGTGGAATTTATTAGGGATTTGTGGACTTGGTGATTCCTCAATTTTTTGTTTCTTCAATTGATATTTAAAAAAAAAAAAATTAATACTTTTATTAACATATCTTAATCTCAAATCTTAAATAGTATAATTGAGTTTTCTTTCATGAGCTTAAATTTTTGAGTTTGATGATAATTAGCAATTTTGATAGTCACCGGTTCATTATGGCTTTATAGGACATGTCATGAAAGAAGTAAAATGGAGAAAGTTAACAATTCATGCACTAATAATTAGTATAACCAATCCATAATTGCTTCAGTGAATGCAGGGTGCTTTTTATTTCACAAATATATTAGTTTGGTTAAATGGTACTTGTTGTAACGAGGCATTAAATTCATGTTTTATAGGTGAATTTTTTAAAACTAGATACACAAATTCATGGGGATGTCATGCTTTTCAGTTGATCGAAATTGACCACTATATGAAGATGCAGCAGAATGGGCCTGGAGTTGGCGAATTAGATCATTTGTTTGTGCATGAACTTCGATCAGGTTTTTAACTTGGCCTCCAGCTTTTTTGTTCATTATTCTGCTGCAGAATGTTCAAACAGCAGATCTTGTTTAGGGGCTGGTTTCTTTCTTCCTTATTTTTGCCCATGAAACTTGGTAATTTTGCTTCTTTTACTAAAATTAGAATCATTTTTTAATTATTGCAAGAACAAGAATAAAGAAGATATAGAATGTTATTGGATGATAGATCGTACCTTAGAGTGTATATGGAATTTTTAAATCAACATTTCATACACCTTGGACAAAATGCCACTTCTAAATTGTTTTGTTGTACTGTGTGACAATGAAGGTTCAGTGGTGATGAGGCAAATCTATGTTGTGCTGATCCACTCACTTATTGCTCTAGATGGAAAAATCAACCCATCAGGCATATATCAGCAATGTATAAAAGCTTATCTCGTACAGATGAAGCTATTAGTTGCATTGCATTGAACCTAAATCAATCACATTCAGTTTTAGAAAAAGTGGTGACAAATGACAATCTCTTTCAAGATTCATGTATTTAAATACCTTTTTCCCTGTCTCTTTTTTGTACATGAGCTTTTGTATTTACGTTGAAGTCTTATCTCAGAATGACAAACATCTTGGTTGCAATCATTCACCCTTTTTTTCTAAAAAATAAGATCTGTATATTGATAGATACTTATGTAACTGGCAGATAGGTATTGAAACTATGAAGATGCATGATGTCATCCATTTCAAAGAACTACAGCAAGGATGTGATAAATAGATGTGGTTCTGTGAACTTGGATGTGGAATATGGAGAAGACGCGGATGCCATAGGTGAGAGATTGACTACTTGTTCCATTGAAAAGATTGTACTTGAAAGACGGCTTGTTAGAGAGGTAAGATGCATTTTGATCTCATCCCATGCATTGTTATTTGCTGATTAAGCTTATATTGATCTAGGTTCCTTCTTAACTAGTCAATTTTGCCTTGTTGGTAATAATATAAATGGATTTAGCACCCCTACTTGGCAGCTTCTAAACTACTTGCTATCTTTGCTACTATATGTATATGGTTTACAGTAACTGACAACTAGTTTGTATGAAGTTTAAAATCAATGAATCCTTGTAATGATGACAGCGGTGATGATATTTCATTTTCTCATAACCGGGCTAACTAGAGCATAGTTTGCATATACTGCTAATACTAGACCTCTATTTTCTGCATTTGCAATTCCCACGCCAAGTTTGCATGATCAGGGAAAAACTGAGAACTAAATCATGTACATATAATCCTGCAGACGGTTCAAGAACTTCTGTTAATCTTTTTTCAAGTTTCTATGAACTGCTGGAAAAATTATTCTATTATGTGATATCTTATGATATCTAGAAGAACAAATTATAAATTAGTCATTTGGTTAAAACCGTTTCTTAGATGGAGCAAACTTTATTGATTTACTACAATTTAACTGTCTGCTGTTAATCATTGATAATTAAAACTAAATGTTGACTTTAATAAAGTGGCATAAAGACCATAAATACCCTTGGATGTATTGAAATTAATTGATTAATTGTTGACTAACTTAAACTATCGGCAGGTAACTAAATTATAATAAACTTATAACATTGGCTTCATGTAGAAATGAACTGGGTAAATAATTTGTAATTTGCTCTATGTAGAAGACGAAAAAGGTCATAAGTGGCCGCTTGTTGCTTGTGTAAAACCCCAATATGCTTGTTGCCTGTGGAACTAGAAAGCTTGTTGATTGATACTCATGTTTCATCCAGAGTACATGTGCGGAATCCTTTATTTAGTATTTGCTTGTATTTTCATACTAATCTCAGATATATTTAATATGTTTCATATTTTAAATTACTTGAGTCTCTTTTGTTCTGTTAATCATATTATATTTGTACTCCATTTGAATGGTGAATTTGTCATGAGTAGGTTATGATGACACATCAAGGACTAAAAATATTTTATTGATACAGATGGTAAAAGTAGCATCAGCTTTAAGCATTAAATCGTTGAATGCATTTTTAAACTTGTATAAATAATTTTCTCTTCTTATTTTCTATTTATAAGAATAGATTTTTTAATCATAAATGTATTAGTTGATCTATTTTTAACATAGTTAATTTCTATTTATGAAATAAGATATCTAAATCGTGTAAATAAGTCTCAATAGATTTATGACTTGTTCAGCATAAATTTTTATAAAAATAGATTTATAAATGGTAAAAAGAAATGGTGTTAGTAATCGGTGAACTAAGAAAGGAAATATATTCAATCTAGAGTTCATTGAAATTTGATAAATTATTATTATTATTATTATTATTATTAATGATGAATTTTGGTGGAACTCACAGATTATATAGACTCCATAGTGATTTTATTAAAATTCATTTAAGAAATTAAATGAAATATCGAGAAGAATAGTTAGATTTTCTATGTTTTTTTTTTTCTTTTATAGAAATCACCCTAAACTTCCTCTAAATTCATTACTTAAATGAAATATGTGAAGCTAACTACTTTTTGAATATAATTAGATTTATTAGATTCTTTATAAATTTACATTGAATATTTTAAATTTTATTAGTTTTTTTATAAATCTGAATTGAATATACCAAGAATTTAGTGGTATCCATATAAATCTAGATTGAATGTATAAATTTCAACAAAATCTATTCAAATTTGGATTGAATGCACTCAAATTTTTAAAATCTTTTAAATTTGAATGAAATCTTAAATTGAATAAAATCTATTCAATGTTAGTGTTCATACACAAATTATGACTTTCTTTAAAAAAAAGCTGAAGTATTTCTTTAAAAAAAAACGCAGGTTAAAGGCAGAGAGGTAGACTTGCCAAATTAGATGGCACTGGTATCATCTGCAACTGAAGCAATAGTTGAAAACAGTCATATAAGCGAGGCCTCGTGTAAAAGTGAGAGGGAGAGTGAAAACATCATTTATAATTATAATTCATCTATATCCATTATAAACAGCAAGGAAAATGCAGATTTCCAATTGAAGCCTCAGGATAGTATGGTGGAAGGTCTAGTAAGTTCAAGCGAAAGCATTGTTCATCAAAATGATGAAAGAGAATCTGATTCCTTTGCAGTTGGTTCTCTTTCGTGCCGGACAACATACTCAGGGCAAATCCCATATGCAGAGAGCGTCTCTATTCGGTCAAATAGCAGCACTGCGAGTTCACGTTCTTTTGCGTTTCCCATGTAAGATATATATATATCATGTTTTACAATACAAGTGCATTATTGTTATAGATGTTTCTCAGCTATTGAAGTAAGTTGCTCATACGTTGGCTTTTACATGAACAGATTGTCCTCAGAATGGAATAGCAGCCCGGTGAGAACGATGAAACCTAACGGAGGACAAGCGATAAAGCAACAAAACCGGAAAAAGTGTTTTCTCTGCTTTTAATTCTCAGTAATATTATGTTCCCTTCTTCGGTGATTTCGTGATGAAAATTCATAATGTCATAAGTAATGTTTGATCAAGGTCTTGACATTCCTTTTGACTTACGTAAAGTTAAGAAAAAATAATGATAAATCATCCACATTATTCGGGACATAAATTCTGATATAATTAATACATAATTTATTGATTATTAGATTATAATAATTTTAATAATTTAAATTTATTTACATATTTATACACAATTTAATTTTACACTTATTATTTTCTCCCCTCTCTTTGAATGGTTATATCATTTTCTCTCTCTCCGATAAATATTTCTCACACAACCCAATTATTTACATCTTTATTTTTTTTATTCATTTTAAATTATATTAATTTTATCTTTCTTTTTATTCTCTCTCCTCTCTTTAAATCATTACACGGTTACATCATTTTCCCCCTCTCTAATTAATATTTCTCACCTAACCCAATTATTTGCATCTTTATTTTTATCAATTTTTAAATAAAAAAATATTATCAGATGACATTTTTAAATATTGAATTGATAATCTTGTCCTATTTCAATAAAATTAACAATTGAGTAACAAGTCTTTTTTTTTTTTACACAAATACCCTTGATAAAATTGATGAGAGGACTACATTTTTTTTAAATTAACTCAATTATTATATTTATTATAAGGATATTTTTATATTTTTATATATAATTTAGGACTCAATTGTTAGATTTTTTGAAAAATGACATAAAAATATTGAGTCATTAATTTAATATATTATTTTTGTACTTATTCCTTTTCAAATTATATAATATTTATCATTCTTTTCTTATTCGATTAGGTTTTCACCTGCTAAGTTTTCCTTACAAGGTTTTTAACAAGATAGTTTCATTAAGCACATCTAAATCTATTAAATGTAGAAGATGATTGCATATACATACATATATATATTTGTGATTAATCCAACAGATTATAAAATATTATTTATTTAGGTTTTTATCACATTGAGTTTTTACTAACAAAATTTAAATGATGTAATCTCAGAAGTTTCATCGAGTGGAATATATCATCTCTTTTTGGAGTTCTGTATACTTCATTATTTTTTTCTTCTGATTTGATTTTATTTTACTGAGTTTTATTGATGAGATTTTTAATAAAATAGTCTACCTTAAATTGACGTACATTTTAAAGGGAGTGTTGAATCGGTGGATGTCTACCAATTAAACAAACAATTATTTTATATATAATATTGTAAAATGGCGGTGACTTTTAGCTATATCTATGCGTAAATTTTTTTGATAATCAATACATGACACGAGCAAATTGCTCTCTTCTTATATTCACTATCTCTCTCTCTCTGTAATTCTTTATTTCGATCTATTTTTGTTTCTTTATTTTAATTTTGTTTTTTATTTTCATTTTGTTTTACTACGCTTTATTTCTTTTGTTTTATAACGGAAAAAAAAAATTCGCCAATTTAGTGAGCTATATTAAAAAAAAAAAAAAAAAAATCAAATTTCTATATCTTCGGGTTTCACGAAGTATAGCAAAAGGTAAACTTCATTTGACTAATTAAATTTTCGTTAAATTTTTGGGGGAATTTTTTTTTTCTTAATTTAGTTTAAGGAGAGAGAAAATTTTCTTTTCCCTTATTTAAAATAGTTGAAATTTTGATCATTGAATGAATCCAAAGACTATACTGATTTGTTCTAATTTGTACAAGTTTCAAAATCAATTGATGGGGGGACAGTAGAGCGTGTTAGAGCTGGTTGATTTCTTAGTTTGTATATATAAGCTAATGGTGTATTTATTTGATAAATTAGGAAATAAAAATGAGGAATGAAAATGATTGATGATGTTTATTTGCTATAAAATTATTTCATAATAGGAATAAAATTATGAGTTTTAGATGAATTTGGTGTTGTGAAATGAGAATTTCATTTCCTTCATCCCACTTGGATAAAATTATGAGCTTTAGATGAATTTGGTATTGTGGAATGAGAATTTTATTTTCCTCATCCCATTTGGGAATCACGTTTTTATTCTTTTTTGCAAGGTAAAAGTCTTTTATATCATTCTCTTAAAAAAAATAATATAGATTAATAGATACACAATATTATTATAAGCATATTTTTAGGTAACATTATATATATATTTATATATATAATTATGACTTAATATACAATATAGAGACACAATATAAATATATAATGTGTTCTTTCCAAAAAAAAGAAAAAAGTAGATACATAATATGCTTTAACATTGTTAAGATTTTTTTTTTTTTAGTCTATTATAATGACTTACATAACAAAAAGATGACACTACATCATAAACATAATTTTGCACATTGTAATTAATCCATAATTTTAATTAAGGACATTTTTGTAACTTATAATTAATTCATTTTGATCTCAAAACAAAGTAAACAGTTCAATGGAAATACTACTATTTTGATTTTGACTTTTACAATTGAAGTAAACAACTTATTCAGATTCCAATACATCATTTCGATTTTAAGTCATTCCGATTTTAAATCATTTCTATTCTCATTTCGATTCCTATAATTGAAGTAAACGCACTTTGAAAATGTTTGTTTCTATGTGTGTTGGAACTTGTTGATTTGTAGGAGTCGTTTATTTTTTTATCTGAAGATTGAATAATGCTGCTGAAGACTGAAAGCTGAATAGTGACTGAAATCTAAAATCTGATTGATATGTTTGTTTTTTCTTTTTTTACCTCTGAATGTATAATAATCTTGTTTGTTTTTTAAAGTTAAAATAATCTGATTACTAGTAATTTGACATTTATATCCTTTTACTATTAGTTGTTGTGTAATTTTATTTAATATAATACAAACTGTTATATGTATTTTTGGGATACCTCAAATGGGCTGGTAAAAGCCTAAAGGCCCAATTTATCAGGCTCCAGCTCCTTCAGGTCACGTGAGCTCCTCCAGGTCGTGAGCTCCTTAGGTCGCTGAGCTCCTTCAGGTCGCGTGAGCTCCTCCAGGTCGTGAGCTCCTCAGGTCGCTGAGCTCCTTCAGGTCATGAGCTCCTCAGGCTCCAACTCCTTCAGGTCGCGTGAGCTCCTCCAGGTCATGAGCTCCTCAGGTCACTGAGCTCCTTCAGGTCGTGAGCTCCTTCAGGTAGTGAGCTCCTCAGGTCGCTGAGCTCCTTCAGGTCGCTGAGCTCCTCCAGGTCGCTTTGGATGAGCTCCAGGTTGCCCAGAGCAGCTCTAGCTCGCGTGATAACGTGACGTGCACGACCAACCATTTCAGATCAGTAGCAGCGTGATTTACTTAACCACTGCAGCATGGGTAGCGTCAGAAGACTCAAACTCTTTGACAGTAGGCTTTGAAAATTGTATTATACATTTAATGTTTTCCTATTACTGTAGCACCTCCCCCCTCTCTATAAATAGGAGCAAAATCTTAGTAAAGGGGAGGGGTTTTTCTTCTGCTCTCTCTCTCTCTTTGTACCCAGAAAATACAGTAATAAAAGTGACTGCCACCATCAACGGTGGAGGCGCCGTGGACGTAAGCCATGCTTAAGGGCCGAACCACGTAGATTTTTGTGTGCTTTTCTTCCTCCTCTGCTTCTAATCTGCTTCCTCTTTACCTATGGTCTCTTGTTTTTGTTCTGTTTTTTATTGATCTGCGGCATTGGGCTCAAGAATCTCGTTGACTAGAGATCCGGATTATCTGACCAGATTTTGACGTCAACATTTTGGCACTAGAAAAAGGGCCCAACTGCAGATTTTTCCAGATTTTCAGGCAGCCATGGCAAGGGGAAGAAAGACTAAGAGCTTTAGCGCAGCAATTGTAGTGAACCAGAATTCCTGGGCAAGCTGAAAGTCAGCTCACCCAAAACGAGCTCTCTCCAGCCCCTTACCAACCTCCCATCAGCTAGCTTCGGCAGTCTCACTGACTAGGGGGCTTCAAGAGCTGCATTAAATACAGGATCCCGGTCCTCAGGTTGAGCTCGCAGGTCAAGCTTTTAGCTCCCGGTCCTCAGGTTGAGCTCGCAGGTCAAGCTTTTAGCTCCCACTTCTCAGGTTGAGTTCGCAAGTCAAGTTTTCAGCTCCCAGTTCTCAGGTTAAGCTCGTAGGTAAAGCTTTTAGCTCCCAGCTCGTAGGTTGAGCTTTCAGCTCCCAGTTTGTAGGTTAAGCTTTCAGCTCCCGATTCTCAAGTTAAGCTTTCAGCTCCCAGTTCTTAGGTTGAGCTCGCAGGTAAAGCTTTCAGCTCCCACTTCTCAGGTTGAGCTCGCAGGTCAAGCTTTCAGCTCCCAGTTCTCAAGTTGAGCTCGTAGGTCAAGCTTTCAGCTCCCAGTTCTCAGGTTGAGCTCGCAGGTAAAGCTTTTAACTCCCAGTTCTCAGGTTGAGCTCGCAGGTCAAGCTTTTAGCTCCCACTTCTCAGGTTGAGCTCGTAGGTTGAGCTTTCAGCTCCCAGTTTGTAGGTTGAGCTTTCAGCTCCCAGTTTGTAGGTTGAGCTTTCAGCTCCCGATTCGCAGGTCAAGCTTTTAGCTCCCAATTCTCAGGTTGAGCTCGCAGGTAAAGCTTTCAGCTCCCAGTTCTCAGGTTGAGATCGCAGGTAAAGCTTTCAGCTCCCAATTCTCAGGTCGAGCTCGCAGGTCAAGCTTTCAGCTCCCAATTCTCAGGTTGAGCTTTCAACTCCCAATTCTCAGCTCGCAGGTTTGAGCTCACAGGTCCCAGGATGCTCATTTTAAGCTTTCAGCTCCCAGCTCGCAGGTGTGAGTTCTCAGGTCTCAGGATGCTCGATTCAAGCTCTTAACCTCAATTAGCTCTCAACCAGCTCAATGACGAGTTCCCGAACAACAAGCATGAACATGCCTCTCATTCATCCTCACTGTAGAGGCATATTTATATGTACGGTAACATTCTGAGCTTCTATCATATACTTTATGCGCTGTGCTTCTTCTTATTGATCAGGTTCCCGAGCGCCCTGCCTATGCCTGAGGGTCCCATAGAAGGCGTTAAAGGTGAAAAGGTCCAGTTTTGAGCATCAGCGCGCCCTGCCTACGCCTACGGGTCCCCTAGATAGGGGTTAAAGGTGAAAGGGCCTAGTTCCGAGCATCAGCGCCCTACCTATGCCTACGGGTCCCCTAGATAGGGGTTAAAGGTGAAAAGGCCTAGTTCCGAGCATCAGCGCCCTGCCTATACCTGCGGGTCCCCTAGATAGGGGGTTAAAGGTGAAAGGGCCTAGTTCCGAGCATCAGCGCCCTGCCTACACCCACGGGTCCCCTAGATAGGGGTTAAAGGTGAAAGGGCCTAGTTCCGAGCATCAGCGCCCCTGCCTACGCCCACGGGTCCCCTAGATAGGGGTTAAAGGTGAAAGGGTCCGAATTGCCACGCCATATGGCCAAAAGGTGTGCAGACCAACAGGCCCCCAAACTACCTAATCGGTCAGCCTAGTCAGCATTACGTTGTACAGCTCGGTCTATAACCCTTAGAGCATAGTTAAGGTTACGACCTCGATAACTTTCATTATATACAGCTCAGGTTACGACCTTTAGAGCACAGCTGGAGTTTATATATCTATTTTGTTCACCTCTCGCCATGCCACGGCCCCTACGCCCCATCGGCACAATGCGAGATATTTGTTATTACTGATGTTTTTACTTTTGAGTCCAAAGGAAATTCAGATAAAGCAAATGCCTAATAGACCTCATCGCGAGGCAGATCAGCAACATGCTTCTAGTATTTCTCCATCTCATCGAGACAACAAGCTCTTGCGCACAATAGCTTTTACCAGCAAGTTCAAGCTCCCAGTCCGTAGAACGAACTAGGAGCTGGGGGGACTTGTGTTTTATGTATTTTTGGGATACCCTAAATGGGCTAGTAAAAGCCGAAAGGCTCAGTAAACAGAGGCCCAATTTATCAGGCTCCAGCTCCTTTAGGTCGCGTGAGCTCCTCCAGGTCGTGAGCTCCTCAGGTCGCTGAGCTCCTTCAGGTCGCGTGAGCTCCTCCAGGTCGTGAGCTCCTCAGGTCGCTGAGCTCCTTCAGGTCGTGAGCTCCTCAGGCTCCAGCTCTTTCAGGTCGTGTGAGCTCCTCCAGGTCGTGAGCTCCTCAAGTCGCTAAGCTCCTTCAGGTCGTGAGCTCCTCAGGTCGCGAGCTCCTCAGGTCACTGAGCTCCTCCAGGTCGCTTTGGATGAGCTCCAGGTCGCCCAGAGCAGCTCTAGCTCGCGCGATAACGTGACGTGCACGACCAAACCATTTCAAATCAGCAGCAGCATGATTTACTCAACCATTGCAGCATGGGTAGCGTCAGAAGACTCAGACTCTTTGACAGTAGGCTTTGAAAATTGTATTATGCATTTAATGCTTTCCTATTACTGTAGCACCTCCCCCCTCTTATAAATAGGAGCAAAATCTTAGTAAAGATGAGGGGTTTTTCTTCTGCTCTCTCTCTCTTTGTACCCAAAAAATACAGTAATAAAAGTGACTGCCACCACCAACGGTGGAGGCGCTGTGGACGTAGGCCATCCTTAAGGGCCGAACCACATAGATTTTTGTGTGCTTTTCTTCCTCCTCTGCTTCTAATCTGCTTCCTCTTTACCTATGGTCTCTTGTTTTTGTTCTGTTTTTCATTGATCTGCAGCATTGGGCTCAAGAATCTCGTTGACTAGAGATCCAGATTATCTGACCAGATTTTGACGTCAACACAAACAATTGTAATAAATTATTTAACAAATATTAAAACACTTATATATTTGTTAACGTCGAAAAATGGTTTTCCTTAGTCAACGAGGTTGTTTTCGGGTCCAAGCTGCAATCCATAGAAAATAAGAGAAAGAAAGGAGGAAAACAGAGAGGAAGAAGAAGAAAACGAGAGAGGAAAGAGGAAGGGCACGCAATATCTACGTGGTTCGGCCCAAAGGGAAGGCCTACGTCCACGGCGCCGGCTCCGGTGAGGAGCGGGGCAATCACTGTTATTACTGTTCATTTTATTACAGCTGCAGAGAGAGAAAACAGTAGAGAGAGAGAGAGCCAGAAAGAACCCGCCCTTTTACAGTGAGATTCACCCATATTTATCGGGAGAGACAGGGAGCTACAGTAATAGTATAACTTAATAGGAAAGATTAAATGTATATTAACAATTTCAAAGTCTTCTGTCACAAAATCTAAGTCGTCTGA